>JAPMOR010072163.1:32426-71201 GCA_026543865.1 Argiope aurantia
ACACACACACACACACACACACACACACACACACACACACACACACAGAGAGAGAGACACGCCCGCGCGCGCGCGCAAACACATTTTCATCTAATTATCGGCCTTGGAGAAATTCCAGGCAATGGTTGAATCTGAATTGATATTTTCTTTACAATGGTGGATAGAAAAGTCATATCCAAATTTTCGTAAATCAGTCAATTTTAATGATTGATTTAGTTGATTGGTGCAATTCTCTCTCTCTTTTTTTTAAATATTAGTGTCTGAAGAATATTTTATTAAATATAGCTCAAAGAGCTTGAAAAATTCAAAATTCGTAATTCATCTTAGAATTTATTGGCGCATGTTACGCAAAATGCAATTATTTACTCCATTTATACCATATCAACAGTGCTAAACAGTATATATGTCTATTACTAAATATTTACAAATTAGCTGTTCGGCAAGGATTTGAATGGATATCCTGTATGTATTAAACCATGTTTGCCTTAAATAAATCTGATTTATAGAATTAATATAGATAGTGTAAATGAGCATAGAAAAACTTTGTTCTACGTTATTTTTTTTAGAAAATATCCTATTTCTTATTTTATTTCATTTCAGTCATGTGTTGAAAATTACATTTTTCTAGATTTAATTTGCAGTAATAATTAGCCTATTTCATTTAATCAGCTGAACTTTTGTAGATGTGATGGCAATACGTGTATGAAAGCTAATTTTTTGTCATGCTCATACAGTTTAATTTCATTTTCATTTTGTATGAAATAAATTGTTGAAAAAAATACAAGGAAATTATTTTTTAAAGAATTCATTAAAAAATAGAAATTTAATTTATAGGTTAAAACATTAGTATCATTAAAAAGATAAATGTTTTATCTTTAATATGGTGTAAAAGTCAATTTTGTGCTGTAATATTTCCGAAAATTATAGAGGAAAAACGTTCAAATTTCGCTTAATTTTTAAATAATTAAAATTCTAATTAAAATTTGCAAAAAATCGCTCCTAGGTGCATATTCCCGACCTCCTAGATATACACGTGCCAAATGTGGTCACTGTAGATCGAACGGTCTAGTCTGTAGAGCGCCAACACACACACACACACATTGAGCATTGAGCTTTATTATAAGTATCGATTAGTCTTTTTTAATTCAGCATTTTATTAATCCGTTAGTTTTCAAATCATCACCTTTGAGGTGTTTATTTTTTCCCCTCAATAAAATTTAATTATAGTGATAAATTTCCAACTAGACAAAATAGACAGTTGCTCACAACTGCTGGGCTGAAGGTAGGGAATGCCGCAGGCAGGTTGCTTGAAATATATTATTGCAGAAGCTATCTAATAAATAAATATAAAAGGTAAAAAAAAATTATGAATTCTAAAATATTATGTTTAAATTGTATTTTCATGATAAATTAATAAAATAATTATTTTATAAGTTAAGGTGACGAAATAGTGACGATTTATTGCAGAAGAAAATACGAAAAACAATTAGAAGAACCCATAATAATAATAAAATACTTCCAGAAATCAACAATCTGCTGATAAACAGTAAATTTGTTATTGACTAACTGCAACTGCACAATAGTGCTCCGATCCACACTACGATCAACACTCCAAAAAGAAGAATTCATTCCTGTATGTCCGCCATCGCTTATACAACCTCTTTGGAAGTATATGAAATTTCCGAGAAGTATTCTTAATCTCTTCTCCTAATATTCTTATAACCAAAATTCCTGTATTTTCAAGAATCTGGGTTTTTGTCAGCAATGTCATCAGTTTCTTCGTCATGTTTATCGCCAAGGCGAGATCAAAGACTTGGTATCCATTAAGAATATTTGTAAATCTCTATTCCTTACAAGGAGAATAACTGTCAGGAAAAAATTAGGCTCAGCTCCCGTATACGGCCTTCGCCAAATTGGCGAGAAATTTGGCGATAAACGGTTATTTCTGGTTACCGTCATCGGCATTTGTATTCTTCTTTATGGTAACCTTAAACCTTAGAAATATTCAGTATTTTTATGTAGTTTTATAAGGAGCAGCTCACATATACAGCTATTAACTTTTATAAAGTATGCTTTTAAAATGAAAATATATCAATGTTTTCATGAGAACATATTCAGCATAAAATTAAGAAATCATTTTTAAAAATCGGAGCAAAAAATAATTTCGTCATCATCATTTAATATTAATTTTGAGCATTTCATTATACTTAAAAGCAAGTGAGCATTTCATCGTGCTTCATTATACTTATACTTAAACAAGTCGTTTCATTTGGATCTTTATCATAAATATTTCAATACCCCTCCCCCTCCCCGACTTACGCTCGTGTATTTTGTCAGTTCTAGGATTAAGCATAACATGGCTTCAAAAATTAGTCAATAATCACAACATTTATCTGAATTATTTAAAATAAAAAGGGGGGCATCGCCACCCCCTGACTTATAGTCTAGTGCATTTTGTCAGTCTTAGAAATAAGCCTAACGTGGCTTCAAAACTTCCGGTTAAGAATCGCAACATCCTAAACACGCATTATTGGCGACTTCTTGGCGAAAAAATTGGCGCCACTAGGCCGTATACGGGAGCTGCTCCAAAAATTACATATTAATAAAAATAATTATTAGTTTCTTCATTTTGTCCTCAAATTGTCCTCATCCATGGCATTTATGTCCTCATCATACACATTTATCTGTTATGCATTTCAAATAATCAACACTTGTTCTTGCATGTTGTCTATCACGTCCATTTCTTTCATTATAAAATTTCAAAATATATTTGTGAAATAAATTTAATTTTTTTTTATTGAATTAAAAGTATTACAGTTCAATGAACTACAGTTACAGTTAAAGATTCTAAGTCTATTAACTTGATAAACAAAAAGAATGAAATTTCTGTTTAAATTTGTTAAAACAATTAGTGGCATTGTTACAAATTAGATTTAAAAATTTATATTGAAAATTTAGTAAAAACAAAAAAAGAAGAATTTCACGGATATAAGACTGATATCAATGAAATGATAATTTTTTAAATTTTAAGCTTGAATGAATTTTTTTTTTGTTAAGATTTGCTCAGATGTTATTGCTTAAGTAAATCGAAATTTATGTCTAATTAATTTGTTTATATAAAATTATTTTCTTTTTGAATTGAAATAAAATTGATGTAATTCTTTTTTGTTTGAAACGAGTTAGATATAATATTTCTTTCACTGTTTTAATAGAATCTTTATAGTTCTCATCATAACATCACTTCCAAACCTTTTCTGAATCTCTCAACAAGTATTTTAAAAATACATTTCCAAAATGTAGTTTATTAATACATTTCATTGCTCATAAGCTAAAAATTGCATCGTGAGTTTATTGGTCGTAGAAAAATAAAGCTTTGATCATTTCTTTTTGATTAAAAATTTAATATTTATGGAAAATTAAACTGTTTTTTTTTAATTTAAAAGTGCAAACATAAATGTTGCATTGTTTTTAAAGAAAGCCAAATTTTTCCTATTTTATTTTCATTTCCTTGATAAGATTATAAAAACATTGTTCTGAAATGAAATAGTTGTTTCTTTTTCTAAGTTATTATCACAGATAACTTAATTTTTTTACGGATAACTCTTGTTTTTCTACTGTCGCATTAATCACTCCTTTTCTCTCTCTCTCTTTGTTTGGCTTTGTTTAGTTTCGTAATATTTTTTCAAGCCTTACTGGGAGCTTTTTGAGATTACTTTCAACTTTGTTAAGGCCATGAGGACAACACTTGATCTGGTAAGCACGCATGCGCACATAAATTTTGGCTTCCATCGATCAAAAAAATAGTGATCTAAAATGTATATTCGGTTTAAGTCAATATGCTGTCGAAAAACGTAACGCTCATGTGTAGGAGTCTGAAATTTAAAATCGGAACATTCTTGACATTAATAACCTTGTTCAAAATGCACAGTTTTTATATATGGGAGAGGGGGGGGGGATAACGCATTTACGAGGAGACACCTCCCATTGGTTCAATGCATTACAGAAAAGATTTCTAATGCTACATTCTTTCCTAATATTAATTATTGCACTGCAAACAGCCTGTTATTTTAACTTATTGTACTTAGTAAGAATTGTTTTGCAAATACAAGCTTTTAAACCCAGCATATTCTTTCTTTCTTAGATTTGCAACTGCGGTTCTGAAATGTATAAAATGGTATATAATTTCTAAATGCATATAAATCGTCTTATGAACCTATATTATATTTCTCTGAATTTAGATATAATTAAGGTTATATGAAAATTTGAAATTTTAATTGTCTCCTTCTGTCAGTATTTAATTAAATGAATAATGAAATAATAGCATAAACATGCCGCTTTCAAAATTGATGCACAGAAAAATAACTTTTGTTTTCATTCAAATATCTGAAATTAGTATTTATTTAACAATCTGATTTTATACCATAATTAAGTCTATCACTCGAAAGTCTTGAAAATAAGATTAAAAGTTACGAAATGTTAAAATAATACTCAACAATGCAATAAAAGGTCCAGAAATGCAATAAAACAGACTAGAATTAGCAGATCAAAATGTACTTCTGCATTAAGTTCAATTTGTATAATATCGTTTGCAGTCAATGTGAAAGTGATTTTAAACCTTTTTTCATTGCCAACACATTAAAAGAAAAAACACTACGAAGGAAAAAAACCCAAATAAATAAGTTATGATTTTGTCACAGTTCATGATTTGCAATGTAATATTCATAAATAAAAAGACATTTTAAATGCTTTTTTTATCTAACGTTTGAAGCTTACACTTAGTTTGACAAACATTTCTGACTGCGAGTTTCAAATAAAACTGCGGTTTGGTCAATTTCCTGCAACCTTGAATTTGATTTGTCATTTCGTCTGAGATGACAGATGTTGCCTTAAATATATATAACACAAGCTCAGACATGGAACACTTATTAAAAAAGAAATATATTTATTCTTTGATCTTCTCTCTACAGAAGTAGTCTTTTATTTTTTATTTTTTTAATATATCAGTTTTTATGGAAACTATAATATCTAAAATACTATTTTTTTTATCACAAAATAGTAAAATAGGTTTAATTTTACAAAAGAGTTTAAACAAGTTTAATTGAATCAACAATTTAATATCACATTTTACAACGCATAAAATAGGAATGTTTTGTTAAATAATTTGACTACTGTTTGACACTTAAATTTTGTATCTAAATGAAATATTCTTTAAATCGCCTTTGATTTTTTCCAGTTTTCAATAAATCTAAAAATGAAATACATTCTATTTCCATGATTCTAAAATAAATAATCACGTGTTTCTTTTTATTTCTAAGCGATTATATCTTTCTAATGATTATTATTGTAATAAGTCGTGTGTATTATATCATTTATTTCTTATTCTTTTTTACTGAATCACTACACAGTGAATATTGGAAATATCAAAAATAGACCGAAATTGCTGTTACACATTTAATCTTTTATTAGCATGAACTCTTTTATGAGATTAATAAGAGTCCACATTTAATCTCTCAGGGCGCATTGGCAACTGCAAATTTACAACTCAGAACATTACAATAATCCTTACTCAACACATAATATATTGCCAATATGTTCCAATGATTTTAGGTTCGATTCGTAGAATTTATTTTGAATCTGGCATTATTTCTATAAGATTTATTCTAATCTTCGAGTTGAATTAAAAAATAAAAAATAAATTTCATTTAAAACATATACGAAATACCCTTTTATCTCATTTCAAATAGTTTTCATACAGGATTCTACAAACTGCTATGCAGTGAGGCACACGCTTTTGCAAAGTCAGTAAATATGTTTTTTAGCTCTTAAAAAGTTGACACCTTGTCTCTTATTTTATTTATTGTTACTACAGATATATTTAAATACTTTGCAATTGATTTCTTCTTCGGCAGATTTTATTTTATTACCAGTAATTTCAACCTAGAAATATTTGAAACAGTACATACCTTTTTCAATATTTGCTTCGAATCTACTATCCATGCAGATACAATGGCTGACAGTCTTTCCTTTACTGATAAATACATTGTTTATTTTGCACTTAGAAATTTTAATATCATACATTTCACAATGTTTTTGAATCATGGAATAGAAATATTTCTCTTCTGAAAATTCAAAAAAACACATTCTTCAAGCCACAACTTGTTTGCATGCAGCAGTTTCTAAAGAAGAATAAATTTCAAAGCAGCAGACGATATTTCTCATTTTAAATAACAAGCTGTTGCCAGAAATTTTCATTCCAAAACATTTGCTTTTTTAATATTCTTTATACAAATCTTTATAAAAATAGGCAAATGCCGTCTGTATTGGAACATTCACCTTTATTGAGTATCGAAATAAAGTATTACATTTGGCAAAATATTATGTGAAATGTTGGGAGAGTTATCCTGTTTTTTATTTGTCAATGGCTCCCTGATTATATTCACTGTTCCTACCGGCTTTAATGTTTTATAAATACCATTTCAAATATTATAACGATTTCAATGTATTCTACCATTTTTGAACTAGCAGATACTTCGTATAATGATCTATCGTTTTAATAAGAAATCGACCATCTTTACATAAACAAGAATAGGCAATGTTATTATTGATGGCAGGAAACCTGCAAAGCCATTTTAACACTTTAATATTCTTCCTTAAGTTTTACGAAATGAACACTTGGGAGAAAAGGATAGTATCTGGCGTTGTACAATAACATACATTTCAAATTTCAGACCAAATGCTTATAAGAAGCCACCAGTGCTCTGTTTGATATTCTATTCCCTCGTGGGAAAAGAAGCTAAAGTATATTAATGCAAGATACAAGTTCGCTATCTTGACAAAAATATCGGAGAACTTTCTCCTACCCAGTTTAATAAAATGTTAATTCAACATCAGACATTTGACAGCTTTTTCTCTGCCTTTAATCTAGAAGTTAAATATTCGGAACCATGGAATGGCACCTCAAGTTCTTGAATCCTGTTATTGAGTTCGTCTTCAGAAAGCTGCTTTGGTATTGGCAAGTTTACTTCGTGTTCACAAATATTATTAATCTTTAGCACTCGAATGGCACCTGTACGGCGACATTCGGTTGTGTAGTTTGTTTATGATGCAGGACTCGAAAGTAACAAATAAGTATTAGCAAGTAATTCGATCACAAGTTTACTATTACTGGAATATTCTAGAAGTTATTGAATAAGAGGAAAAATCCAATGAATGTAATGCAGCTTGATTTAAAGCTATATATTCTAATTTTTATAGATAATTTGAGAAATACAATTCGCAAGAGTGCAGTTAAAGTCGTAAAAATAAAGCTATAAAATGTACAAAAAATCGTTAAAGAATAAATATAAGTTACATATTATAACACTGCATAATTAAAACAGCGAAAAGTTTCGTAATAAATTAATTAAAGTAAGAAACCAAACGACAAATTAATCTGAAAGTGACGTCACTTCCTAGAAACGCCGAACAGGCTGCATCCATGCTTTAAGCTTAAAACACATATATTTCATTTTTTTTTAATTCGTGACCATGATGCAGTTATGTTGAGTAACAACTAAAATTCGTAATTAAGATCTTAGTAAACGTTCTGATTATATTTTGCGAATAAAAAATGAATTATATGTGCTTTAAACCTAAAGTATGCATGCAACTCAATGTCGCCAATTGAGTGCTGAATATAAATGTAGAATTCTGTTATCTTCGTCTGGTAAAGGAAGCATTAGAAAAGGATGTGAAAATTGATGGAGGAGTATCCGTACTATGTGAAATTAGTTTTCTCATTGGTAATCTCATTTACATTTCTTGCCATTCATAAAACATAAATAAAATTTTTCGAAGTGATTAATAGATATTTTCCAAACATTTGCATATCAAATTTCGAACTTTATCGAACTTATTTTTCTTACTATCTTAAACTCTGTAAGCAGTCTTTGTTGATTTTGTTTAGGATTAAGGCGTACCTTGATTGCCAAGTCTAACTGGAATGATTATAAACACTTGTTAATCTTTTAACAAAATAATAAAACTAACATATAGAAATATATATAAATTAAAATCAGTGGTATGGCCTCAGGCATTATTAAAATGTCGAGAATCTTCCTTTTTTTTTTTTTTTTTTTTTTTCAAAAACTAGAGTCATTTTGGCAAAGATAACACCACTATCTCATGCGGCCCAAAACTGAATTGCCAAACGCACTTCTTTAAGATTTTTTCCTCATTAAAGTTCAACAATCCAGACTGAATAGAAGTGCACATGAACTAGCAATCAAGAAAATTATCTAAGTTCAAATAACATCAATTTTGAAATCAGCAGCTTCAAGATATACTAAAGCCACTCAAATTTTTTCAGTAACTGATTTTCAACTATCAACATCATATTTATAGGCTGACATACTATCTATAAATTGTGAATCTAAGATGCATCATGAAATATCGTATCGTGTAGAACACTCTATAGAGAATACGGCTTGAACTCAGAATGAACAAATTCGGCAAGTAACAATTTTTTGAGTAGTAGATATTCATCAAAAATAAGTTTTAAAAAATGTTAATCAAAAATGAGCTTTTTAAAATATTGATCAAAAATGAGCTTTTCACAATGTTGATCAAAAATGAGCTTTTCAAAATGTCGATCAAAAATGAGCTTTTCACAATGTTGATCAAAAATGAGATTCTTTTCAGTTTAAAAAAATAATTAAAATTCCAAAGTTATTTTTCGTTACTTTCCGAGCATATCACAGCACAAAAATCATTTTTACACCGCTTTAAAATTCAAAAAGATTGATAATTGATTTCATTTTTTATTTCTGCACATTTTTTTCTCTAATTTTAGTTAATTTTTGTATTAGTTTTATGTACATTTCGTATTAGTATTTTCCATTGCTTTAGTTCCTTAACCCTTTCTAAGGCCGTGGGAAGTATGTTTCCCAACAAATTTATCAATCTTTATGTGAAATTATGTAGGTTGGCATAAGTTCTGAAATTTTTTTTTAGAAAGACAGAAATTAGATGATTCAGTTCTTTATCTCACACAAAACGATGTGTCTTGATTTGTTACTTAATTATTAATTAACCAAATTAATTAATTAATCAAATTAAATTTATCTAATAAGCTGAATGAATCCCTTTTCTTATTCTAATTTCAAGCCTAAAAAATATTTAAACATAATATGACTAAAAAAAAATGATCCTTTAAAGAGTTAAATTGAACTTACATGCATTGCAACGATATTTAATAAATACTTTATATTCATATTATTACAATTCTATAATTAAAAGAAAAACTTTAAATAATATATAGACAGTTGAAAAAAATCTAAAGCTTTATCATGTTTGTGTTTAGATTTTCGAAACTACATTAAATATTTTATATTGTATTTAATTCAAATCTTGAACTATATAAGTTCGGTTCATTTCTTTAAAAATGTATTAACTGAAATTAATAAAATGTCTATGTTTTTAATTTAAGAAAATTTCAAATTTGCGGTTTAAAGAATTTTTATCCAAATTTTTAACGGTTAAAAAATTTTCTAAGGTGTTATTATATATTTTAATTGCTTAAAGTTATAAAAAAATTTAAAGATGAATTTTCAGCGCGTTATTTGTATGCCATCAATGCAAATTTGCTATGCAATAAAAATTCGGCCATAGATATCGTCTGCTGAATCAGGTAATTTTTTGTTCTTTTTTCCCCCTAATATTCGAAGAGCCCGAAGCTATGGAATGGCGCCGTCAAAAAGCCAGACGTTTGCTGACTCACACTTTGCAGGGAATTTCAGAATTTCTTATAGTCCATTAGAGTGCTTATTAAGCATAGTAAAGGCAATTTTTCAACCATTTTGTTTTTCAAGAAGGGAATTTTCGTGAGCAATTTTGTGATGTAGTTAATTAATGTTAGGCCGAGTTATTGCATTTTTGAGAAAATCATCTAATAATTTATTTGCTATTATTATTAGCAAAGCATTAAACATTTATTGAGCTGAAAAGTCGTTATTTGGCAAAAATATCGAATATTTTTTCTTTTTATCGAAAATATCGAACCTTTTTTTTTATAAAACCGTTTGCATTTTGTTTCTGCTTTTATTCTTTAGGAAATTAGATTCATTTTATGTTAGCATAACTTAGTGCCTTAATGTAATATTTACTTCTTTAAATGCATTTTTCATAAATTATAAATTCTGTTTCAATCTTGTGAAAAACTTTTTAAATTAAAATCCAAAGCACATTCAATATTTGTATAATAATTTCTGAATGTACTTTATAATTTCTCGACAATAAAATCAGCAATCTATACATTAGAAAGGTTTTACTTTTTTTGAAATTTAAAATTTCATGTTATTTATCAGTCGAACTCCCACTTTTAAAGATTGGGTCGAAATGCAGCATGTTTCTCAGTTCAAGAACTAGTTGATAATTTTTCCTCACTATTTCGAACAAATAATTTTATGATCTAGAGAATGTTCACTTTACACCTCTTTTTTGAAAAAGAAAAAAAAATCCATGGTCTTTTTCCACCTCCTATTTTCAAAAAAGGTTTTTCTTAATTGATATTTTTTGTTTCCTAAGCGGTTTCTTGATCGATTTTATAAAAAAAAGTGCAAAGCTATAAGTATTTTGCAAAATTTTTCTAAATATTTATCCCCAGTGTCACATACCTTAAATAAATAGAAAGATATTTCTTATAGCTGAGAACTGATTGTTTAAGGTATGGAAATATTTTAATGCAACTAATTTATAAAGACGAAAGTGATTGCCCCCCCCCCTTCGATTCGCTCGTTAACTAACATAATGACGAATTTTATGTTTCATAGCACTACAAAAGCAAATTGTTTGATTTTTGATACTTTTCTCCACCTTCCACGACTGAGAGACCGCGGTGGCCTAGCGATAAGACCTCAGCTTTGTGGATGGTGGATTCCAATTTCGTATCAGGATTTCTTGAAATAACCGTCGTGCATGCAGGCTTGATGCATGTTAAATTTGACTACGTGTGCCGAACGCTCTGTTATTGATTGGTGTGGAAGTTAGGAGAGAAAATGCAGGCTTAGATGCCATCCTCGTCATCTGTCCGGAGTTCAGGATTGCTAAGCTTGTTTCAAAATAGCCTCTGTGTTGCTTCCAAGCGTAGCATTAGTGCAACTAAATTAAACCTTTAAATGATTGATTCAAGAACTGATTCAGATCTGTAATTCAAATTATAAAACAAAATGCTTAATTTATCTATCTAGCTGTTTATTAGACGGATGGATGTAAGCATATAGATCAATTGTTTGAACTGAAAATCCGAATCATGTGCTGGATACAATCTTTTGATAATTGCTTTGTGTTGGCGTTTTTGAGTTATAGCGCTCACACAGATATTAACAAACGGATGTCGCCCGAATTCTCTCCAAATCAGCAAATTCGAAAAAAAGGGCGGTTCGATAACATAACAAATTCTATTCCTGCAACTCGTAACATTTTTGAATTACTGGGTAATTTGTGTAATTTCAAAAATGTGTTTTTCTCACGCAGGAATTGTGAAACACGAAGATTCGTCGAATAGGCAGCGATAACTATAAAACGCAAAAGCTTAATACATGAAATTCGGTGCTCATTTTTAACATATAAATTACAAAACTGTATCAAATTTTAAACTGTCTTTTTAATACGTCTTTAAATTGACCACTTGTCGATCTATGAAAACGTGCATATAAAAATTATAACTCAAAAAGTGACGTCTTAGATAAATGTAATTTTGCATGTGAACTTTGAACTTGATATTAACATTATAGTTCTGCGTCAAATTTTAGTTTTCATAATAGAAAAAATCGACTTCAAAAATGTATGAATGGTTTTATTATCTGCACCACAAAATACAATAAGCCCGTATGTATGACTTTGAAAATAAAAATCTAAGGACATGTGCTATCAATATTTTACCCAAGGACTACAATTTTGGGGGGTTGGGTGGAGGTAACATCTTTACTTAGAAATATATGAAAAAGTTTCAAAGAGATCATCCCGCAGATTTTAAATGAATCTTCAATAATCTGGCTTGTTCGTTAGTCGACAGTCCTTTGGTTTGCGAAATTACTGAGAAATTAATATATTTACGAAGTTACAAACATTCGAAACCCTACATTAATTTTATTTTAATGCTTTGTATTCCTTTCTTGTATTCTAGTTCCTTATTTTAAATTATAACTTTTTAGTCTGGAGCATTAAATTTGAAGTAAATTTTACACAACATTAAACTATTGAAACTATGTTACCACTTTTTGCTCCTAATTATCATTTATTAGAAACTAAGATAACATAAAACCACTTTAGCTAATTTTATATTTCTAAAATGCCCTTTTTTACTCTTGGGAGCCATAAACGTGACACTACAAACATTTCTAGTTAGCTGTTTAAAAGCCCATTCATCCCCATTATCTAAAATGGCTTTCACAGAGTTTCCAAGATCAATTTCCCAGGTCATTGGCCGAAGCGAACCTTGGAAGACTTTCTCCGATATTCCGATTCCATGGCACACGAGTGGGTTCTTCCAATTATCTAAATGAAACTGGACAAAGTTTGTGAAGTGGATTGTTGTTGGACTGGAATATTGATTCAAAGTTCAATCGATGTGGAAGGGTGAAAAGGGACAATGAGACTGAAGGAGTCAAAAATCGATCCTAAACGTGCCCTGAATACATTATTGCTATTTCAGTAATGGCAACAGTGCGCTTGGGAATTAATGTTATGCACAAAAAAACTTCGCCGATTTGGAAATATATCAGCTAGTAAAAAAAGTAGTGTGATAAAAGTAAATTGTAAAGTAAATGAAAGACATCTCTATTTATAATAAAATTGTATGCCTGTTGCTGTTACATGGCACAATTGTGAGCTAAAAGTTGCGATATCAGGTTCTAATACATTTGAAAGAATAGATATTGTTCCTCGAAATTTTTGTTTTTAAAAATTTTATTAAGAATTTTTAAAAATTAAAAGAATTTCCTACATTTTTCCCTCAATAACTTTTGGCAAAATTATAGCATAGCTAAATTATAAAATGATTTTTAAATCTTCTAAAGGTTTAAAAATTATCTTTTCATTGATATCGATTTCATAATTGAATTGATTTTTTTCCGAATGTCATAAAATTTATAGAACAAACGTCAAAAAAAAAAAAAAAATTGAGCGAAAAGATTGCAGGAAAATATTGTCCTTTTAAATGTAGATTTTTTATAATATGTACATTTTATATAAATATATATTCATTTTTTTTTAATTTGGCTCATTTCAGTTTTGTATAGATATAATTTTTTAAATAATTTTTCGTACACTTGTTGACATACCAGCTTACGGATATGAGAGTAAATTTGTTCATTCTCAACGGCAATACTTAATTTTAATCTTTTCAGACATCTTTAATATCAGCTAGTCCATCAGCTAGTTAAATAAATTTTAAATTATTTAAATTAATGGATTAATTGATGCTCGACATTATTATACAATCATAATAACGCCAACATCTGCGGGTGAATTTGAGAAAAAAATTATTTTAAGATCCTTCAATGTTTATAATAACAGATTATAAATTTATTAATAAAAAGGAGAATGAAATTAAAAATACATAAATTTATTTCTTTTTAATACATAAACCACAGTTTAACCAATATTTTGGTTTTATTCATTTATTTATTAGATGAATTAAAATTCGTATAGCTTTATCTGCAGATTCAAAACTGTGCATATTCTTAAACTATTTTATTTGTCTTTAAGGCACTTGTAGAGTATTTTGATTTTATTTAAATTAATCGAATAACATTAAGTTAGTTACATTAAAAATTAAATAGTGGAATTCGAAATTTCAAAATTAAGGCATGAAAACTATGTAAACTTCAGAGTACGAATTTCATATCCAGTTAAGCATTAATTAGAATTTTAACAATTTATTTTAAGTATATTTAGCAACAATATTTTTAATTGTTTTATTTATTGCATTTAAACACACACTCTTTAGGTTGATGCTCAACATTTAGGACTAATTTTAAATCTCTTAAACATTTTTTCTTCCAATGTTTTGAATTTCTTATTGTGTATGATTTATAGATTTTTTTTTCATTCTAAAGTGCAGATATCTTTCTTTCCCGATAAAACGATTTTTTTTATTGCGACATAATCAAATAAAAGTTCTCATTCACTTAGTACTTCACGACTTCTTTACACATCTGAATTTGATAGATCACGATTCAAAAATAGTGGATGTGTTTGCAATGTCACAAATGCCCCAAAATTAAACAATTTTGTAGGATTCTATGTGATTTATATGAGTTTGTTTTATGCTCAAAAAACAAACTGAAATAGAAAATTAAACCATTCTGGACCCTAAATCTTTATTTCGTCTTTAAATGTAAGTGGAAGTTACTCATAAATGACGCATTTGTTAGTTGAAGATACTTCAAAAACACATACGTGTCAAACACACAACTGGTCAATTATTTCTACTAATTGAAATTTTCCTTTAAAAATTTATTCCTTCGCCAATTTTTTATACATTTTTAATTTTCTTTCATTTATTTAATCAGGTCCACTAACTTTGATGAACTGCATCTTGTCGCCAAAAGAAAGTTTTATTTTAAAGCATGCATTTATCACGTACAGTGTTACCTTATAAAAGATGAGTAATGGTGGTCAAAACCACAACAGCCCGATATAATCCTATGAAAATAAAAAAAAATTATATTGATTTGCCGCTTTTATTTTTCTAAAGGCAGTAAAAGCATATACAATAAATATAAATTAAAATAAATAATAACTGAAGATGAAAATGCATTAAAAAGGAGAAATACAACGTAAAAAAAAGTGCTCTGCAGATAATGCCTTACAATATAAATTAAATAAGAGATAATTTTTAAATTTCTGAATTATTTTAATTTGGCTTTCTTCGAAATCAGGGAAAAACTGTTAATAAAACTAGCGAACTAGCGAAATCGCTCTAATCGTTGAGAATGGGGGCAAAGCAAAAGTTTTATTTTGTGATATCCCTTGAAGCTGGAATGTGGTGGGGGACAGACCAACATTGATTATATTGTTACAAACCTGTAATTCGGCTTCCCAGCATAGTTTGTTCCATCAACAGAAAGAAAGTTTTACAGTCATCTGAATGGGACGGAGTCCAGGTGGCGCGGCGGAGGTCCCAGAGCTTGGCCACAAACTTGGCGATCATTTGGCGACTTGGCGACGAATTTGGCGACTTTGGCGCCAAAATAGATAATACCCGAAACATCGAGAATTTTCCCGATCCGTCTAGTAGGAACCGAGATACGCCTCGAACGTTCCTGATTGGTTGAGAGGCTTCTAGCCCCGCCTCCTGAGACCTATAAAAGGGTCTGCAGCTGCCAGACGAGGTAAGTCCGAGTGGTCGGAGTAGAAGTTGAAGACAGAGATTACGGAGTCGTCGAGGTAGTAGTCGAGAGTCGTAGTCGGAAATGACGGTGAGCAGCGACGGAGTCAAGCTCGTGCTGAACTGAGCTGTGCGCTACTGTCTGCAGTAGATTCTGGTTGTATGCTGCTGTTGCATGCTACACGTCTCGGCTGAAGATAATCGTCTCTGTGCTATATATAGCTGTCGCGTTTGTGCTGTCCTGTGTGTCTTCGTGTAAACAAACGTCGTTGTTTTTATTCTACTTCCACCTGCTGATTGAGCGTTCTTTACACCATATCACTTCCGCTATCCAAACGAACCCCGGTAAAAATTTCGTAACAATATATATATTTATGATGAGCTTACAAATGAAATAAAAATTAACCAAATCGGTATAGGGGTTAGGTTAGAGGACAGATTCTAACTACTTTTAAACTTTTTTATTAAGTTTTCCTTATTATTTTAAATATAATAGGACATCTCGATTTCGCTTAAAAGTATTATTAATTCTTTTCAACTTTTCTTATGATGTCATAATACCTTGATAACAAGGTTTTTATATAACACGATGTAAAAATATTGATACCCACTCTACTATCACTATCCTTATACTCTTTATTGGAAATAAGTAATATTAGAAGAGAACATTAAAAATGTTTAACACTTTATACCTACTAGTTACTGGTACAAGAATGTGCCGACTTAAAAATACTACATTTATAAAACTAATCGATTTTATAAGTAATCAGAAAAAAACTCTTTTATTTTGTCGTACTTGAAGTATTCAAAGAGAAAGTTTTGTAATCGCTAGTGTTGTATTATAACTCCTTTTGTTTGGGATTATATTTGTTTGTCTTTTTGTCCGTTTGTGAACAACAATAGCTCATAAATGCCTTAAAATCTAAGCAGTGCTAATCATCACTGTGTGGCGAATTTGTAGGAGCGAGGATAGAACCTGGGACCTTGTGGTTTACAATCCAGTAGCATGACCACAATACAAAAGCAATTGCTCGAGTAGCGCAGTCGTTAACTGGTTTATAAGCTATTCACTATAACTGCTTTGCTCAATGTCAACAATTTTTATGACAGGGGAGGTAGCATAACGCCTTTATTAGGTTGTAAACGAGAAAGTTTAGAGGGGACAAATAATTAAGGTATAAAGATGTCTTTTATCAAGTAATAAACATCATCGTTAGTTACCTAGATGAATCCATACGACCCAAATATATTTATTTCATTATTTGCCTATTTTTTTCTTACGAAGGGTTCGTTTGATGGCTTTCAACCACTTAGATTAGCATATCCTCTACATGAGTCACAAACTTGCGATAAAGAGGAAGCATAGTATCTTCTGTAGGTTTAGACAACTTGGAGAGCATAGGAATATCTGATAGGAATATCTGTATATCTGATTTCGTTTTAGAGTAATAATACTGTTTATTAAACTTACTGTTATAATAATTCAATCTCTCAGATCTTGAATAATAGAAAACATAAGTTATTACGATGCCTTTTATGTACTCCCACATATACGGTACTTTTACTAGATCTACATATGAAACCTGTTCAAATATCTTCAATATTTTTATCTCATGTACAAGGATAACCAGCACTTTTCCCTTTCCATGTGCAACCATTTTCTACGACTTTATTGAAACAAATGTCAACCAGTTTATGATGAGACGATTTTTTGTTAAATTTACAACGGAGTGCATAACACACTGCAACAACAGATTCACTCTTTGCATACTGCAGTATACATAACTTTTTTTTAGGTGTCACCATTTAAATCTGTTTATGATTAGAAGACTCTTTGTTGAATTTGCGACGGAATGTACGATGCATTGCAACAATGGATTCATTCATTCTTTGCTTACTGTGGCATACAAAACAACTTTCTTGAGACATCACCATTTGTTTTGTAAACAAACAATACCGCTACTTTCGCCGAAATTATCAAAATGCTTAAAGTAAAACATTGAATTCTATTCAGTAATGTGTAATTATGTATTACTATCAACTGTCGTTCATTAAAAATGAATGAATCAATTCCTTTTTGAATAACCCTGTATAAGGACGTAAGGTAGAATCTTTCAGTATTAAAGTTTTGCTTATATAACAAAATATGTTTTATAATTTGCTTAATATCTTAGAGTATATTGAAAAAAATTCTGATTCAATAAATTATTCAGTGTACTACAGTAAGAAAGGGATTGTCAAGTTATCAGAAATATAATATATTTTTAGACACCAACTTATATTACAGGAAATGTACTTTATTATTAGTAGCAGTGTTTAAAACTGGAAGTACTTTAAAAAAATTTCATCGTTGCTTATCTGTGAAGTTAAATATTAATTGAAAATATAAGAAATTTCAAAATTTTTATTAAAAATATATTTTAAACAAAAATTTACTTAGGAATAAACATGCTGTATCTTTATATCATTAACAATGGAAGAAAAATCTAGGTGAGGTATTTATAGCAACAAGGAAAAAGATTTTAGTTAACATTAAAACTATGAAATATATTATAATTTATACTTAAAAGTATTTTAGACATTAATTTCAGATAGAAAAAAACTGTAAGGGAATTAAATTTGCCATATTTTAAGATAGTTTACATTAAATCTTTGGTGTTATAATACTTTCAGAAATTACAATGGAAATGTATAAAAATTTAGACTAATTTCTAATTAATTAAAATTTAAAGGCAGGGTTATCAGAGGGAATACTTTAATTTCTGCACATCGCTAAAATAATGGATCGGATTGGCTTCAAGGATGTGTTCGGAAATCCAGGAAAGATCGATCAAATATCAAGGAAACGAGGATTTGATCGGCTCCAAAGATCCGCTCGGAAATCAAGGATCAATTATATACCAAATAAACATAAATCCGATCGACTCCGGGAAAGAGAAGAAGCTGGTTAATGCTTCTGCTGAAAAAACTTGGGATGTCTCTAGTGTCAGCCTGAACAGTGAGAGATTTTCTCTTACAGCTTGAGACATCCGGTGACATGTTGATCTTTTGGATCGTCAAGGCCATCTTCGAATATGTGAAAGTGTTGTCTGGAATATAGTATTCACATATAAGGTTTTTATTATTATTATTACTTTCTAGTGGACTAAATATACAAAAAAAAATATTACAATCGTAAAAAAAAAAATGATTTCAAGATTTTGACCAATCGCCTCGTTTCAGACATCCCTAAATTGAAAAAAAAAAAGCAACAACACATTTTTAAAATTTTGCCTACCTGTTTGTGAACACGACATGAACGATTTGTCCAATTCCAAAACGCTTTGAGTGAAATGGGAATATGATCTTAAGACCACATTTCTAGATTTCTAGCAAATTTTGAACGAAATTTATTCCGAGGAAGGCTGTCTATACAAATATAAGTGAACACGATAACTACAAAAGTAAGAGTGCTAGATGGATAATATTTAGTAAACAAATTTAACATCTAAAGTACACACATGTGTCAAATTTGTAACCAAATCTATCTTGAGGTTTACTGTCGGGCTGTGCTTTCACAAGCATGTAAAGATGATAATTCAAAGACGCAAAGATAAGTATTTAAAATTTGGCTTGCGGCTTTCTGACCACAATTGTAGTTTTCTGTCAAATTTTTATTTTGATCAGTGGGTTGAATGGCGACAAAAATACACATTCGATTTTCTAGTGCTTGTGTAATAATAGCTTTCCTAAGATTAATTGCCAACGATCCCACGCTAATAGACTCGCTCGTAGTTATTGTACCAATGGCATGTAGTTATTGATATACAAGTACATTTATTAAAAATGTACGAGAAGGTTTAGGGAGAGCCCCTTCAGCTGAATTTTTTTTTAAATTTCGATTCCAATAATGATCTGGAGCTGATAAAAAGAAGCCACTGTAGGATTTTTGAGTAGATACATTTTGAGAAATACAGCACATACATTTTGCAGACATAATTTGCCAGTTACAGATATTACAGTTGAGGGATTTCGAAAGACACTAAGCTCTCATTCTTTGCTGTCCTAACAAATCTGAATGTTCAGTAATAGATTTTTCATAGGTGGGATTATTTGGCAGACCAGGCTGTACTATGAACTGTACTGTACTATGTTGAATGTGCGTACTCTAGTCAATTAAACATTTTATTAACCTTGAAGCCAAATAAAAAAATTCATAAAAAAAATACTAATTTTATGCGTTATAATATAAATTAGCATAATACTGTCATATTTTATCTAGCATTATTGATCAGATTCCTTTATGCTTTGTCAATAATCATTTGATTATTGAAGCATTTATAAACAATGAAGCTTCTCTTAAATAATATTACGTGGGTGAGTTCAATGATGAATTATAATAAAAACCGCCTGGAGTGATTCCCCTAAACATTTTCGCATACAATCTAATACATAGCATAACGCCATCCTATGCCCCGCTGCTTATACCACTAAGTTATCTAACCAGTTGGATGAGCACAAGATGGAAGAAAGAAAAAAAAAGTTAAAAGAAAGAAAGAGACGAGAAACCATCCAGGGATCACCAGAGAGAATTCCATCGGAGTCAAATCCTACACGACTGTAGTCAATTTTTGCTGACGTAATAACTAAATGGAGGGTACAAGATACTTAAACAAATGGTGACTATGGGTTGTACCTACAGGAAAATGAGATAACTGATTAAAAAGGAAAAAATTGATAAATTACATTATGAACATCTGTATGATATGTATAAGCATATAAACAAACATTGTAGAGTCAGAAATCTGTAACGTTCGTCTGGGTCCTGTGTTTTGATTTCCATCGTGTGAACTGCACTTTTGAGCACTTTTGAATGAATAATTTAATTGATTTTGACAAGTGGCATTTTGGTTTCAGTTATTGTGTAGTCTTGAAGAGGTCTTGGTATTTATGAGTATGATTTACTATGGAGTAGATCTTGTCACGTGAAAGGATATTCGATGCAACTCTTCTGTACCATTCTTCCTCGAGACTTGTTTCTGGCTTTCTCATGTGCCATGAGAGAGGCAGTAAGCATTCGGTGGCATAGTGAATTGGAGATCCTATCTCCCCACAGCTACATCAAGGAGAGTTGGCCAGATGGAATCTGTGTAAGTATATAGGGAATGGGCCGTGTTCAGTGAAGAAAAGGACACCCGCTCTGTTCCAGTTGGCCGCGTAAAGAGAAACTTTTGGTTTTATGTTGAATGTGGACAGGCCTGTTTCGCCTTCTTTTCATTCCTTTTGCCTACAATCTAATAAAGGTGTTATCCCAGAATGTATTGTATGGCAATGACATGCAATATAGTAATCTTTGGTGTAAATTTACATTTCCACTAAATCCGTCGTGTGATCCTTGGCGAGTTTTTTTGGCGATTGATTCCTGGCATATGGTTAATAGTATACGAAATTCGAAATTGTGTTTTAGATGCGTTTTCCCCATCTGATTGAAACCAAAATTTGTCACAGAATTACAGTTGCAGTTAAAAATCACATACCAAATTTGATAAATTTGTCCTTGCGTCTTTTAGTTATGACGTTTACTTACTTCTGAAAAGTACAGGTCGAAAGACGTTCATCCAACATACCTTGTAGAGATAAATGAACAAGAATGATCCCTTTCTTGTAGAGATACATGAATTATAAATACTCATCACTTTCATTGCTTATGGAGATAAATGAATATAAAATAATCATATTTTCCATTACTTCTATAGATAAATGAATAATTTACCTAAATGGATCTTAATATTAGATGGAAAGAAACTTACATAGAAATAAAGGCCATTTAGTTTACTGTAGAGTTTAGTGTTATGTATCGTTAGTTAGATTCAAATCTTTTTCTTCAAAACAGAATTTTAATGTTCTTATTTTTGTTCACAGGTGTATTCCAGCCTCGAGAAGCGCGGCTTTCACTCCCTGTGTCTGTTCGGGGCGGGAGACGACGACGTGTACGACGTGGTCAGCAACTTTCCCCACAACTACGTGCGCCAGGTTCAGTGGCTGGTGCTGCGCTGCTGCAACGTCACCGACAAGGGACATGAGGTGCTGCTCGAGTTCTTCCACGAGGTCACGCGCCTCGAGATGTCCGGCTGCAACGAGGTGACGGACGCAGGGCTGTGGGCCAGCTTACATCCCAGGCTCGTTCATCTCACGCTCGCAGACTGCATCAACGTCGCTGACGAGTCCGTGGCCGCCATCGGTAAGTTTCTGTCTCGTTTGCATAAAATTTTTGTTGGCATGAGGCTCTGGATTTCAATATTTTCTACTTTTACTGACGGGATAGCCTGGTTGGTAGGGCGATGGACTCGCATCTTTTGGGTAGTGAATTCGAACCGGCTGGCCGAAGGCTCCCTGTATATAAGGTGGCTGGTGCACTAGGAATCTGTCGTTGTCACAAAGTCATCCGAGTCGACACAATACCATTAGGGGTATTGGTTCAGAAGTAATCTTACTCTGCTTCATGTCTGAATTACGATCTCTGAATAAAATGTATGAATGAAGCCCGTCCCGTAAAGAGGGTTGTGACGCATCAGTGGCTAAGTCATACTCTAGGCCCTAGATGGCGCTACTAAAACAAGAGAAGCTAAAAATCTTGGCTTAAAATGGCTGACTTTGTAAGTGGGCTTGTCTATGATAAATGCCATAAGAAACACAACATATTTTCTTTTTTTTTCTTTTTTTTTTGCTTACTTTTTAAGGTATTATTTTCATTAGATTTGAAAGAGCATGGAAGAATACGATACATAAAAATTGGAATCTTTAAGCTGTAAATATTAATTTTGTAGGAGCTTAATCCGCACTTCCGGGAGCATGACCAGACCTTATTATTGAATGTCAGTCTAGTTTTACAGGAATGCCATAAAATTAATATAGTGCTATGATATTTAAAACAAGTGTAGTAAATTTCTGTATGGTTAGAAACATTAGAAATGTATGCCACTGTTTAAAATTCATCTGATATGTTGCATATGAGATTTGGGTCTCTTAAAATTATTACGGATTATACATAAATTTATGAGTTATGTATAGTTATAACTTTTGTTAGATTTGCTAAATATTAAAGTGAAATAATAATTATATAAATATACGCAGCTCAGTAGCACTACATGAAGGTCAATATCAACGTTCACTTGAACACACTAAAAAAATTTGGAATTGAACGATCAAAATAGTACTGAATTATACGATATAACTGAATTAAAGAGCACCAGTTGGATATAATAAATTAAAATAATTAACTACATGCAGCAATATATATTCAAATGCGCCCATTACGGACGAAAAATATTACTTTGCCACAATTAAATGCAGAATGATTTATTCGTTGAAACTCATTTGAATAACAAGAAAAGTTAAGCTTCTTTTATTTAAAATTTAAAACCTTTTTCCATTTGCTCAACCATTTCTTAAGTATTATAAATTATTTAATCATTTTTACATTTGAAATACAACCTAGTTCATACATCTTTAGCAAATGTTACGTCATTATTTTTATCTATATTTGTTTATTTCTCAAATTTTAAATCGAAACCTTCTTATGCGAATTTAAGCGTCCGCTTGACCACGGTGGCCTGTTGATAAGAATTCGTGTTCAGAACCGGAGGACTTCAGGTTCCAGACCCGATTCCCCCAAAGAACCGTCGTTCAAGCGGGTCTGATGAATGCTAAATACGCCGAGGCCAAACGTCCTCCTGCTTGCGTGGTGTGGAATTTTGGGTACCAGCCCAGGTGCCGTCCTCGTCATCTGATCACGGTTCAAACTTACGAGGTCCGTCCCAAAATAGCCGTAGTGTTGCTTTAAAACAGGACGTTAATATAACTAAACTAAACTTAAATTTCCATTTGATAATATATTAACTTATGTTTTATATAAGAAAATTTTGAAGATCTGATGATGATAAAAAAAATTTAATATTTCAGTTAAAAAAAAGAGATTTATATAAATATTCGTCATGTCAATGTATTTCAGATAAATCAGATGATTAATCATTTTTCGATGCCAAAAATATCCTTAAAAACTTATTCTTTGAAATATCCATTTTTCTCAAAAGACGATGCGAAAATTTTCCTTCTTCCGACTTCGTATTCTTTTTTCTAGTAAATGTTCCTTTTTAGTTTTAATATTGATTTTCCTTTAAATCGCACATTACATTCCGTGCGGAGCTTTAAGTTTCAAATATCCTATCTATTCTGACTGGCTCATGGTGGAAGATACAATAAAACAAAAAGCTGTAACATGTTTCTTTCGCTTTTTTTTTTCTTCCGATTTTTCCGTTTTAAAAATGACATGTCAATGACTGACTGTTCTAAAGCAAAGATACATCAAGTCAGAAAAGTTCGTCCATCACTCAAGCTTAAAGTTTGTAAGTTCATGTTATTTTTTCCTTAAAATTTTGCATCCCTTGGATAAACTAGTTAACAGTTGGCATCATATTTACAGGAGAGCTACATTTCCTTTCTGTAACTAAAATGAAAGTAATCTAATGTTTTTAATGCTTTTGTAACAAGTAAATATACATATTGTTACAAACCTGCAATTAGGCTTCCCAGCATAGTTTGTTCCACTATCAGAAAGACTGTTTTAAAGTCATCGGTAGTGGACGGAGTCCGTGTGTCGCGTCGGAGGTCCCAGAGCTTGGCGACAAACTTGGCGACCATTTGGTGACTTGGTGACGAATTTGGCGACTTTGGCGCCAAAATAGATTATACCCGAAACATCGAGAATTTTTCCGATCCGTCCAGTAGGAACCGAGATACGCCTCGAACGTTCCTGATTGGTTGTGAGGCTTCTAGCTCCGCCTCCTGAGACCTATAAAAGGAGCCAGTCTGTGCTGCCAGGGAGTAGTTCGAAGTCGTCGAAGTCAGAGGGTTGAAGAATAGTAGTCGGAAACGACGGAGCGGAGGCGACAGAGCAGAGTGGTCGGAATCAACAGAGCAGAGTAGTCGAAATCGACGAAGAACTGGTCTTCCAGGAATTAGCGGAGCAGCGACGGAGTCGAGCTAGTGCTGAACTAAGCTGTGCGCTACTGTCTACAGTAGATTCTTGTTGTATGCTGCACATCTCGGCTGAGGATAATCGTCTTTTGTGCTGTATATAGTTGTCGTTTTTGTGCTGTCCTGTGTGTCTTCGTGTAAATAAACGTCGTTGTTTTTATTCTACTTCCGCCTGCTGATTGAGCGTTCTCCACACCATATAACTTCCACTATCCAAACGAACCCCGGTAAAAATTAGTAACAATATTCTCAAATTACTATTCAGTTTTCATATTCAGATGGAAACTGCATAGTAGTCCATTAAAGTTCATTGTAGTTCATAAAGTCCATAGTAGTGCATTAAAGTTCAAAGTTGTTTATAGTCCGTAGTAGTCCATAAAACTCATAAAAATAAAGTAGTCCATAGTAATCCAAATATTCATTGGGCAGATTTTGAAATCAAAGTGCTATCATTTTAACTCCTATTCTTAAATTTCTTTCAAGGAAACGCAAGTAATTATTCAAAAGTAATTTTTGTTTTTCAATAGTTTACTATACGTTAATTTTTTAAAAAATATATATATAAACGTTTTTAAAATCACTTTGCCGGCATCCTGGCATAGAGGGAGCGCGTCTTTCCAGTGATCTGGGCTTTCCCGGGTTCGTGTCCCGGTTCAGACATGGTTGTTCTTCTTCTATGTTCTATTTGTGAGGTGTGTGAATGTCCCCCCCTGTAAAAAGTAGTTGTACAAGCGAATGTGACGACGAATGAAGTAGCTAAGTCGTACTCTTGACCCTAGTTGGCGCTACTGGAAAAACAAGAGACTCTCACTTGGCTTAAATCGCTGACAGATAACTGTCAACGGGCTTGTAAAGTGTCATAAGTCACAACAACAACAAAATCACTTTATTCGCCGACTTCTTTGTAGTTTTCATGAAAACTTTCGACATTTAATTTTTCTTTACAATTACCATAATCCTGGTGTTTTTAATATGATTTAATAGATATTAATTAATATCTATGCTTTAAATTAAGTTGGGCATTAACGGGCTGATTCTTGCTAAAAGAAACAATACTGGTGAAAATCGGTTAATGGTACTTCATCCATGAAAAAAAAAAATCGGATAATGAGAATTTTTTTGTGGATTTTTCTGTTGGCATAATCCAGAACGAAAGGAATGACGATTTATACAGA
Source organism: Argiope aurantia (assembly GCA_026543865.1). NCBI lineage: Eukaryota > Metazoa > Arthropoda > Arachnida > Araneae > Araneidae > Argiope > Argiope aurantia. Next base: position 57,987 of record JAPMOR010072163.1, read on the forward strand.
ATTTGTGGAAGTGCATTTTGCTGCTATCTATTGGCAACACAGAAATCAGACGAAAATAAAATAACCAAAAGCAGTATTGAATTGCCGAAGAGAAACACATATGAAAAGACATTGGAATGGAAACTGAGATCGGAAAGTATGAATTTTTAGATACATATATGCGATGTTTGTACCTCGATTTTGATAACTTCGTGTATAATCTTTTCAAGAGCTTTGTGTTGCTTTCTGTTCTCTCAATGAAGTGCCTTTTCGGACTTTGCATTTAAAGCAATTCATAATTTTATGAGTTCTAATATGAGTGGACTGTGAAAAAAAAATGTGAATATTATAGAAACCAAGTAAGAGATATTTACATGTTATGACAATAATTCATAACATGTAATTATTGGAACATTTTATTTATTATCTGACTCTACATAATGAAATAATCACCCCCCCATGTAATACTTTTGTAGATGGTAGATTAACGAACCCCCTCTTTGATGGAATTATGTTTTTAAACAAGCTCAAATGCGCTTGAATTATGACTAACTTCTTGGTCTATGAATTTACTTATCTTTCTAATCAAATGATACATCTTATTTTGGGACATTTATATTTATTTTAATTCCTATAATAAGGTAAGGACTTTTTGGAACACTAAAGCATTTTTAAGTGATTTTTGCGTTTTAAAATAAATATTTTCACTGAATTGCAAATTAAAAATTGCTTAATTGATCCTCAAGTCAGATTTGGCACTGTATGCGAAGGGTTAAATTTTTTTTTTTATCTTGTGCTTATAAAAGAATGAAACTAATCGTCCAACTCGTCAGTACAGTGTAATTTGAAGTTGAAACATCAGATTTCTAAAGGATATCGCACGTGTTAATCTAACGAACTTTTGCATTCAGTCGACGGCTCAGCTCCAGTATACGGCCTCCGCCAAATTGGCGAGAAATTTGGCGATAAACGATAATTTCTGGTTGCCGTCATCGGCATATGTATTCTTCTTTATGGTAACCTTAAACCTTAGAACATATTCAGTATTTTTATGTGTTTTTATAAGGAGCAGCTCACATATACAGCTATTAACTTTTATAAACTATGCTTTTAAAATGAAAAAAATATGAATGTTTTCATGAGAACATATTCAGCATAAAATTAAGAAATCATATTTAAAAATCGGAGCAAAAAATAATTTCGTCATGCTTCATTATACGTATAATTAAACAAATCGTTTCATTTGGATCTTTATCATAAATATTTCAATACCCCCTCCCCCTGATTTATGCTCGTGTATTTTGTCAGTCCTAGGATTAAGCCTAACATGGCTTCAAAAATTAGTCAATAATCACAACATTTATCTAAATTATTTAAAATAAAAAGGGGGCATCGCCACCCCCTGACTTATAGTCTATTGCATTTTATCAGTCTTGGAAATTAGCCTAACGTGGCTTCAAAACTTCCAGTTAAGAATTGCAACATCCTAAACACGCATTATTGGCGACTTCTTGGCGAAAAAAATGGCGCCACTAGGCCGTATACGGGAGCTGCTCTCAGTCGACTTTACACCGTGTGTCAAATTCCGATTCAAAAGTTTGAATCAACGTTTGAATCGAATGATTCATCAGTTGCAGAGACAAGTGTTTCTGTTGCACGGTATGGTGAATGTTGCAATTAAATCTGCTCTAACGTTCAGAGGTTTCAGTTGACGATAGCAGTATAAGGTACATGTACTGATGCCGCAGTGGTGGTGGTCTTATTCCAATTTGTTTATTAAAAAAAAGAGATAAACAATTATTATTTACTTGATTGATGACGACAAGATGATTCCTGCCATGTAGTAGTTCCCTTATACGTAGGAATGATTTGTTATAAATGTTCAAATTTTCTTTGAGTGTAAAAAAAAAAAAAAAAAACAGAAAAAAAAACTGTCAATTCCTGGGAAGTCTTCTGGCGTAAATGTTCAACGTTTGACAATGGATCTTGTAAATTCTAAACCCACTACACAATGTTACAAATTGTTAAACGTTCCGCGTTGAAATTATTCGTGCAATAGCTTTAGAATATTGGGACCTAGACACAAAGCTATATCTTTATAGAGGTCTTATTGCCCCTGAATTTAACAAAAGAATAGGATATACCAGACAATATAATAAAAGAAATTCAAATCGTAACATTAGTTGCAGTTTAACAACATGCATAGAATATATTTCTTGGAACAGTCCAATAATCGAAACCTTTTGAATTCTTATTTTAACCCTTTACACTCGAGTATTCCCGCTTGAATTGCCGGAATAAAATGAATTGTAAATGAGTCTCCTCTCGAGTGAAAAGGGTTGAATTGCATGTCGTAGGAACCCTCAAGTTACGTTCGAATTTTAATGTTGTCATTCAAGCAGATATAATGTAAATTTGCATTCCATTGAACTTGCTTTGGATATTTTATCTGTTGTATAATTATCTTTTAGTTAATTAATTGCCAAAGCATGCATCCTCCTTACGTTTGCAATCTCATGTTCTATTCCCCCCCCCCCTTTTTTTTGTCTGGACGTCTGTTATCACCTCTAGAAGTTTGTCAGTAGAGTTCCGATTCAGTTTTTTTTATTTAATCTGGTTTTGAAGCAACGTTAGTGCTATTTTGAATCATATTTCTTAATTTTGAACTTATTGGTCAGATGAAGAGGGTGTCTTCGTTATCCGGCCCCGACACTCTCCTCTTTAAAGCTTTCATGCCACATCTATGGAAGCATTTCAGCACGACAGATTTACCATGCACCAATCCCATTCATAAAGTAGTTCTTCGATGGGAGAAACTCTCAGGCCCTCAATCCGAGGTCTTGCCAATAGGCACCGTGACTCGGATGGAATTCGACTCTACTTGTATTTATTAAAATATAAAAAAAAGTCTAAAATTACGACTCTTTTAGAATTTTTAATGATGTTAAGTAGATCTTTCTACTTTAACCTTTTGCACTCGGATGTGGCATAGGCACCATTCCAGACGGTGCATCGTTTTGACTTTTTATTTATTTTTAAAGAAAATTTCATTGTTAAAAATACCTACAGGAGGTAAGGAGATATAGATTAATTTTTCGAGGAAATTCAATTTGAAAAAATTATATGTATCTATTTTTCGGAACTATAAAAAAAAGTCATTTTATTAGCTGAATTAATTATGCATCGAGTTACTTTTCCGAGCTCAAAGGATTACAACGTATTTCATTATAGTATTAATCGTTAACTGTCTCGTTCACCAGCCTTCTTGATTTTCTCCGATAAATTGCTTTAGTGAAATAGCGTGGGCCGCGGTGGCCTGGTGGTAAGGTCTCGGCTTCGGAATCGGAGGATTTCAGGTTCGAGACCCGATTCCACCGAAGAACCGTCGTGTAAGGGGGTCTGTTGCACGTTAAATCCGTCATGACCAAGCGTCCTCCCGCTGGTGTGGCGTGGTGTGGAGAGGGGGGTGCCAGCTCAGGTGTCGTCCTCGTCATCTGACCGCGGTTCAAAATGACGAGGTCCGATCCAAAATAGCCCTAGTGTTGCTTTAAAACGGGACGTTAATATAACTAAACTAATTAGTGAAATAGCGTCGATTTTGAAGCTCCATTGTCTTGGGTAAATTCCAGTAATTAGTTTCTTTTGTAAGCAACTTCACAATGATAATGAAAATTCGTAATTACTAATCAATATCATTCACCTTAGAATAATTATCTCCATTAGCTATTATACGGAGAGGAGTAATTTTGAGGAGCTTTTCTTAACACTAGATTTACCAGACCAGTCATTTTGACTGGTCGTGCAACTTCAATTCAAAATTCCTGCTACATTAAACAGTTGCTTTCCAAAATGATGTTATGACTTTTGTAGCTATAAATAGAGAATACATTTTATGAACTTAATTTTACTTTATATATGTTAGAAACAAATATATTTTTTTGTTATAACTATTTATACCGGTACCAGTCAAAATGACTGGTGAATGTTTCTATGACGGAATCATGAGACCGTGGAAATACAAATAGTGCCCATACGTCTTTTGTTCAATACTTTATCGTTATCGAGCCGATTTAGGTGATTACGGTGTCTTTAGGATTTTTTTACGAGTACTTAGTCCAAGTGATCTCCAAACGTAATCATTCATCTTTACCCATACAGGTTAAAATGTAAGAAACATTTATGTGTATTTGAATATATTCAAAAATATATTCTTCGGCAAGTAGCCTGCCTGCATATCGTCAGCCCCTGAAAATGTCAAAACGAATAAAAGTTTCTACATATTTAGAAAATGCAACCAGCATACCTCAGGATTGTTCAGATGTGGAAAGTGAATTATATGATAGCGAAGGTGAATTATTAGATACACAAATTGATCCACAAGGCAATGATGAAAATAGTGCTATTATCTTGAGTAGTGATGAGGAAGTTCCTGATGAAGACAATATAGATCAAAACAAAAAAAGTCTATGCGGAAAGTGTACAAGTAACAAAATCTTCATATGTAGAAATTGTGAGCCTATAAAAAATTAAATGTTTTGTTATTTGAAGATGTCTATAAATCCATTTTTGTATAAAAATTAATATTGTTAAACCCTTTTCACCATTTTTTAAGAATGAATAAAGACTGGAAATCACAATGAGCATTTTTTCTTATACACCAGTCATATTGACTGGTTATGGTAGAAATAGATATATTTAAATGGCTGGTAAATCTAGTGTTAAAGTGGTGACCTGCTTTTCGTTTAACAGGATAAGTGTACGGTGAAATGAAGAGGAAGATCAGCTATTGACCCCTTCGTAACTGGTGGTCAACCGCCTCAAAAAAAATATCAATTCGGTGAATCGGCCAGTGCTGTGGACGGATTAGGCTAAAGACAGAAGTCGGCCACAACAAATCCTGTCGATATTGCTTCCCTCAGTGACGACGCGGTGGCCGGCTGTACACATGAAGTTATTACACAGAGACTTATTATACTTATCTTAAAAAATGGAGGTACAAATTTTACGAATAAATTTGGCACTCAGAATGAAGTTATTTCTGTAGTAGCTGAGAAGGAGTTGAAAGCGCAAAGGGAGGGGGTAGGGTTCTACACTGGGATCTTTATCAGTGAACTAGTGAAAGAAAAAGATACACCAAATTAAATGAACAGCATAGGTTTATAATACACAAATTTATAGTAGTCAATTAGATCAGTTGCATGTACATGTTGATACTGCGTCCTATTTACCTCTTCCGAATTCGTCATAACGTATACGGCCTTTAATGCTATTATTCATATATATGCATTATTGCGCTAGTGCAAATTTGCATTACATTAAATCTATTTTTCTCACTTTACCTGTTTTGTCTTTTTCTTTAATTTCATCCTAATAGCACATATGTATAGTAAATATTGTATGGCATGGAACAATATTTACAATATTTTATAATATTGTTGAATAATATCGCACAACATTGTAAAATATTGTGCAACAGAATGTACACTGGTGTGCAAAACTTAAGCAACAATGCAAATTTTAAGCAGATAGCCATGGAATTGTAGAAAAGGAGTTCTTGCGATCAGTACAATGAACACGTAATTCAAGAGAAAGGTCATGCGTATGCAAATATCAGGAACAAAACGTCACAGGCGACGTGAGCGTACGCAAAACACGTGCGGAAGGCGTGCGCAGCTCAACACTACAATAAAAGGAAGGACGGAGACGCAATTAAAGACATTCGCTGCAAGTGCACGTGAGTTAATTCGTGAAATATGGCTAGCAGAAATCACCTGGATGATTTCACACGTGGAAGAATGATCGGAAAGCTGGAGGAGAGGCGTAGTGTGACCAGTGTAGCTGAAGAGTTCGGAATCAACAAAAGTGTCGTTTCGCGCGCTTGGAAAGCCTTCTAAACCACAGGTACAGCTGTGAGAAAGGTTGGTGGTGGCCGCTCCAGGAGAACAACTGCAGTGGATGACCGGCATATCGTCCTGCAGGCGAAAAGAACCCGAAACCAGTCAGCAAGTGCCATTGCTCAGCAACTGTGTGCAGCAACGGGGCGACAAGTGTCGCGTTTTACTGTGTCCAGACGCCTTCAAAAAGGTGACCTATTCGCCCGCCGTCCTGAACGCTGCATCCCTTTGACAGTTTCCCACCGGCGGCACCGTTTAGAGTGGTGCAGGGAGCACAAAAACTGGACATCTCATCAATGGAGTAGTGTCCTCTTTACAGATGAGAGTCGTTTTAGTGCCACAAGCGATTCCCAACGCCAGTTCATTTGGAGAGAGATCGGAACACGGTTTCATCCCAGTAACATCACGGAAAGAGACCATTTCGGTGGTCCTGGAGTTGTCGTCTGAGGAGGCATTATGATGAACGGGGCGGGCTGAGCTCCACGTTTTCGACAGAGGTTCTGTAACTGGAGGTCGCTATTGTCAGGAGGTGATCCTTCCCCATGTGCATCTGTTCCGAGGTGCCATTGGATCAGACTTCGTTTTTATGGATGACAATGCATGGCCACACAGGACTCATGCTGTTGAGGAGCTCCTGGAAAGTGAAGATATCACTCGAATGGATTGCACCCCTGATTTAAATCCGATAGAACATGTGTGGGATGCTTTGGGGAGACGCCTTGAGGCACGATTACATCCTCCTGGGAACACCCGACAACTTAAACAGATGCTGATCGATGAATGGGCACTCTTACCTCAAGAACTGTCGGACAATCTGGTGCTGAGTATGGGGAGACGGTGCGAAGCAACCATTGCAGTAAGGGGAGGGCATATCCCATACTAAGGAACATCTGCTTGCTGTTCTTCCTCCTGGACAGACAATCGTGTGTAACGATACTATGAGTTCAATAAAGCCTTTTTTTGTTTCATTCCATACTGTATGCATTGTATTCATTTCTGCGCAACTATGCTTTTGTCATTCTTTCAGAACAAAATGCTGTATCTCATTCCTGAATTTCATGTCTCTCACATGATTTCTCGTGAAGTTATGGCAAAAAATATATTTGTTGCTTAAGTTTTGCAGACCAGTGTACTATCTGGGCATTGATAGCGTCCCTTTTTGTATTTACAACTCTATATTCTTTTTCACACGTCTCATTTTCTTATGTCACGACTAACTTTCAAACGTTTATATTTCTCTTTGAGATAATCTGCATGAATTCTGCTGAGATATTCTCTAAGTGTACGTATTTGTACCACTTATTTTGTACCACTTTTATTTACTATCTATTTATTTCTGAGGAAAGAGGACAGAAATAAGCGTGCCAAACTTCTGTTAAAAGTATACATCGTACATATGCAATATAAATTATAATTTCATTAAAAAGAATGAAGCTGGTTTATAATAGTTATCTTCAAAAGACTTGTTAGGTATCTTAGTTTAATGTCAGAGCATTGCAAGTTACTAAACTTTTATACTGAATGTCTACTGTAAATTTAAACCTGATATATATTTATTAAAACACTAGTTGTCAAATATCCAGAATGGCGATCTTTTATTCCCGCCAATTAAGAACTTTAAAAACTGTTTGTTCCAACATGATCAGTAAATAAGAAAAAGGTATGGTCGAATAATATAGAAGCAGCAATTTTTTTAGTACAATTAGTAATCAGGTAATACAAAAGTGAAGAAGAAAAGAAGGGTGGCAGACTCATAAATGTACAGTAAATTCCTCATTAATTATGGATCTTGGTGGCATGACAACCATGGATAAATACTGTTACGAATCCGTAATGCTGCTTCCCAGCATAGTTGGTTCCATCATTGAAAAGAATGTTTTAAAGTCATCTGTATGGGACAGAGTCTGGGCGTCGTGTCGGGGGTCCCAGAGCTTGGCGACAAACTTGGCGACCAATTTGGCGACTTTGGCGCCAAAATAGATTATACCCGAAACTTCGAGAATTTTCCGGATCCATCCAGTAGGAACCGAGATACGCCTCGAACGTTCCTGATTGGTTGAGAGGCTTCTAGCCCCGCCTCCTGAGACCTATAAAAGGGGGCTGCAGCTGCCAGAGAAGTCAGTAATCCGAGTCAGAGTCGGAGAAGTAGAAGACGGAGTAGTCGGAAGCGACTGAGTCAAGCTTGTGCTGAACTGAGCTGTGCGCTACTCTCTGCAGTAGATTCTGGTTGTATGCTGCTGTGTGTGCTGTTGTATGCTACACGTCTCGGGTGAAGATAATCGTCTTCAGTGCTATATATAGCTGTCGCTTTTGTGCTGTCCTGTGTGTCTTCGTGTAAATAAACGTCGTTTTTTTTATTCTACTTCTGCCTGCTGATTGAGCGTTCTTTACACCATATCACTCCCACTATCCAAACGAACCCCGGCAGAAAATTTCGTAACAATACAATTCATGGATAATGCACAAAAAGGCAGATAAACGACATCAACATGAAAATACTTTAAAATGATATTTATTTATTGAAAGTTTATATAAATTATTATTGAAAGTTTACACAAATAATTACGACTTAATAAAGCAAATCCGTAATTTCTAGAATTAAAGGGTTTGATGTTCTATTTAGGGAAAAAATTTTACTTTTCGGAGTGATTAAAACACTTTTTGTGATTTAAATATTTAAAATAAAGTTTTGAGCTTGATATCAGCGGATAATCGGGAATTTAAAGTATTAAAAAGATTGCTGTATAGATTTCCGAGGTTAATACTCATGCACAAATGAAGATGATTAACGCGTATCACTAAGAATTAAATTCGTGTTAGAACTTCGTTATGCAAAATTTTTATGTAATAATTAACTAACCAAGGACTCTTTTCATTAAAGAATACTAAGGTACAATCAATTCCTCTAAAAAACAATATTTAATATTACTAGATACATTGATTACGCAACTTGGGAGTTATATGAATCAATGTTGAATAAGAACCAACTCAAACTTACCACTTGCCATGTGGTAGGTTGAGTGTACCTAGTGTGAATATCGCCATTGCTCACAATTAGAAGGTCCACCCTCAATAAATCCGGCTCAGCTCCAATATACGGCCTCAGCCAAATTGGCGAGAAATTTGGTGATAACCGGAAATTTCTGGCTGCCGTCATCGGCTTATGTACTCTTCTTTATGGTAACCTTAGAACATATTCAGGGTTTTTATAAGGAGCAGCTCACATATACAGCTATTATCTTTTATAAACTATGCTTTTAAAATGAAAAAAATATATGAATGTTTTCATGTGAACATATTCAGCATTAAATTAAGAAATCATTTTTAAAATTAATTTCGTCATCATCATTTAATATTAATTTTGAGCATTTCGTTATACTTAAAAGCAAGTGAGCATTCCATCATGCTTCATTTTACTTATAATTAAAGAAATCGTTTCATTTGGATCTTTATCATAAATATTTCAATACCCCCCCCACCCCCCGACTTACTCTCGTGTATTTTGTCAGACCTAGGATTAAGCCTAACATGGCTTCAAAAATTAGTCAATAATCAACATTTATCTGAATTATTTTTTTAAAAAAAAGGGGGGAGGGGCAGCGTCACCACCGGACTTATAATCTAGTGTATTTTGTCAGTCTTGGAAATAAGCATAACGTGACTTCAAAACTTCCGAGTAAGAATCACAACATCCTAAACAAACACGCATTATTGGCGACTTCTTGGCGAAAAAAAGTGGCGCCAATAGGCCGTATACGAGAGCTGCTCCATAAATCCTTTGTTGCTTCAAAAGATACGTCAATAAAAAAAATTAAACAAAGCATGTCATCTTGTGGATAGTACTTTAAGAATTCATTAATAGATTTCATGTTCCTTTCTTGCAGCCCAGCTCTTGCCCAGCCTCCAGGAGCTGAATCTGCAGGCATATCACGTGACGGACTCCGCCCTGGCCTTCTTTGGTCCCCAGCAGAGTGGCACTCTCCGGGTCCTGAGACTTCGCTCGTGTTGGGAGCTTACCAACCACGGTTTGCTCAACCTGGTGCATGTGCTGCCCAACCTGACGGTTCTCTCGCTGTCCGGTTGTTCCAAGATCACGGATGACGGCGTGGAACTGGTCGCCGAGAACCTAAGGCAACTCAAGGTCCTCGACCTTTCCTGGTGTCCAAGGATCACGGACGCTGGACTTGAAAGCATAGCCTGCGACCTCAATGTCCTCGAAGAACTTGCCCTGGACAGGTAAGTGTGTCATTAACCGTTTATTGTTAATTTACAATGGAGCAACGACTGATCAGTTAGAATCTATTGTGAAAGTGTTATGCGATGGTTTATTCCCCAAAACAAGTCAATTACAACAATTGAAACAAGTAGCTTATAGTTAGAACAGCCAGTGATGCATTCCAATTGGAATCCCAAACCGCATGATGATTGTTTCAATATAAAACCTGGTTTTAGTAGGTATTTTCCCCTTTTTAATAAAGTTTCCGAAATTCCGAGAGAATCCAACGGCTTTTGACTTGGATGTTAAATAACACAGTCACTGGAAACTACAAAATAAATGGATATATTGTCTTCACCAGGAGAAGTACTGTTAGTTTGTAATAAAAGTGAGAGTTATGGGGAATTTCAACTCCTTATGATTTTCCCCCCTCCCCTTCTTTTCAGTTGTATGATGAATCTGAATACTCATCCGAGTCTTTTCATCCTAACTACAACATATTCCTGAACGGTTCAAATCTGGTCAGTCAGGCTATTTTGTTCACAAGTTAACATGGACAATGTGTTAAATAAATGCATGTAACTTTTTGAGCAAGTGGTAGTTCACTACTAATCGCAGTAACTGCGCAAAAATGTTCCAAAATTCGTGCGATGAAACCAATTGCAAATGAATAGGTTTCCCACTTTAGTGCACTAGTGAACATGCATTTTCAAAAGCTGTTTTAATTCGAGGATTATTCCGATTTTAAATTTTATGATTCTACAGGGTAATTATAAATGAATAATCGCCAATAAAAAGCACTTTATAAGAGTCCACCATGAGGTATAAAATATATCTTTGTTAAAATTTAAAGCAAAAATTAATTTCGAAACTCAACTTACCAGCAAACAAATCTTTTTCCCAAAGAGGGTTGTGGCCATTCAATCGACTCCTACCAGTAAGTTTTCATTTGGTAGCATTCTAATAATATCCTGGATCTCTTGTAAAAATAAAACAAAGTATTACCTTGCTGTTCATCAGAAATTATAAATAACAGTTGAAAATTTTATTTTAACATAATTTTAAGTATTCATTATAAGCATCTCCAAAAATACGAATGACATCAAGATGATACGATAATTATTCCTATACTCAGAATCAGAATCTCAAATATAATGCTTTGAAAGCCTGCAGATAGGCATGCCAATGTCAGTTCGTAGCGACGGAGCTTATTGCTTGATGTAGCATTTGAAAAAGAATCAAATATTGCCGTACACACTTATCTGCATTCTTTTAAAGTTTCACACCAAGTATGCAGAAAAAAGAGTGGAGTACCTCTTCGATATCCTTCGTATATCTGGAAAGTCTGGCATTGAACACTTATAAGTGTGTTGAATTTAAAATTTTAAATGTCATTTTTGATTGCCGGTGAACAATATGGCTTTGATTTGTTTTGTTTTCTTTTAACAGATATTCATTTATGATTATTCTGCATAATAAAAGTAACACCACTTTTATTATTCAAATTTTTATGCAAGGAAAAATTTATTGATTTTTTATTAGTATTTAAAATTTATATAAATTGGTCTTAATATCTTTTTACTAATAGATTAACGTCACTCGTGGTTATGTGTTAGTATTATTAAAGTTGATTAACAACACTAACAATGAATATTAATTTTCCTTTAACTTATTAAATGCATAATCTATTTAGTTATATATATCACTTTACAAAAATAATTTAGTTAGTAGGAATGTAAAGGAAAAGCCATTTTTTTTTAATTTGTTCAAAATGAAATTGGTTTAAATTCTTCTCGTCGAAATGTTACACTCTAGTGCTCGATACTGTTAAAAGCCAAGCCAACAGCTAGACATTATTTTTTTAATATTCTCCAAGTTTGAGCAAAATGCAAATGTAATATGTATGAGAATAATACGTTTGGATGACATGTACCCACGGGTTTTACTATATAACATAATTCTCAGTTACCTGTATCGTATATAGTGACATTTTAATTAACAATATTCTCAAGACATTTCCATCTCAAAAACTTTCCTTTTACGTCATCTTTTTCATCTGCCGCGATAGCGAGTTTTCCCATTTTAATTCCCCATTACACTTTTTTTTATATAGTTTGTGAATACTTCTTCCTGCTTTCCATCTGATATTTAAAAGAAGAAGAAAAATCGGATAGCTTTTCACTTTTCTAACTGGTAACTGATCACGGAAAACAAGGGAGAAAAATAACACTCTGTCTGAAAATGTGAACGTTCTTTTTCTCTTCCTCACAAGAGTCGTCTGAGAACAAAGCACTCTGAGACACCCCCCCCCCTCCTTGTTCCACAGGAATCTGTCTTCGGAAGACTGGATTTTCTCCTCCTTTCCGGTGTTGCCATGGCGACAGCATCCCATTCATCGTAACCGTTACCTGGCGTGCCCCGCTTTGTCCCATTATTGGCTTTTACTTGATGACCCTTTCAGGGGGGGGGGAGAGAAAAGCAAAAAAAATTTAACGATCATTGGGAAACAGCTTTCAGAGACCTCGCGTTCCCTTATATTTACCGTTTGGAGTCGCCATCTTTAACTGTTTGTAACACCTCTGGGCTTTTGAATGGAGAGAAGTGATTGTTTTAATTGTTGCCAGCTTTCGAGTTTAATGTGTTTTTTAATCCCGTTAATTTAAAGATTTATTGATACTCTGAAGATTGTTTTTTAGAATAAAATGGAAAAATGGTGCAATAATTGAGCACCATTTTCAATAAAAATGGCACCTTGGTGAAAAAGAAATTATTTTGATGCAAGTTCGATTTTATTTGGTATTAAATTGAAGTTTTGGACGATATTTCTCAAAAGTAACGAAAAGAATGGCATATTTCTAGACGTAATTTTGACGTATAGACGTAACTTTGTATTTTAAATAAGTGGCATATTTCTAGACGTAACTTTGTATCTTAAAAAGTGGCATATTTCTATACGTAACTTTGTATTTTAAAAAAGTGGCATATTTCTAGACGTAACTTTGTATTTTAAAAAAGTGGCATATTTCTAGACGTAACTTTGTATTTTAAAAAAGTGGCATATTTCTAGACGTAACTTTGTATTTTAAAAAAGTGGCATATTTCTGGACGTAACTTTGCATTTTAAAA
>JAPMOR010072163.1:76244-109921 GCA_026543865.1 Argiope aurantia
ACTTTATTATTCAAGGTAGACAATATTTTGTGTCTTTCCGTCTTCAGAAATATATATATATATTGACAAAGTTTTATATCCATCGGATGCACAGTACGGCAGAGCATAAAATACGAACAAACAAACATTCATTTTTATATATTAGATATTATAATTGTACTATGCCTATAACCTTCTCGCAAGTGCAAGCAATAAGTTGGAAAAGTCTTATCGAAATCGGATGAACTAACTGTACGGCAGTGCATAAAATATGAACAAACAAACACTCATTTTTATATATCAGATAAAATTTTAGAACTCCAGTTATTCAATGTGACCCAATAACTAACATTTCTGTTTGAAACAAGAGGGAGTGGTTTCCCCAAATCTTTCTCACATGCTTTTTTAACTCCAAATTGTTGACCTTGACCAAGGTCGTGAATTTCATTTAATTAAGTTGCTAATTTTTTAACTGCTGCGTTTACATACGATAGACGGGTAATCCCTTGTCTTCTATTATTTTAAATTTGATGCCAAATTTTTTCTGTCTAGCTTTTTGCATTTTGTAATTATAGGATTCACAAGTTTTCTGATATTTGAACAGACAAATTTGGTTCAAAATTTTATGGAAATCTATAAATTTGATAAAAAGAGCATATATTAAATTTTAACTATCTATATGAATACTTCTTTGAGTTATCGTGTACATACAAAAATAATTCCAAAAGCTTGTTTTTGGAATTAGAATATTCGTGAAAATCTCGAATATTCATGACGAGAACGAGAATATTCGTGAGAAAAACGAGAATATTCGTGACGAGAACGAGAATATTCGTGAGAAAAACGAGAATATTCATGAAAATCTCGAATTCGAATTTTTTTTGACAATGTTTCACAATACTTTCTTCTTGTCCACTTTGTAAATGTGAAAGCAAAAGGATTTAGTCAAATATTTTTTTCTTTTTCTCAGAAAATTTATTTATACCATTATAATTGAAATCTCAAAAGTCACCGACATTTGCATGTATGTTTCCTATTTGTTTACTGGGGGGGGGGGGAGAGAAGGTTGCAAAAACTGAATCTGGACATAGAACAACTATCGAAAAGTTTAGGTCGGAAAACATTTTGATTAAAATTTTGATTGTTTTAGTCTCTTTACTTAGGCTCCAGTTTTACTATCTCAAGTTTTCCTTGCGAACCGAGTTGCGCTTTGGTTACGAAATGCAGCCAGGAGGGAATAGTCTCCCCGAAACTTTCCCGCATACTTTCCAATAAATTTTTATCTCCCAGCCACCGCATAAAATTACGGGCCCTGAGTAAGACCGCGTATACTTTGCATGGCACTGGTGAACTATAGCTATGAAATATAAATCTTTAACCTGAATATAGCATTTTTACTGAATTTTTTGAGACAATACGTATTTTAGAAGTCTTTTTGGTGATAGATTATGGCCGATACAGGTTAACAGATGATCAACGCTTTGAAAAATCATTTTAGATGTTAAATCTATGTGCAAAGTTTTTTGTGATTTGTACTTATCAAGTTCATTTACAATCGAACAGCCGGCCAAACTTATTGAGTATGGATTTGATTCAAACTTATGACCAAATTTGTAGATTTGTTTCGATTTCTATTTACTAAGTTTCATCCGTTTAGCTCAAAGCGTTTTTGAGTTATTGTGTTCATGGACAGACTGACTGACCGATAGAACGCCAAAAATATGTTTTTTGAACTCAAGGAAGTCTGAAATTTAGAGATTAGACAAAATTTCGAATTTGAATTTCTTGACGATTACAGTATTCCCTCTATGCTTTGTAAAAAAAAAGGTAAAGTAATAATAGTTTTTTCCCAGTTTTTTTTTTCTTATATTTTTTTAAAATATCACATTTAGTTCTAAAAGTGTTTTATATAAAAGTTGTGTAATAAGTATATTGTAAAGGAAGTATAAAAATCTGCCTAAAATAAATATTAATATTATATATTTTGCGACAGCAGCATAACTGAACTCTTCCTTTAACATTCTGATTTTTTTTTTTAATTTTAAAATCTTATTTCTTCCAAAGAACTATGCATATAATCAAAAAAGTAATTTCCATAAAGATTGCATTCAAAAAGTCTTTATTTTATTATTCACGTATTATGTTAGAGCATCAGTACCAAAGTACTAGTAGAGTGTGAGTTTGAAACTTCAAACAGAGAGTGATGTGGAATTTCAGGGAAGAGTTAATTCTGTTTAATTCACGGTCCAAAATTATGAAATGAAATATATTCCAAACAGTTCTATTAGAGATATTAATCTAATTATTCAAATCTACCAGGCAAACTTTCAACTAACAACATTATTGGATTATTTTGAAATCTGAGGGAAATAATAATCCGATGAATTAGGGAAACGTTGATGACAACATTGATGCATCCGTTCACAAACGAAAGAGGTTATTTTTGCCTCCTTTTTTCAAATGTGACTAAAATAGGAAACATGCATATCGCATTGTTTACATGAAACTTATTACATGTACGTATGTACGTAAACTTGATGAAATTCCATACCTTATTTAATTTACAGTTTGTTTTTTATGTAAATATTACGGTAGTCACAGTTTTTTCTAGTTTCTATTTGTGAAACTCAATTTCATCAATTAAGGGGATTTCTGACTAAAATTTAAAATCTTTGTTACCTAATTTCTTAGCTTTATCCAATTATCGAATCGGTTCCATCTCCCTTTCACCTAAATGTCTAAAATTATTTTGCAACATTTCTTATTTTAAGTATTTTTAAAGTGAATGTAACATGCATTTGCATAATTTTCAGGTGGAAGTCGATGAAACTGAAAATCATTAATTGCATATTCTTTTATTATTTTTTTTGAAAATTAAAGTATTTTGGGTTCATTTTATAGCTGTTAACAACTAAAACAACAATAACGTTATTATAAAGGCATGAAACTGATGTTCGCAATGCGATATTGTAAAAGTGAAAACTGAAAAATTATTGTTGCAAAATACTTAATACTTAAAAATATTTAGAAAAATTAACTAAAGTAATAGGGATGATATAATTTATTTTCTCAAATTTAATGTGGTATGAAAATTTTAATGGGAGTATAACCCCGAAGTTATTGAGCAAAAACAAAATAAAAAAAAATCATTTGATTTTTAACTAACATTCTGATTAAAAGTTTGAAAAATCTTATTTTGCCTAAGAAATAACTATACTCTGTCGAATAAGGTAAATTTCAGACAATATGAAAAACCAATAAAAGTTATGTTAGAAGCAAGACTGCAAAAATAATCTACTTAATTTTGTGATTTCAGGTTTTCCTACCTCAAAGCAAAATAAAAGAAGGGCGGATGGAATTATTAATTTTCTACCCTTTCCAAGAAGTTTACAGAATAATGAATTCATTCACCTAAACAAATTGAACAAGAGAATTAAGTTTTATTCATTTGCTTTTTCTTACATTTTATTAAGTTACGCGATGTTAAAATAATCAGTAGGGGGAAAAAATGCAAATATAATTTTTCTCGCTTATAAAAAGCTTTTTGCAAAGAACTTTTATTTCGTATAGGGTGCTTTAAATTAAGCAAATGCATTTATTCTAATTGTATGTTATTCATAAAAGTTCTAATCTATACGAATATAGCTTTATGGATTCTACTCGCGAGAACTCTCAATAAAAGGATATAACTTGACTTTCTATTAAAAATCAGATTTTATGTGAGGAATTTATAGGCATATTTTATAACAAAATTAAGATTTCGTTTTTAAAAAAAATCATATAAAAATCCGATCTAATATTAGATTAGATAGAAACCAGATTTCGCTTTATTAATTCGTTATTTATTTATTTTTTTCTTTAAACTATCAGATTTCGTGTTCGATAGAAATCTGTTTTCATATTTAAATTTATATCAAAAATGCGATTTATTATTAGAAAAAAATTCGAATATTTCTTAAAATTTGGCTTAAAATAAAATTAATCAAATTTATAACTTTATAACGTTTTTAAAAAATGATTTTCTTTATTAGAAACGAAATTTTTCCATATAAAAATTAGCTTTGCTAAGGGATGTGTTAGATACAAATAGTGTACTCAACTTTTTTCCTTTTATTGTTTATTTCAGTTAAAAATCTTTCATTATCCTAATTATATGTAAAGTTCTTTTGCATTAGTGGTCCAATAGTTTATTTCTAAATAGTGAAATAGACGATCACTTTTAATTGGAAAAATTATTTAAATTGGTTAATGCATTTTTTTATCCTCTTAATGTACATCTGAAAAAAATTATGAAATCTTAATTTGAATGCAATTACTTGATGCAGTTCGTCAGCAATACGTACACGCAACACAACACGCTAATTAACCAATAACAGCAACATAATTTATCTTTGTGGATCCGCTAGCAATGCGATAACAATCCAACGAGATGATTTACTTGATAGACTGACTTTATCTTTTTCGCATTTATATAAATTTTGCGATCAGTACATGGAATTTTCTAGAAGAATATCTGGAGCTCTGTTCCTAAGTCAAAATTTTTATATTTTCTTGGAACTTTGTCTGTTTCTAAATTGATTAACAAATGATCGCTAAGAAGATAGAGTTTTAAGAAGAGTTTTGTATCTTCCTTATTTTATACAATAGTACATATAAAGTAATATATGTACAATAACAATATTAAACGTTCTTATGTTTGTAACAAGTTTTCTTTTAAAATGTAACATAATTAAGTAGAATGTAATGCAATTACTATTCCTGGAGATGCTACCAAAATTAAATTAATCGGATAAAATAAACAGAAACATCTGGCTTTATATAGTCTCGGCAAATTTTTGCTAAAACTCGTGCCTTTCCAATGACCAGATTTCCTCTTTAAAAATGATGTTCTGTAAAAGTAAACTAATTTATTTCTTAATTGCATTTCCTTTCTAAAAGTTAATAAAATTACAATGAAATTTATTTTCGAAGTTAAAAAAAAATGAATTTAATGCAAGCGGAAAAGCTCTAAAGTAAAATATAAAAAATGTTTCCCTTTCTGCTTATTGAAACATATTTCTAATAATAAAAGCTGAGTGCTTTCACGTTCCCTAAGTACTTTTTTTAACTCTTACAACGAGAAAATGTCAAATAAATTTATTTAAAAACTCTTAACGTGTATGCTTTTAAGAAAAAGCTAAAACACATGAATGACAATATAGATTTTTTCAAAAAGTGCGAATCCAGTTAATTTTAGAAATTTTAATTTCGAGAATTTTGTGAAATGCATGGCATTTGCATTTTGCTGGAAATAAATCAAACAGTAATAGATAACATGATTTGACAAAAAATACATAATTGGCAAAATATAAGAAAATAAACGTGAAAATTTTCGTTTTTGCTTTTTAATTCTTTTTTATTTGAATATGTTAAATATCATCTTTTTCTAAAAATAAAATAAAATATTATATAGATTACATGTTAGCTCTTTCTAAATATAACTACAAACTAAACCAGTAACATTAACATCCTGATATTGAAATTTAATAAAAGGATTTTTTTAATTTATTCAACTGATATGGCTGTATCATAAATTAAACCTCTAAAGTTGTTTAGTCCTTAATTGTGAAATACCATGACTGATTATAATTCAGTTACTCAAAAACTGCATAAAGTTGAAATCCGCTACTACGTGCTATAAGAAAAACCATATAATATTTCCTTTGAAATAAGATTACATGTCTTTATAATTTCTCTAAAAAGGATGAGAAAATCTTCAGATGAATCAAAGAAATTTAAATTTAAATTTTTCCTAACTTAAATAAAAAATTTTTTTCCCTAATTTCTAAAATTTCTTTAACATAACCCTTCTTGATGTATTACAGTTTGGATTATTCTATAGTGTCGTATCCTCGATGATAAAATATTATTTCAATATTTACCGAACCTATTAACAGTTATACAATTGATTTTAATGAAATCTTAAATATCTATGATGTCAAGTCCCATTAAATTTGAGAAAAATATATTAATTAAGAACCTATAATATTTTTAATAATGAATTATAAAGACTTAAAAGACAATAATGAATTTTTCCATTCTTTTGCTTTCACTTCTCTCTAATTGGATGATTCTGATTTGGGAATGTATAATCCTACCGATTCATTAAAACTTCTTAGAATGCTCGTGGACTATGTGTAATTTTAATATTGAATTATAACGGTATTGCGTTAAAATGATTAATATTAGTTTATAAACTTGAGAAGCAATAATTCGATGTTTAAACAAACAAACAACAAAAAATTTTAATATACTAATGAAAGGATGTTTAAAAAATAATTTTATTAACATACTTTATAATTATTCTTAACATAGAGTGCAAAAACGAATTCTCGTATTCGTGACCCTTCAAGTTGCCAAGTCTTTTTAATTCAACCGAATCAGCATTTCACACGATAATCCCCTTTAATGCAAGTGCCCTCTTTTAATAACGAACCAAATTTTCCTTTCCTGGCTGTTGAAATTAGATGCATTAAAGATTTATTTCACCCGGACAAAACAATGCTCGCGCAACCCGTAGCCGAAGAGGCGCCGATTTTAATGTAAATTCGTGTCGACCTCCACTCTGTATATCGATTGCGTCGCCATGGTAACAACTGAATCGATTGTCGGCGCTTCTTCCCTTTAACTGAATGCCCGGATAGTCGTTTTCCTGCTTTATATAGTCGTCTAGAATTCTCGTATTTACATATGATTTTGGGTCAGTGTTTGACAACAAACAATTCAAGCACTGGGACTATTTTGGTGTGGATTTAGGCAGGAATCAATACCACCTATCTTTTCGTATTTGTTGACTTTTTTTTTTAATTCCTAGGTGAAAATTGATTTTTTTTAAAGATTTATTTTACACGTAAAGTTAGGAGCATTCTTTGAGCAAGTTTTTCTGAGTTCTTTTTATCTGATTAGTCTAATAGCAACTCGTTATTTCAGAAACGAACAATGTTGGAAAATTAATTCATAAGCAAGCATAAATCATTAAAAGCATATTTTAGTTTTTAAATAAATAGATTTATTTTTGAATTATCCCAAAAATTTTAATTATTGTTATATAAATTGTGGTTTGGAAATTTGTTAATGCCGCTCTTTCCAATGAGTGATTCTTAATAAAGGAAACCTAAATGCGTTTTTATTATTTAATTAGATAGCCCATCAGTTTTGAAAATGCGTTGTCTTACTGATTCATATAGGATTTAAAAGAATTTAATTGAGAGTATTTTTAAATTATTAATCATGTTTGTATCGAATTATAGTGTCTTTGTGTTATTAATTGCCGTTTTTAGTTTGAGAAGAGATAACTCGATATCCTTATGACGTTCGGACACGACTATTAAGGGGTTAAAGAAAATGAGTTTGCGTCGGGATCAAAGTGAAAGTTAATACAATCATATTTTGCCAAATGAAGGAAACCATCATTTGGTCTATTTGAACCACACGTTAGCTAACGAGAAAAAATTAACAAAAAAAAAAAGCCAGGAAGTGGGGAAAAAGGAAGGAAAAAAATAATATGCTATACCCGAGACGTGATCACGGCAGTATAGACCCTGCTAAATTCAGTGGAATAAATTTCTGATTTTCTTAGTCCGCTGTTGCATAGTGAACGAAGTTTAATGCTTTCAAAAGCTGGTCACCGAGCAGCCACAGCCTGTGTATCTCCTACTTGAATATTCATTTTCTGGCTTGCCTCTTTTATTATTATTATATTATTTTCTTTTTTGTTTTTTATCGAACTCTCATGGGGGGAAAATAAAATTGGTTATAAAAACGAAAAAAAATAATAATAAAAATAAAAAACAAACTTCTGAATAATTTCAGAGATTGCTACAAATTTGCAGTCCTAATGGACCGCTGTCGGAATCATAGTGTTACAAGAAAAATTCCTTGGACGGTGAAGTATTTTATTATTAATACATAACAATTGTTCAGGTAAAATGCAATGAAACCATATAAAATGCTATTGAATTTTAAAATATTACTGTATGTCATGGATCTCCTTGTAATTTATTGGCATAAAATCATACTGGCAAATACCAAAAGGCTTGTAAAATCAAGTTTCGATTTCACCAAAAAATTATCATATACGATAAATCCATCGGAATCAAACATGTTCCAACTATGTTGTGAAAGTTTGGAGAGTTAGAGTGTCTATCTTGTATTGTTCTCTTCATAAGACCACAAATAAGAATTTTAAAAAATCTACCTTGAAAACGCACCTTGAGACCAACTTCTCACATTTACCATTAGTTTGGTTTGGTTTGGTTTAGTTGTATTAACGTCCCGTTTGAAGCAACACTTGGGCTATTTTGGGATGGACCTCGTAATTTTGAACCGCGGTCAGATGACGAGGACGACACCTGAGCTGACACCCCCCTCTCCACACCACACCACACCAGCGGGAGGAAGTTTGGTCAGGACGGATTTAACGTGCAGCTGACCCCCTTACACGACGATTTTTCGGTGGAATCGGGTCTCGAACCTGAAACCCACCGGTTCCGAAGCCGAGACCTTACCACCAGGCCACCGCGGCCCTCTCACATTTACCATAGTCTTTTAATTATAACATAGACCGTCAGACAGTCAATTCCTTGATTAATTGAATTTAAATTTGGATAGGGGTCTATACTTTAGACGATAAAACTATGTTCCAAACTTTATTGAACTATCTTTGTGTTTTGTAACTATCGAGTTCACCCGCAATTGGGCAGGTGGACTTATATACCGCTTGTAACGGGATTTCGTTTGTAATTTTACAAATATGATGAAAAGAACACATACCAAATTGTATCCGTCTAGCTCAAAGCTTTTTTCAGACATCGTGTTTAAAGACAGAAAGACAAACAAACATAGCGATTTTCAGTATAGAGGATGTCTTAAACGTAAAGATTCGTCAAAATTTTGAGTTCAAATTTTGTTTTGAAGGTTGTAATAGTTGCTCTTAGAATTTTATATGAGAGAAATCAAAATAAAAAAAAATTAATAAATTGAATTTATTGATTAACCTTTTTTATACTTCAAACATATTGTCAACCCTTCGTTTAAAACAATAAACAGATGACAAAAATCTCATCTGTTCTTTTTCCCATCATTTCTGAAGCGCATTCACAATATGATAAATTTCCAGAAGATTTGTTATATCGCGATGCATTAAAAATTTCTATTTTTATTCTAGTGATAAAAATATAAATAACTGATATACATTTTTTTTCTTTCATGCTGTTGACTTTTTTGGACTTGGTTCGTTTCATATTTCTAAAAATGAAAATTCTTTCTCCCATATTCTAATATGCTAGAATTCTAAAAAATTTAATAGTTTGTTTCCATTATGACAGAACAAAGTTGCAGTCATTTCACAATTTAACCTTCAGTTAGCAGAACCAATTTTATCTACTTCAGATTTATTTCGAAAGGCGTCATCTGATAGTAAATATAACATATGTTTATACAGTAATTATAATTGTGAATTATGAAAGGTGTTACCAATTATAAAAGAAATTATAAATATATAAAAAGATTTTAAAGTTTACTTTTTTCTGTATGCTATAAACCACAAACTGACTACTCCGATCCGTCGGAAGGCACACGGAAAATTCTGAATGACCGGACCACCGCAACAGCAACACTGGCAGGAACTGTGGTTGAGTCCTAAGAGCGATCACCGGCCACTGTACAACCCTTCCCTTGAGAGGTAAATCCCGATGAGAGAAGCCAGACCTCCACCTTTTCTTGTACCCACAAGGGTGGCGAAAACTAATCACCATGCCGGAAGTTTTTCATCCTCAGTTACGAGGTACCACCCCCACCCCTTGAAACTCTGTATATTATAAAACAGGAAGTCCTTTTCAATGGAAGATTTAGTGCACAAAACAAAACCCGTAAAAATCTGGAGTTTGAATACAATAAATTATCGCAAAGATTATCATAAAGAAGAAGAAAAAAAAAACATTCCTAAACATTTATTTAAAATAAAATTTAAATTTGAATAAAATTCTACCTTATTAAGAATATTAATAATAGAGTCGCAACTTTTGCTTTGATTTCCTAGTTTGTTTGTTTTTTATTCTATGCTAAGTACACTGATGAAAGCATGTTACTGAAAGTTAAAAGAAAACTCCCTGACAAATAAATAATAAAAAGAAAAAACGGGAGTAGATTTACAGAAACTTTTTCGAAAATTCTCCAATAAAGGTCTTATCCCTCTCCTCTTGCTTAAAATTGTGATCCTCGGATAAGATCCTGAATGTCTTATATAAGATCCGATAGATTACAATCAATGTTTGATACTGAATTGTAGTCACAAGGTTACATATTGAATTTTATTGCATTTATGAGTTTTTGTGCTTCAATACTTGCGAAGACAAACATACGATAAAAACTTTGATAGATTCAGTCAAAATTTAATAACAAATCTACATTTTAGATTACAAGCCTGTGTATCAAATTTTATTCATCTAACTCTCTCCATTTTGAAGCTATCTGGTCCACTTGTACTCAAACAGCCAGAGAGACGAATTTTCTCTTAATGGATTTCATTCAGGAATCTACAAATTTGATTTAAAATCCATATTCAAATAGCATCTTTCTAGCTCAAAATGCTTTTGAATTATTCATGTTCCCAAACAGACTTTTTTAAGGCTCGGGGAGGTCTGAGAAGTGAATATTCCTCGAAATCTCGAGTTCGAATTTTTTATCAATCACAATACAGGGTGCCCATAAAAGAACACCAGGATTTAAAAAAAATAATATCGAGTCAACAGTATGAGTGAGGGCAGCAGTGGCCTGGTGGTAAGGTCTCGGCTTCGAAACCCGATTCTACCGAAGAACCGTTGTGTAAGCGGGTCTAATGCCCGTTAAACGCCCTGGCCAAACGTCCTCCCGCTGGTGTGACGTGGTGTGGAGAGGAGAGTGCCAGCTCAAGTGTCGTCCTCGTCCTCAGACGGCTGTTCAAAATTACAGGCCCCGTCCCGAAATATCCCTAATGTTGCTTTAAAACGAGGCGTTAATATAACTAAACTAAACAAATATGAGTTTGTTCAGATCAATTAATTTTGAAGAAATCAGTAGCTCATTAAATTTTATTCAGATTATGAATTTGGTTTTTCAAAACCATGTAGCGTCTCCCGGCGTTGACCTTGAAGTAACGTACAGTAGCAGACGCTTATTCCATATTGCAGAGCGATAGCGACGCCACAGTATCAGGCTGAGTACTCACGGTCTACTTTCAGTAAGATAGAGTGACACCTCACTTCAGTTTGAGTGTACGGGAAGCATTGGATACTCGATTTGGCAACAAGTGGAAGGGAAGGGCCAATTTCTTGACTTCCAAGAAGCCCGGATCTGACTTCATTAGACTTTTTCTTCTGGAGGCATGTCAAGAATCTTGTTTACGCTGAAAAAATTCTGGATCTCAAGCAAAAGAATAATTGCTTGTGTGTTAAACATCACTCCAGACAGGCCGGCCAGAACCTGGGAAGATGGTTAATTGAATACAGTTTGGATGTGTGCCGTGCCATATACGGGGCACATATTGAAATCTACTAAATGGTAAAAATGTTGACAAATTAACCTTTAAGTACATATACATAACAATAACCTAATTTTATAATTAAATTAAAAAAATTGCGTGAAAACTCGGAGTTTATTCATGGACATCTTGTATTTTTTTATACTTCTTATACCAGAAAGTAAAAATGGATACAGGGGACAAAAAAAACCGTAATTATTGCAAATTAATTCGCCTTCTTATTACTTTTTCGTATACGAATCATAAATAATCGTCCAAAAATTCAAACTCGAGATTTTGACTAATCTTCACGTTTCAGATATTCCTAAGTTCGAAAAACACATTTTTGGAAAATGTGCATTTCCCCTCAGGCACTCGCCTCCTTTATTCGATTACGGCTGTCCCGATCTCGAGGTACTTGAAGTTCATTTCCTTTTCTTCTTTTGGATGGTGTTTAGGCAGGAACCACCCATTCGAATGAGAATTATAACCTCATATGGGAAAGAGAATTCGAAATCATGTATAGTTGTATGTAGAATATTGTGGGCCCTCAGAATGGCTAACAACAGAATTTGCTGAGTGGTTGGTGAGTTGTGGAGTGTAGAATTAAGTTCTGTATAGGCAGAAAAAAAAATATTGATTGATCGTTGTCAAGGGAAGTAGACTCTAAATCAACAGAATGTAGAGTTTTATAAGTTAAAGGAAAGAGGGTGTGCAAGTACTTATCTGAAAGACATACAGTTGATGCACAGTTAGTTTGAGAAGTTAGTAATATCTTAGTGACTGATAAAACATAAATTGAGACTTTTAGACTTCAGTTGCAGTAAAGGGGATCTGATTGAGGCGTGCTGCTTGATGTTGGGTTTTTTGTTGCAGAAAGCTCCAAGGAACACTGATAGGGTTAGAAAAGGACAGAACGCCTTATTTGGGTATGAAGACTAGTAGATTTTCCGAACGACTATAAGATAGCACAAAACGGCACTTGATGCACACACAGATAGAGGGAATATTGTTTTAACTGAGACAGAATTTGTTGAATTTTTTTTTTAGTTTTTGTTATATTAACATCCCGTTGTAAAGCCACACTAGGGCTATTTTGGGACGGACCTCGTAATTTTGAACCGCGCTCAGATGACGAGGACGATACCTGAGCTGGCACCCCCCTCTCCACGCCACACCACACCAACGGGAGGACGTTTGGCATGACGGATTTAACGTGCAACAAACCCCCTTACACGACGGCTGTTCGGTGAAATCAGGTCTCGAACCTGAAACCTTACTGCTCACAAGCCGAGACCTTACAACCAGGCCACCACGGCCCCCAGAATTTGTTGGAATCCCACTTATTAATGAGCCAAGTGTTGAAGTACAAATGCGTGTTATAAAGTAAAATAACATCTAAGAAGTTAAATTTGGAAAATAATGGGCTGATGTACACACAAAATAGTCACAAAGACCCATGAGGATAGGTTATGTCTAACTTTTGAATGCATGTGGAAAGCGAATTGAAAGGTTTTTCTTAACCTTAGAGGAAGCTTCTTGCATAAAGCTGTGTTGAAAGTTTCGAGTGATGAGATCCTGTCCTGTGTTTGACAGAGAAATGGAGAAATTTGCCTGAGAGTTTAGTTTGGTTGGGAGCATGAGTTAGATAACTAAGGAGAATAGGAAACAACTGGTTAGAGTATTTAATTGTTGGAAATATCTTGAAAGTGTAAATGGGATACATTAGGTAGGACCTGGTTCACGGTTTTTCTAGGATGCCAGGTAAAAGGAAGACGTTGGCGGTTCGACTTCGCCTCATGCTTATGGCCAGGGATCCATATACATTGTTTCGACATAGAGATATTATGGAGGAAAAGGAAAGGTTGGACCTCTCCAGAGACACTGTTATAGTTTAGGAAATTGACTGTCGGCATAGCTGGAACTAATGAGAAAGAATGAGCATAAGTCAATCACAGAAACCCCTGTTTATAAGGCCATATTCTGTGGCAACGGAGTGCCTGACTATAGCCAAAATTGTCTATCCGTCTATCTATCTATATAGATAACTCAAAAAAGTTGAACTAAATGGATGAAATTTGGTATATGTACCGATAGAAAATCCTCCCTTTGTTGCAGTTGGTCCAAAATTTGACGCAGATCTGATATTCTAATCATAAAATTTTGCTTTATTCATCTTTCTATTTGGCTTTTGAGTACCATGTTCATATCTACATAGGCGTACAAACAAATAGACATCCCATAGATGGATTTGACAGAAATCTGAAAATTTGATGTATATGTTATTGTTAATGTGATTATCCGCTTGTTATTAATACCCATAAAAGTGATTAATCAATTTATCACATTGACCGGTTGTGGTTAATTCTAGCTGTGTTTATTATTAATAATTATTAATAATGGTGACCAGCTGGTTCTCTGAGGACACTGATTATTCTTGATTCCGGTTAAATCGTTTAAATATTCTTTTCGTGTCCAAACTTTCAGGCAGTAAAGCCGTTTTATTTTAATTATCTTACATATGCATGCTGCCAAAGATCATGCCTTGGATTTAGTAAATATGTTAAATTCGCGCCAAAGATCAATATTTCGTGATTGCTATTCGCCAATGCCATGCAAGATGATCACTGCCTTGACGAAGGTCGCCAATTTTTAAAGGGATGTAGATAATAACACCATCATGGGAGATTATGCGATAACATAATCGATGTTTAATTTTCTCAATTTTTTTCTAACAATATACATTGCATTAAAGAAATAAAAAGCATTTAAATCTAATATATTCTTAGTAGTCCAATCAATTGGTATAAAAACGTTTGTGTAGATCATTCGTGATATTTTCCCTCCGCAATTATTTCTATCAGTATACTTTGTATAAAAAAATATAAAGCATTGAAGTTTATAATATTCTTAGTAGTCCAATCAATTGGTATAAAAACGTTTGGGTAGATCATTCGTGATATTTTCCCTCCGCAATTATTTCGATCAGTATACTTTGTATAAAAAATATAAAGCATTGAATTTTATAATATTCTTAGTAGACCAATCAATTGGTATAAAAACGTTTGGGTAGATCATTCGTGATATTTTCCCTCCGCAATTATTTATATCAGTATACTTTGTATAAGAAAATATAAAGCATTGAAGTTTATAATATTCTTAGTAGACCAATCAATTGGTTTAAAAACACCTTCATAATTCTTCTTGTATTAAAGAATTGCCAAAAATTTAAAACTTTTTTATCCTCAGGAAATGCTTCACCTTTCTCCTTAAAAATGGATTTTAGCAAACATTTTTTCACTGCAGATGGCTCTATCAATTGAATCATTGGCTATTTAATCAGGTTTTCCTTTGAAATCCTGAATCCTGCGTCGTAATTGTGTCATCCGGAGAGTAATCCTCATGTGAACACCTGCATTCTCAGATTACCCAGCGGATTGAAGGTCAGAGTTATGTTTTATGCATCTTAAGTGAGGAAACTGCAAAGCAAAGGCAACGTGTTGATGAAATGGAACGCCCTCTAAACGGTTTTCCCCTTATCTAAAGGCGTAATTCTGTTACAACACTGAATATAAACATCTAGATCTCTTTTCAGAAGAATTCTTTAGTCACTCTCGAGTTATTTTTATCTGGGAATACAAATAACCATGGGATTATTGGGTAACTTTTCTTTGAATGAACAGTTTGATGTGTAACGTCTGGTATTGTTTTCTTCTTAAGGAATAATCCGAGTTAATTCATTCTGCGTAATGTATTTATAGTGTAAGTCCATTTATCAGAATACAGTTGTCTGGATCGCTTTCGCAAGAAAGGAATTAAAAGAAATGTTTGGTGAATATTCTGGAGTAAAAACATTTAATGCAGCAAAACAATTCATTTTGACTGATGGATTTTACAAAAACATTTTTTTACAGCCTAATAACTATGCAAAATATAAATAACAACATTTTTGCAGCCATTAAATTAGTACTAGTCGCTTTTGACGACAAGCTTGTTCTCTCGGATTACTTATTTTATTTAAGCCTATTAAACGATAGAATCATATTATTAGATATTAATATGGAAGGCATTTTTCAAAGTTTCACCTCTTTGCTCAATAGGACTGAAAAACATGAATTTAATTGGATAAATGTGTAATAAATTGCTGTTGATGAGAATTAAAGAATATGTATTTGTCGAAGTTTAAGTTAAGTTATATTAACATGCCGTTTTTAAAGTAATACTAGGACTATTCTGGGACGGACCATGTCGTTTTGAACCGCGGTCAGATGAAGCGGACGACGCCTGAGCTGGCTCTCCCCTCTCCGCACCACATCACACCAGCGGGAGGACGTTTCGACCGGACGGTTTTGACGTGCACCAGACCCGCTTACACGACGGCTCTTCGGTGGAATCAGGTCTCGAATCTGAAACTCTCCGGTTCCGAAGCCGAGACCTTACCACCAGGTCACCACGGCCCCGTGTATACGTCGAAATAAAAACGATAGAGAAATCTTAGTTCGGATTTGACATTCAAAGAAAGGAATGTTTTTTTCAATCATAATTTTAACATTAGCAAAAGCACGCGATTAAATGTTTTGATGCATGAGTTTGCATTTAAACATTGTAAAGGATTGAATATTAAATTTAAAAAATTATTGAAAGAAAAAAAGACTATACAGAAAAAAAATTAATATCGTTAAAAAAAATAATATTTTGAGTTTTGAGATGATTTAGAAACTATTTTTATATTGTTTGAAAGATAATAATTTTGCAAGTTATGGCTATTAATTTATGTAGTTGAATCATAGCGATTACATATCTGGAGACGGTTAAGCCTAATTTCACCCTCGATTAAACTTTCTACTTAACGCCCATTTCCTGGTTTCTTTTACATCTTGTTTCTTC
This sequence comes from Argiope aurantia, assembly GCA_026543865.1. Classification (NCBI taxonomy): domain Eukaryota; kingdom Metazoa; phylum Arthropoda; class Arachnida; order Araneae; family Araneidae; genus Argiope; species Argiope aurantia. Next base: position 92,647 of record JAPMOR010072163.1, read on the forward strand.
TGATTGAATGGAGTTTTGACAGATGTGCTTAGCCCTCTCCAGAGCATTTCAAACAATATTTTGAAGCTCCATTAATTAGCGAAACATTGAATTAAGCACAGCTGTAAAAAGTTCATCGAAGCAGTCTGAAACATTCGCATAACGATTTGCTTACATTTGATTGTTGCCATTCGGCAATAAGTAATAAAAGCGAATTCTGAAAGAATCTTCATGTTTCAGATCTCTTTCAGTCCGTAAAACACATTTTTGGAATTGTGACTGGCTATCAGTGAGCACGATAACTCAAGAACTATTTGATCTAGACAGATGAAATTTGGTATGGGGTCTTTATTCTAAATTTATAGATTTTTATCGAAACTTGACCGAAATCATTTCACGGGAGGATTGTCTATCTGTTCAAGTGCAAGTGGACTCGATTATTTCAAAGTGCTTAGAGCTGGAACGCTGAAATTTCAAACCTGTTTTTAGCAGCCAAAGTGTAGATATGTATCAGATTTTGAAGCCACTGCATTCAAGAATTGGCGATCTTCTGATTTATGGATTCATTTAAATGAAAACGAGATAATTCGAAAACGCAATGAGTTAAGTAAATGAAATTTGTATATGATCTTGTTTAAGATATGTGTCCAGTTAACTGCTACGCTACCCGAGCAATTGCTTTTATATTTTGGTCATATTACTGGGCTGCGAACCACAAGGTCCCAGGTTCTATCCCCGCTCATATCAATTTGACACATTGGTGACCTCGGACGATGAACCTTCAACTTTCGTACAGCTGTTGTGGCGCCATCTACCCGCAACAACCCAAAGTCGTCAGACTCACTTAACGCAACAGCAACCACTCACCTACACACGCTCGCCATAACGCTTGGCACTACTCAAATGCTCAAATGGGTACAGGCGCATTAGAATCAACAGCTAATACATCACCACTCAACGACCATATCGTTCGTCTCACCTCCGATTCACTGGAGGGAGAATCTGTGGTGAAAGCTTATAAGCCAGTTAACAGCTACGCTACACGAGCAATTGCTTTTGTATTGTGGTCATTTTGTATTGGTGTTAACTGGGCTGCGAACCCCAAGATCCCAGGTTCTATCCTCACTCATCGCAAATCCGCCACAGTACCAAAGAATCGACTAAAAGGCACCGTATTCGGTTTTCTTGATTAAACTGCGAAGAGAAAAACGCTCGTGTGTAGGACTCTGAAAATAAAAATGTGAGAATCTGATGTTCACAGCCCTATCCAAAGTTTATAGGAAGATTAGGAGTAACACTATATTAGGGAGTACACAAGAAAACAGTATATTAAGGAGTGTACAATAATGTTCCGGAAGATCATTCACTTTGGTTTTTAATTGAGTAACGAGAACTTGTGCACTAAGAAACAGATTTTTGATTTTTATGTTTTTGTCAAAAAAATCTCGCACGTTAACGTGAAAATTTGCGTGGTATTTCAAAGATCGCAGATACAAATAATTTAAAAATTTTGCCACTAGCTCGGTAGAGAAAAGAAGAAAACTCTCCCCAGCATGCTTTGCCAAGGTCAAAAACAAGAACGAGTACAAAAAAAAAAGAAAAAATTAGATGCATATTGTTTGCCAACGGATTTTAAAACATTCCGTGCTATTGCGCATGCGTTAAGATGGGTTTAATTCAACAAAATAAGAGTGAGAAGAAAGATGAAAGAAGCAATAGTATAGATGAAAGGAGTATAGAGAAAGGAGGTTTTCGATGAAATAGATTAGGAGAAAATAGATGAAAGGAGCATTTAGCAATAAAGTTAAATCCGAAATGCGGACATTCTTCTTCGTCTCACCCCTTAGTGAGATAGAATCGTCGAAAAGTGGTCATCACAGAATACTGAAACGAATAATATTAATAAAGACTATGCAGATGTTTAATCTACTTGGTATCTTAGTAACACCATCTGCATGGTCACCTGAGATTTATTTACTTGTTCACTGAAGTAATAATAAATAATATTAATCGCTAATTTGACTCGATAATTACTCATTTGTATAATCATTCGATGTATAATTCAAATTTAGAACATCAAATTTCCATTTGAATAAAATCACATTGATAATTCTGCTCTAAGTTCTAAAAAAATGCATCAAATAAGGCATCGATTATCTGAATTTATGATAAAGATTCCCTAATGTTAAAATTTTTCTTAATTAATTTTATTTTATTAAATATTTTATTTTCTAATACAACTTCAGAACACCGGATCTCATTTCTATAATTTGGTCTTCTTAGATTGATGATGAAAAAGTACGTATTGTAATTACTTAAATGGGATAAAATTCTTTAGTGTAAAAATGAAATGCACAAAAGAAGTTATTTTCAAATACTGTTACGTTATTCTTTAATAAAGGCTAAATTATATTTATATTTTTTTATACTGCCTTTAAAGATCAAATTACGAAAGACAATTACGCAATGAGGAAATAAAATAATTAGAAGCAAAATAAAGTTGTAAAAACAAGATAACATCATACATTAACGTAAAATTTTATTTGACGCTATCGAAAAAGGGTTTCCTCTTACTTTTTTTGGTTTTGTTTTCTAACTTGATCCGTTTAATCTTCCTATTCATTTTTTCAACTAGTTTCTTAAGGATGTTATTTAATGAAAGGTTTTTTGTTTTTTTTAATAAATGAGAATATGCTTAGAGGAAAAGAAATGTTTCATCTGAAGTTATATTTTTCTAATTCGTCTAAGAAAAAATTATTTAAAAGAAAAGATTTTAATCAAAGATTCAAGAGAAAAATATTGCAATTAAAGTAATTAAAAAATGGTGATTTTTAACAGCTAGTGGAAGTCTAATAATCAATTTGTATTAAATGATATAATTATTTGAAAATAGCAAAACTTGATATGAGAACGATCAATTTGGAGTTCTATAAAATTTTAGAACAAAATTAGGACTTTCCAAACATCGAGAGAATTTTAAGACCAGTTTTGGCTTTAAAAACATTGAAGCCAGCCCAATTTCTCTTTTAGTATTTTTTTAAATATATACAGAGTATCAGCAAAAATGTGTTATACATGGAAACCCCACAAATCTTTTAAATACTACAATATGAACTTCTCGATATAATCTGTGTCATTGCATTTTTACTTTCTCCTATACGAAATATAGAGAAATTATTGTAATCGTCCAAAAATTTGAACTCGATTTGCTGAATCTCCAAGTTTTAGACCTCCTTGAGTTCGAAAACTACGTTTGGTATTATGTTTATTCGTCTATCTGTCAGCGACAAAGATAATTCAGAAATGTTTTTAGCTTGATGGATAAAATTTGCTACATGATTTTTACATCAAATTTGCATATTTCTATCAAATGCAGAGCGAAATTCATTCAGAGGAAGTCTGCTAGTCCTGTTGTCCGAATATATATTAGCTCGATAACTACAAAAAGAAGAAATCTAGATGAATAAAATATGTAATGTAGACAAACCATCGATAAGGTAGACTCCTTTCAATTTTGAGCCAATAGTAAAAACATATGTTAGTCTGTACTTTCAGAAGTATGTGATTTTGTGATTACAAATGTAGTTCAGTGTCAAATTTTGGTTTTAATCAATTGAGAAAAACGCATTTAAAACACAAATTCGATTTCTGAATAGTGTTAACCGCATGCCAAGGGTTAACCGTTAAAATAATGTGAAATAGTTTGGGGAGACCACTTCCATTGGTTAAAATAAGTATCAGAAATGGAAAATATGTATAATAGAATATGTATGGAAATGGAATCAAATAATCAAATTTTTGCCTTCAAGAAATTTGACAGAACACATATATATCAGAAATATAAATAAATAAATATATAAACATCGTTCTAATTTTTAATTTCTAATCAAAACTTACCGACTTGATCCATTTAAATGTCATATTTGTTATTTGTCATTAATTGTAGGTTTATTTATTCGATTTATTTACTAACCGATTTTGTAGTCAAAAACTACAACCTGTGTACTGCGTACATATTAAACTCATCTAATCAACTGTCTTATTTTTGTATAAGTAGATATAACTTAGATAGATTTTATAGGATTTTTAGATAAAACCTTCAATTGCTCCTCTACTTGAGAAAAGTTTCAACCAAAAGCCCACCTTTGAAAGAGTCAGTTTTGAAATTCACGTTCTTTGGATACTAAACCTGAGTGCATCACCAAGTAATGAAGGGTTCTCCGTTTTTATGCTAGTTACCTTTGGCGACCAGCTTGTTCGTTGGGAAGGTTAATTGGTTTTATTGCCAATTTAATTTCTTGTCTGTAGAATGGTCTTAATGGACACCTAAAGATAGGAATTCTTAGTTGTAATCTCGTATTAATTTAAATTGCACTGTTTAAGAAACCTTACATCTGTTCTATTTATGAGGCACATGCAATTATTTCCTAATTATATTTAGCTTTGATTTTAATTAATAACCGGAAAATAAGAAATTCAACAAATCCAATAACGTGTTTTCTGATTGCTAAAAGGCTTATAAAAATATAAGAAGGTAAATAGAAATAAACTATCTGTGATAGTTATGTGTGTACAAAAAATACATTTATAATTCACTTAATAGTTTAAACAAAACGATTGCGTATAGCGTAGAGATGTAATAAAAATATAATAAGCAGCAATAAAATCCAAAATTTTAGGTTTAACAGAGCAGTAACATTTTTATACACCAACTTATATGATATAATAAAAGATCAGTAACTAAAAATGAGCAAACTATAAAAAACTTCCATTAGTAGATATTTTCGAAGTTAAACTATATTTGATAATGTAAAAATATAAAAAAGCATAAAAGAAACGCGTGCTTTAATATGAAACTTTTTCAACATCCAAACGATAAATAACATTTTCTTGCCTTCTTTTTATACTGGAAGAAAAACACTCCATCAAATGTTTTTAGAAACAATGCTAATGATTTGAATTTCATTAAAAATAAAGAAAAGTATTATTGTAATTTAAAAATATTTATAAAATTATAAAAATATAGGGAGTTTCTCTCGGTAGGCAAATAGTAATTATTGGATTGACAAGATGTAAAATGGTATAAGAAACATTTTGACGTGATAATATTATTCGAAATTATCATGGAAAAATATTAACATTTTACTTGATTTTTTTATAAATTATTGGATTATTTAAAACAGTGGCATCATTTACAAATAATTATAACATTTTTGTAAAGAGCGGCAACAAGAAAACAGTTGACCATAATATTTTTACGAATTTGTAATATTTCTTCCTTTCAGTGTTAGTATTATAGCTGAAAAGAGAGATTTACAGATATTCGAAATGGATAATGGATTCCAGGACAGTGGTCCCCAGCTTTGGTAACGACGAATTATCGACAAAAGTGAAACTTCTAATGAACAAAAGAATTATGAAGTTATCTCTAATAGGATCCTTCTAGAAAATTCCATATATTGCAGGGATATTATAAAAGATTAATCACTCACACGCGGTGGTAATACTGCCTTTGGACTGTTCTCGTATTGTGAAGGGGTGTGCCAAACACTATTGTGTTACTGCTGTCATTTAATTAACGATTTGCTGTCTACATGTATGTTGCTGATTTTCTTGTGTACTCCTTGGTCATAATTTAAAGCTGTGTTTCAAGCATTCTTGTAGAAAAAAGCATAGTTATTTCTCATCACACTTATTAGACTTCACGTGCCGTATACACTCACTACCTGGATTTCCTTAACGGTATAGAATAAAGTTTTGTTTGCATTCGTAATAATTACCATACATGATTTTACGTTTTCCTTGTGGTAGTACATTTCGCATCAAACACGATTAATGTTGATGTGTGCCTACATATTCTGGTTGTGGCAACTTAAATCTTCTGAAATCACTTTTTATGCCTTCATTTCATTGTATCATGCCTTAGTTGTTTTGAGAGCAACATGAACGAACTGAAGATACGAAAATAGATTGCTTCGCATGGTAGGGAAATGAACTGAGTATGCATGTTACCTGTGTGGCCTCATACAGGGCAATTATTAAGTGCTCAAATTAAACTTTTCCTTTCCGTATTGTGTTCACATATTTTTTCCCCATCATTGGTTACAAAAGCGATACAGATATCTGAAGTCGGTGCAATTGTTTCAAGTTATCTTTACTGAAAATATTAATCCAGAATTCAAAATCTAATCATTTTTTAACACATTTGTGCGAAATTCGGTAACTTTTAAATCCAAACATATGTTCCGTAAAATGACAAACGGTAAATACATTCACTGAAAAATACCATATAGATACAGATTATATATACATACAAATAGAACGATGCACACGAGCATACACTATCTTTTCTTATTAATGTTAGAAATTTATATGCTTATTTCAGAAAGCAGGTATATTATTTATTTTAGCAAATTTTGACTCATTAATTGAAAATTAATGAGTTTTAGTCTAAAACCATTTTAAATAATTTTATCTGAATGCAAATGTTTCATCTTAATTTGCACTTCGAACTAACTGAAAATATTGCTAAGAATACTGTTTGATTTGTGTACGGTGGTTTCCAAAATTCTAGATAATGGAAAATGATACTTTAATCCAAGAATACTTCAGAAGAATGCAAAACTGAGGGGGGCAACAAGGTATTCTCGAATAATAGCACTTGTTGATATTTACAACACAAAGCAGACTGCCAGTCGCTAATAGAAAATCGTAATAGAGCTTTGCAAAAGGAATTGGAGACCTCATTCTGAGATCACACTGAGTCACTTAGAGTTTATACAAGATTTTGAATAGGGCATGTGGTTTCATGGAATTCTCGTTTCGAAAGCGTTTATAAAACAATGAAAAGTATAGTTTTAAATTATACTTAAAATACTTAAAAAATTATCAGAAAAAAATAGTAATAAAAAAAGTTTATACTTTGTAGCTTATAGTGGTGTAAAAATGTTTTTTTTGTGATAATATATTCCGAATAATATGCTTATTATTTTTAATTTTTAATAAAGCATATAGTTAAAAATTGGAAAAGTTCTAATTAGTAAGCACTTACTACTTAAGAAGTAACCTCTTGCCACATTTGATAAATCTAGATCCAACTGTCTGCCTTGTCGAATTTTTGAACAATTTTCGTATCTTGCATGTCGCCTTATGCGATCAGGATGTAAAGTGATCATAAGAATCATGCGTTCATGATAAAACGTGATCACGATATCGTGAGCAATCACGTTAACGAATCATCCCGAACAGTTATACTATTACGTTGAAAGTACCATATTGTGGAATTATGAGAAAGTTTTTTTCTTTCTAGAAAATTTCTAGAATTTTCTAGAAAGAAAAATATTTTTTTAGGGAATTTCTAGAGTTTGCTTAAGTAATGTAATTATGGTGCGATTATAATGACAAATTAAATTCACTATAAACTTGATTAATCCAGCAACAAATAAATCGGAAATGATCTCCACAAAACTTTCACTAACTAAATTCACTAATTAAGATAGTATTCTCCTTCCTTTCTACACTAAAATCGTTAACTTTAGACCAGGCCGCTAACGCCACATGCATTCTCTTATTTTCATTTATTCATGGATAATAAGGAAACCGAGCATGCATTTTGGACACATATTTGCTGACCTATTGAAAGCAAAATTTGAGATAGAAAGATTTGAAAAAAGAAAATCATATCTAAATGTAATTTATCTGGGCTGTCTCGTTTCTGTGTAAGCATGTTTACATGTACTTGAACGTACTGAATGACAAACAATAGTTCTTTGATGGGTTTGATTTAAAATTTATTCCAAATCTATACTTTAAATGTCAAAATTGTGTGTTAAATTTTATCTATCCAGTTTTTTGTGTTTTGAAGTCACCGTGTTCATTTTGCATTCGAAAAGACAAACTTGCTGGGAATGGAATTCGTCCAATATTTGGTGAGAGTCACTGACGATACCGGTGGCAGGCAATATACTATTAGCATCAATTTATTTAAGCCAATCCATTGCGATTGACTATATTTTGTCACAATAAAAAAATTTTATTTTAAATTTCTGTGAAGAAAAAATATAGCGTTTTCTGACTGTTAGTTAAACACGGAAAATAGTGAAATGAAACATCAAAATCTGTCCTCATGTTAAGATTTAGAATTTTCTCAAAGTTTTGTTTTGCCATCTCTCTCAAAAACGAAGAAACTCGCGGATCTGATGATACATTTAGAAGTCAGGATATTTCATAGAAAATAATCAGTGGGAGTAGTTTTCCAAAAAAAAAATCTTCTCTTTTCTTTCTTTTTTCAAACCCTGCAATAAAGGTATTATCTTCCATCACTCGCATAAAACTGTGGACATAGAACAAAGCTGCGAAAGCTGTACAACTCATTGGTTAATAATAGTTATGAAATATAGAAGGATGAAATGAGCTTTTTATTGAATTTATCGTTGGAGAATTTTTCTTGGCGATTAATAACTCGCATGCGGTTAATAATATTTGAAAATCAAATTCATGTGTTATACGCGTCTTTTCCAACCTATTTAGGGTAGGTGACCACAAAGAAAAGTCGATTTTTTGCGGAATTAGGTATTTTTGTTCTTATTTAATATTCTTAATGTTTGGACAGATTTCTTTATAAAGTCTTTAGAATTTTACTTCTAAGTCTATTTTTTGGGAAGTTACACTAATTTTTTTATTTGCATTTACAAATGTTTTAATCCTATTTTACATCTTTAGATGCTATTTTCTCAAATTCTGATCTTTGATAGAATTTTCTTACGAAAAACCTCATAAATTAAAATCTAATGCATATTTTTTGTACAAATTTCGTATAATAATTTCTCAAAATGTTCCGAAGCTCCTGAATTAGAGAATACTATATCTGTTAATGTAGAAATATTTTACAGTTTCTTATTTTTAGGGTTTCACAATGCAGTAAAAAAAATGAAAATTTCGTGCTATTTATCAGTCGAACCCCAATATTTAAAGAATGGATAGAAATACAGCTTATTTTTTTATGACAGGGCTTAGTTATAATGTATTTCTTGAGCTATCTGCAAAATTTTAAGCAAATCAGTTCACAAACCTCTAGAGTAGAAAATTTTTGCTTTATACCTCTTTTAAATAACAAAAAGCACTTTTTTCCAATTTTTTTTTAAACTTTATCATTTAGTTGGTATATTTTGTTTCATAGATATTTTTTTAAGCTTTTTGTATGCGAATACCAAAAAATGTAACTATTTTCGAACGTCTTTTCAAAAAATTCATCCCGATTGTAGTCACGTACTTTAAACCAAATTTAGCACAGATCTGCAGATGTAATCCTAAAATCCCACACTTACTACATTCTTGTTTGAAAGATTATTTTTTACCATTCTTCTAATCTTCCAAAATCAATTACGCTTTTGAGAGGAAAGAATATTTTATGTAGGAAAAAATACTTTATGATAACATAGTAAAAAAAAAGATATATTATGTTAAGTTATTAAGTTAAGTTACTTATAGATTGTTAAAAAATATTATATTATTCTCTGTAAAACTCAGTATGAAAGTTCAGGTAAAAATGGTTATGTATTGGTTAAAATTATGGGCACAAAATAGTTAATATTATCAAAAACTATAAAATAATGATAAAGTTAAAAATAAATTATTAAATTTTAAAAGAATTAGAGAATTCCCAATTGTTTTTGCTATTTGATATTAAATAAACAATTTAATTATCAGATTTTTCATTATTATTTGTTACAGGCTTTAAGTCTTAAAAGGTCTTTTGATGAGAATTCTCACAAATGCTATTAAAGAAAACTGAATTTTGAAAATATTAAAAAAATGTTTACTATTCTCCGTAAAAAAATTATCGCATGTTCTTTAGAAATCTAACATCGATATTTTTAAATAAATAGAGTTAAATTTTGTTTCAATTATTCATCCATCTTCTCTAGAATACGATTTAGGTAAAAAACATTATCAAATGATACCATGCCTCGTAATTTTAATCAGTAATTCTTATCAGAATAACAAATTTAAGAATTAAAAAAACCCGAAAGGGATTAAAACATTATATAATAGGGGCAGTGGTTCTAATTCCAGTTGATCCATTAAAATATGAATCATATATTCCTGATAAAATAGAAGTGTGGCATTTCCGTTTCTCTAAACAAACCCGGATCACATAGCTAAGATCTGGACTAGAAATCTGAATTACACTGTATCCGAATACTTTCGAATTTACACATATTTTCGAATTTCCACAGAAAGTTAATTATGCTTTGAATCTTTCATCAATAGTTTTGTTTACGGTACACAATATTTGAATGCATTTTTGTGTATAGCAGCATATTCAAATATATATATATATATTTTTGAAAAGTCCCAAATTTGTCTATTTATTTTTTTGCCCACAGTGTGCTGAATTATTGAAAATTTTACGAATTTTACAATATACATGAGAATATATCAGCTTAGCATATTAAAATTCGAAAATAATACATTGTATATTCGAAGGAAAAATGAGTATTTGTAGAAAATAATTTTAAAATGAACATGTGCAGAAAATAGCATATTTCTTCTTAATGTCAAGAATTCTTGGAATTGTATATTTGAAACAAGTCGAAAATCAAATTATAGCACGACATATACAAACATATCATATATAATTGTTTGAAAATGTCGGTTTTAAAAACTATGTTTCTATGGCAACTCCAATCATCTTCGTGTTAATGTACAGGATTGATATTACCATAGCAACCGAAAAGAAACAGGGCAAATCATAGCATAATTGATATTAGAGAAATTGAGCGTTTCCTTAATAGAGATAATACTTACTAACTGGAAGTTGTTAAGGGATTTTAGTAAAACCAAGAAAATTAAGATTTAGGGAAGAATGAAATGAAAATCAGCTTCTGGGAATGAATAACAGTACAAATCTACAATAAAAGAAATCAAAATCGTAAACTTGCTCTATTATTACTAATTTGATGACGTAGGAAATTATCCATTGAGAAATTCAAAAGGCTGATATCTTGTATCTTTTATAGGTGGCTATTAAATAAGATCTTGAAAAAAATCCATTGATTATTAGATCCAATCCAGAATTCAGGCAAATCCAAATAGTTGTTTATTAGAAAATCCAAGATTCATGTATAATATCCAATATGCTTCTCTTATATGCATTTTTTAATTTGCACATGCTAAAATTTGTTTAAACTTATTTAATTAAATTCATGTTTTTCGACCTTATCAAATAATATGAAATTTTAAAAAATATGCATTCCACATTATTTAACAGCCTAAAAAGTCAACAATCTGGGCGAACTTGCTGGTCGCCAAAGACGGCTTGTTAATTTAAATGCAAGAAACTCTAGTCACTATGCCTTTAAATGCATTGAACTGAGATTTCAATTTTATAATTTGATGCCATATTTTAGTTTAGACATTTAATATTATTTTCGCTCATATAATTAATAGAAGGGTAATTTGAGACAATAAAAGATATCATAGTTATTGTTGACTTTTAATTCAGTTGCCACTGAAAGACAGATTTAGATATTAAAGATCCTATAATTCTATGCGAATGCAATAATTTTTTAATATATCCTTCCATGTTTTTGAAATCAAATGTTTGCACATTTTGAATTTATGTGGTCTGCAATCTTTTCAAAAATAACGGAATACAACATTTAAATTTCCAACATGATTTTAATATTTTTAAATGCATTGTTTATAGCTTTAATTCTTTCTTTAGGACTCATTTTGTGCCATGCACTCTGTGATTTGAACTTTTAATTAATAATTATATAAGTAAAAAATTATTATTACCACTCGCATATTTGATAGGTTTTAAATTATACCCCATTGAAAGTATATACTTAATGTTCTATCTGCATTTTTTTCTGTTTCTGTCCCTTCCCGGTGTAAAATAATCTTGTTAATAATTAGGTCTTAGCATTAATTAATAACGTTAGATCTTGCATTACTTCTTTATAAATATAAGATCTGAAATAAACAGTGGATTATGCCTAGGGATTGCATTACCGGTATACCGGAATACCGAATATCAGTATTTTGAGCCATTTGTACAATTTTGTAATACCGGTATTCACAAGTTTAAATACTGTTTTTTCGGTATTTACTAGAAATTTTTTAAATTGTCTCCACTATATGTTCAGGGAACGCCAACATAGTAAAATAGTATACATTTTTATTTTTATGTCTTCCTAACGGGCGAAATTAATTAGCTAATGAATGGCTTAATTAATTTCTTAAATCTAAATTAGCGAAACATGGATTATCCCTGAAAGAAGATATTGTATCCATAACGACTGATGGAGCAACAGTTATGAAAAAAGTTGGAAAGTTGATTGGTGCAAATCGGCAATTGTGCTATGCTCATGGAATTCAATTAGGAGTAATAGATGTATTATAGCAAAAATAAATATATATATATAAAGAATAGAAGAATCCAAATACTGTGGATATAGAAACTTCGGATTCCAACTTTGAATAGAGTGAGAGTGGTATTGACAATGAAGATAAAAAGAAAGAAGAAGATACTGCTAATGAGGATGAAATATTAACCCATCAAGAATTGCTTCCTATAATTTGTAAAGTTCGAAAAATTGTTAAGATATTTAAACGTTCCCCTATAAAAAATTACCTATTACTAAAATATATACGAACTGAAAATAAAGCAGAATATATGTTAATATTAGATTCTAAAACACGTTGGAACAATCTACTCCTAATGATGGAACGATTTTCGAAACTGAGAAATCCAATCTAAAAAGCAATAATAGACTTAAACCTGTAAATCAATTTTATCCGACTTAGTATCCAGAAATGTATCAGCTCTACTTCCAATAAAACTGACTATTGAGGCATTATGTCGGAGAGATTCTAATTTATTAACAGCTAATGCAACAATTAACTTCATGTTACAGTCACTGAAGGCACAGCACACATCACTATCTGAAGAATTATATATTACATTGAAAATTCGCACAGAAGAAAGGCATTCCGAAATAGAAAATGTCTTATGGTATTTACATAATTATAATGATTTTAAAAATGAGAATGAACAAGAAGGAAAGAAAATAACCAATTCAAATCTGGTTAAGTTTAGAGTAAATTTTCTTAAAATTTTTTTACCTACAAACCAGAAGAATTCGGTTCAGTTATCGAAGACTATGATGGTACTAATGTCGATAGTGAAAAGGAATTGTCTCTTGAATAAAAATTAGAAATAGCGATAAATAAAAAAATTTCAACGAACCAAAATACAATACAGAAATCAGCTATATCCAAAATCATCCGACGAGAAATCGATTAATTTGAAGATGAGGGATTTAGAAGTAAATACTTAGAAAAAGCATATCGAGCATTGCTAACAGTACCGCTAACTAGCGTAGACGTCGAAAGAGCGTTTTCGACAGCACAAAGAAACACCTGTGTTTCCTTTCTTTTTCTAAAATATCTAATACCGGTATTAAAACCAGTATTCCGGTATTAAGATCTAAAAAATACTGAATACCGGTATTGAAATTTTGGTCCGATATTGCAATCCCTAATTATGCCGCATGGTACATAGCGAAAACCATCTGTCACAGGCGCCACCTGGCTTTTGATATAATAATTGATAAACTGAACTAGGGTTTCTTAAACGAATTCTAAAAAATTTCACTTTTTGTCTCCTAGTATTTGAAACAAAAATGTTTACGGAAATCCTCTTCATGAAAATTTGCTGAGTAACAATGCACAATGGAATGAAGCCTACTTTAATATTTCAATGATGAATTAATTATGAGATAATATTCTAAATCAGAAGATTCCCATCTTTTGTTTTTATAACCCTTGATTTATCCTTTTTTATATAACTTTACTGCAAGCCTTCCCTCCTCTCTCCCACTGTCTAATTATCTCTTATTACTGAGAAGTTTTTATTGATGAGATTAAGGGTTTAGGGTTTGCTTAAGAATCAACATATTCAAATTTATCTAATAACTTCATGGTCTTTAATTTTAATTTTTATATTTTATTCTATTGTTTATAATAATTCTTCTCTTTCACTGCTATCTAAAACTTTTTTTCATTTCATGTTTTCAGTTTTTTACCATTAAAAATTCACTTTCTTGTACCTCTAAATCTCCAGCCGCTTACTCCTAGGAAATTGTGCATCAATTCCCAAGAAGTAAGCGGGAAATTGAGAAGCTATGCTTTAAATCAGTATTTTGAATATGATGAATCAAATATAAACTTTTTAAATGTGATATTCATTTGAATCAGATAAGAAACTAATATTTTTTTTCTGAGAAAAACATGAACTTCGATGGCAAAGCACATTAAAGTTTAATATGATTTGAAATTTCCACCTAGATCGAGTTTGGCACCAAGAATCATTTGGATGGAGGTAACATTTCTTAAAAATTTTTATTGAAAAGGAGAGAAATGCTTTAAACCAAACACTTTTGGTGATCAGCTAGTTCTTCAGAAATACCGATTCTGCTAAATGTTCATTAAATCTTTTAAATTACTCTCTTATATTTATGATTTCCTCAAAAATATATTTTTAAACCTCAAACTGTGATATACATAAAATTTTTGAGATTTTAAAATGGAGTAAAAATAATCGTTGTGGAATAATATCTCTGAAATTATTGTAGAAAATTGTCCGAATTTGGATTATACAATTAAAATTTTAATTTAACCAATTAGCATTTTAAGTTAATTGATCACAATTTTAGTTAATTAATTTTTGTTAATCAATCAAAATGTTAAAGTTCTTCGAGGTGCACATTCCCATTCTTTAAGGCACATTTGTTTAAAATCTGACAGCTCTAAGTCATAAGTCTAACCTGTAGAATGGCAACACACACATACTCTTCTATGTTACAGGTACAGATAGAGATAAGTGAGATAACCGTTCGATAATTATTAATTTTTTTTTCCTTCTTTCGCAGGTGTGTGCACGTGACAGACCTTGGAGTGGGCTATGTGTCCACCATCACCACCATCCGAGTCTTGTATCTGAGGTGGTGCACACAGCTGAGAGACTTCGGACTCACGCACGTCTGCAACATGAGGAATCTGGAGATTCTCTCTTTGGCAGGTAAGCCAATCTTCCGTGATTTTCTCGCCAATATGGTAAGCCAAACAAGCAATGAGAATAGTTCTTGGCAATCCTATGCACAGTATTATTTTTCTTGTCATCTATCATGATTTTGGCTATTTTGCATTGTTGGCATCCTTGACAATGCCAACGAGTACATTATCCGAGTTTTTTGAAGACAAAAACATCAATTTAAGAAGATACTCTGTTAAAATTAATAGCAAATGTTTGAAACAAAATCAGGACTTCTGATTTGATTTTTGACGTTACTATGCAATTATTTGTCGGCAATAAGGACACACTGTATGAAAGAAAGTGAAGGGATTGATTTTTATTGCACGCATTATTACCTTTAAATGAAAAACAATAAATATCTCAAAATATAACATTAAAATGTGAATAATCATTGAAGTTATTTAATTAACTTTCAAACCAATAGAAAATTATTTTTGTCATTTTACTAATTTATCACTTACGAAATATAGAGAAAGTATTGTAATCGTCAGAAAATTCGAATTCGAGACTTTGAAGTATCTCCATAGTTCATTTTCCTGCGTTCAAAAAAGAACTTATGTTTGTCTGTGTTGTGACTTATGGTACTTTACAACCCCGCAGACAGTTATCTTTCATCGATTTAAACCAAATGAGGGTTTCTTGTTTTTTCAGTAGCGCCATCTAGGGCCAAGAGTATGACTTAGCTTCACACACGTCACAACGCTTTTTACGGGGCGACTTCATTCATGCAATTCATTAACTCATCCACAGATCGTCATTTAGACTTGAATCAAAGAACGATAACCTCTGAACCAGTACCCCCAGTGGTATTACTCTCAACATGGAGAGCTTTGTGACCACCACATATTTATACGTGCGCCAGCCACCACACACACGGAAATCTTCCGGCCGGCAGTATTTGAACTCGCACCCCAAGGGATGTAAATTCAAAACTCTACCAACCAGGCCATGTTTGTTTGCAAGCAAGGTAATTCAAAAGCGCTTAGAGCTAAACGGGTGAGAGTTAGTATATAGACTTTCGACCACATTTGCAGATTTCTGTCAAAGTTTGAACAAAATCCATTCAAAGGAAGTCTGTATGTCGAGCTATTCGAGTGCAAGCGAACTCGATAACTACAAAATGCGAAGACCTAGATAAATAAAATTTAATGCACAGATTTACCATGTAAAATTTAGGTTCTTATCAAATTTTAAACTAAATTTGTCAAAAGGTTGTAAATCTGTCAGTCTGTTTTTCCGCATACATGTAAATGGCATAACTCACAAACGCAATGATTTGAATCAATAAAATTCGGTTTGTGATCTTTTAATTATAATTGTAGTTCCGTGTTAAATTTTGTTGTCAATAGATCGGACAGAAAGAATCCAAAACACATATTAACGCATTAGATTTATGCCATAAATTTATATTGTTCGCCAATGCAAGGTATTTGCTGCCATGTTAAAAGCACATAATTTTATGCAGAGGAGAAGAATAAGATCGTTATTGGAGATTATACTAGAAAATTTCGAAATGACCAGTCTGATGTTGCACAAATGCTATTTTATGTATGTTTAGACTATCTTATATATGTTGTGTTTCCAAATGGAATAAAACGCCGTTATCTGTTACTGACGAATTAGACGTCCCATCTTACATACGCCGGATGGATTTCTTTTTCGTTAACATGCTTCATATCCAAGAAAGCAGCTAAAGTGAATGTTTTAGATTCTTTTCGTAAGAAGTGGCTTTAGAAATTTGTGCTCCTTTAAAAAAATTGAAAGAAACGAATGAAGATAAAAATAGAATGGAATCGATTCAAAAAACGTTATTGTAAGATATCAAACGTGGTTATGTCAATCATCTGCTTAAGTTTTCATTCATGAATTATAATATGAAATCTGAATAACACATTTGACGTTTGGATTATTCGATTTCATTAAAGGAAATCTGTGGCATAATTCGGGAAAGAGTCACGCGATTCAGTGAAAGTTTGGGCTTTGTTGTCTTTAAGTTCGAAATACATTTTTTTAAAATATGTCCTTTATATCAACTAATAAGCCTCCTATTTAATAACATAAAAATTTATTTAATATCTTCAGTTTTGAAGTATTTTGTAAATAATTAATCACATGAATTTTAACTGTCAGATTTTTTTAAAATTTTAGAATGTCAATTAATATAAAAATTATAAGCTCACTGACAAAAAAAAA
>JAPMOR010072163.1:122685-136249 GCA_026543865.1 Argiope aurantia
ATTTGGTACATGTATACCTTAGAGGTCGGGAATGTGCACCTGGGGGACCTTTTTTTGAATTTTTAATTAGAATTTTAATTATTAATTAAAAAATAACTTTCCTGCCAAAAAAATCTTTTTATTTTTCCCACCGCCAAATGAGTAAGGCTTCAGTTTTTTTCTTTTTTTCCCCCAACAGTAATGAGGCTAGGCTTAAGATTTTTCGGCCGATTATTTCAAACGATTCTGTTTATTTTCTTAATGTCTTATGTATTAAAAATTAAACATTGTTAATTAATCGATCTTTCAGATTCATTCTGAAGTACTTTTGAATTAAAATACCACAGAATAAAGGAAATTAAAAATGTCTAATCTGCATAGCGTTACCCCAACTGGCGTAGAAAAATTCTCGCATTTGCGTTACCGTAACTGGCGTTGAAAATTCACGCATGCGCATTATGTTCTGATTGTTGACAATGTTATCAACGGATGATACTTGATTTAAATTATTTTTAGGTTAGTTGCATGCTTTTGTAATTAAATTGTATTTATGTTAGTTATATATTTTTTGTATAAGCTTATAGTTTTAAGTACATCGTTTTTTAAGTAGTTTTTTTAAACCTGTTTTCGACCGATTATTTTAAACGATTCATTTTATTTTCTTAGTGTTTGATGCATTTAAAATTAAACATTGTTAATGAATCGATCTGTTCAGGATGAATCGGAGAAAATTTTATTAAAAAATTCTTGTGATATTGCATAAATTAAGAAAGATATTCTTAAGTGCCCATAAAGTTTAAACGCTCAGTGACTCTGTTATCAGTAATCATATTATTAAAAAAAATGCTTTGTTTCAGTAAAAAATATTATTATATTAATTGCAGATTAATCCTTTACACTTTAATTTAAAGCATAAATTCTACGGGAGATAATAGACAATTAGAGAGATACATATTACTTTATGACTGAAAGCCTTTATAATATTATGAGTGAATTTTATGACTCTCAAAATTTGAAGTTTTAAAATATTTTGATGAAGAATTTATTGGAGTTGCGTAAAATATTTAATGGTACGACTGGAGTTTAACCCCCTGCTTGGCGCAATTTTTAAAAATCGCCAACAAAGGTCTTGCGAAATGTTCAAAAGCAAAGGAGCAGATGTCCAATTATAGTGCATAATAAAGATTGCCAGCTTTGGCGCATTATAGCAACTTGGCGAAGAAAGGGGTTAAACTCCGGTTCAACCTATTTAATTATTAAAATTTAAACGAACATTAAGATTGACGAACCGGCTGGTCGCTAAAGGCGGCTAGTAATATATAAAACCGTAGAAAATTTAATTTTTTAAGTGATTTTTAATTTTTTTCAGACCAAACAACTAAAATCATGCTAAAAGTATTATTATTTATGTTACAAAATTTCCATTTCAGCGATTTCAAATAATTAGTAACATTAAATTATTAATAACAACAGAGTAATTATTTTAACTATTCATTTAAAAAATTTCGACTGATGATAATCATTATCGCACTTAAATCATAAGATATTTGAAATTGAGTTAAATAAAGAAGAAATAAGAAACGCCAAAAAAAAAAAAAAATTGTCAAAAAATATCCATATGGATATCCATTGAAAGCGGTATTATATAAGGGAGACAATTCGCCGCTCCTAAGAGATTTTTGCAATAATAAATTTGATAATTTTCTTACACGAGCTAACATTTAATATTCATTAAATTCAATTTTGAGCACGAACTGAGAACTAACCCTTTTTTATCCAAGAAATTTACTTTTAAAAAAAAGAAAAAGATCCTTCTAAAAAGTGTATTTACGTGGTATTGTCCCATGCGGTGGTTAATTCAGCGTACTGAGTGGGAAAATTCCGTGCATGTGACTTTTGACTTAAATGGAGAGCAAATATTACCGCTTCTTAAAAATTTTATGTTTACAAACAAAAATGTTCAAATAACACTATTTTAAAGTGGAAAAATTCGCTGATTTTTTTAATGAACAAATTAAAACAAACATTATTTAACAAAATTAAAAGTAACTAATTTAATTGTAAAACTGCTTTAATACTGCTTTTAGCTGATATGGGTGCTAAGACCCCTTATTAAATTAATATTTCTATATAATTTCGAGAGATCTATAAAGTAAATAAGATATTCATTAGGTAAAAAGCCTTTTGGTATGGTGTAATACCGCGCACTTAATTTCTAGGGATAATACCATGCAAGTCGGAATTCTCCCACACATAATCAATTCGTTCAACAGGCCTTATTTCGATTAAAATTCACTAAATTCATTCAAAAAAAGGTCAATTCTATTAATAAAGGATTGAATTAAAATATTTTGCTGGTGCAAGTTGTTATTATAACTTACAAAAAGAACCGTCCTTAAAAAGATTACACATCGAATACCATCGAAATAGCGATGCTAAATTATTTTGACATTTAAAATACATTATCTCCATATACTTCATACAAGAGTATAAAAGCTGATAAGAAAAATGTCCCTTGAATTTCACAAACTTATCCAATATTCATATATTTCATCAGCCTGTTTAAGAATTTAATAAAATCCCATTTTAAGTGAGTGAATCTTTTAAGAAAGAGAAAGTGAAAAAACCTTGAAGAGGGAAAAAATTATCCTATTTCCATATTTTCGAAACGAAATTGCAGCATCTCATGCAAAAGCCGACATATATTAGCTACAAATGACTTTTTCTCGCTTTCGTATCCTGATTTTGTAGCGGTTACAATTACTGCCTTCTCCTTTCTTCATAGGTGGCGCTACTAGAGCCACCTATCAAGAGCCATGTTTTCCCATGATTCCTCACTTCTTGTCTCTTGTGTTGTCCTTGCTTGCCGTGGATTTTTGTTCTATGCCTTGTTCTTCAATATGCTTGTGTTAAATGTTTGTGCCGTGGAACTTAACCCGCTAATAAAAAGTAGTTCCTGAAACTGAACTCATTCTTTCATCCATGGCATAACACATAATAAAGAGTCTCGTCCCTCTACAATTTTAAATTACAAATTTCAAAAAAAAAAAATTAACATGGTTTTTTTTTTTTTTCTGAATGAAAAAACATAAAAATGAATTTCTAAAAGAAAACGTTAAGATGTTAATAAAATGCTTAAAATCATCTTAATCAATATTGACTGATTTCTGACTATACGCCTTTTTATTTTACTGTCTCGTATACGAAATGGACGAGAATGAAAAGTAGTGTCATCATAAAAAAATGACCTTGAGATTTTACTTCGAATCTTTACGAATTTTTACTTTTCAGACGTCCCCAAATCCGAAATACACATTTCCGAAATTACATCTATCTGTGACCATGATATATCAAGAGCTTTCAGCTACATGGATGAAATTTTGTACGTGATCTTTCGTATGTGATTTCTATCACATTTTGAACAAATCCATTAATAAGAAGCTTGTCTGTCCGTGTGCCCGAATAGACTTGAACAAGCTAACTACAAAACATAAAGAGCTGTGTATACTTTTAGCATATAGAGTGTATATCCATATTGTTGGCTTGCTTTAAAAACCACGCAATTCGAAAAATACAAATTTTTCAAAAGATACCTATAATTCTTAAAATATCCGTTAGGAGCTGAAATTAAGGTTTTTAACTGTGATTTTTTACTGTCTTGCATAAGAAGTATAAAGAAAATATTGTAAACGTCAAAAAAATTGAACTCGAGATTTTGACAAATTTCCTCGTGTCAAACCACCTGAGTTCAAAAAACATGATTTTGAAGTTATGTCTGTCTGTCTGTTTCTGACAGAAAAAATTCAAAAACTCTTTGATGCATGACATTCGGTTTACTTGCCAATACATCAAATTTGTAGATTTCTATATCAATTTTAGCAAACTCTGTATACAGGAAATCTGCTCTCTCTTCAGAGGAAGTCTGTTTATATGTCTGTTCGAATATAAGTTAACAAGATGACTATTAAATAAAGAAGTCTATATGGATTAACATCTACAGAGTAGACACCTAACAAATGTTGAGCCAAATTCAATCAAAGATTGTCTATTTATCGGTCTGTAATTTCACTGACATGTAGAACGCAAAGACTTATATAAATGGAATTTGGTATGTGATCTTGTGATTAAAATTGTAGTTCCATGTATATTTCATGAAATGACATGCTTTTTTATATAAATATTTTCGTTTTTCTCTATTCTTTCTCATTTCTCGATCCAGTTTTTTAACTCAAATTTCTGGCGGATTAAAATATTTAATATGGATCCATCAGCTTTGAATTAGACAGGTTCAGTTGCATAACTGTCTCTCTTATTTTGTAGTAAAGATATCTCAGAGAACGCCTGGCATGGCATTGGCGTACAGTAGTTACGAAATATTAACCTTTGGCTTTAGTTTGAGTTTAGTTTAATTATATGAACGTCCCATTTTAAAGCAACACTAGGGCTATTTTGGGATGGATCTTGTAATTTTGAACCGGGGTCAGATGACGAGGACGACACCTGAGCTGGCACCCTTTCTCCACACCACGCCACACTAGCGGGAGAACGTTGGCCAGGACGTTTAACGTACACCAAATATTAACCTTTGGCATAGAGTTAGTTATAAAAGTTTTTACTAAATTTATCAAGTGATCCTTTGCGGTTAATCCCTGGCATGAGGTTAAAAATATATGAAAATCGAATTTCTGTTTTAGACACTTTTTTCCCCCCACCGTTTGGAACTAAAATTGAGACAGAATTACAGTTGCAGTCAAAAAACCGCATACCAAATTAAATGTACTTAAATCATTGTGTTTTTAAGTTATCGCGTTTGCATGTTTCTAAAAGTACAGTTCAACTGATGGTCACTCCCTTTTTACATTTGGCTCAAATTTGAAAGGTTATCGTGCTATATAATATCGTTAAATAAATATCGTGTTAAATTATGTTCGAACAGCCTGACAGATTTCCTCTGTGCGGGCTTTGCTCAAAATTTGACAGAAATCTACAAATCTGGTATAAAGATCGCATACCAAATTACATACATCTAGCTCGATGCATCTTTTAATTATCTTTGTCGCAGACAGACACAATGGCATAATGAAAAAATGAATCAAGTCACAGGCATAATGGCAAAAATGTGTTTTTCGAACTCAGGGAGGTCTAAAATGTGGAGATTTGTCCAAATCTAATTTGAATTTTTTTGACGATTACATATTTTCTTTATACTTCACATACTAGAAAGGGAAAACACGAAGCTGAATATATCAGTGCTTTTATTTTGATAGTCAATACACCTACGAGTAAGTAAACGGTATCTTCATCTACATTTTCTTGAGCATCACGGAGAAAGTATGCGGAGGAGTATAGAATGAAAATAATTCAAGCTTTTTTTGTTTGTTCGTTTTTTGCAGCGTTACTGCTTGAATATTTATTCTGCATTGAAAGCTTAAAACAAAGTGAATCTCATATAAAAGTGGTGTTTTTTTTTTTTTTTTTTTTTTTATTTTTTTATCGTGAGAACATGATGTTGTTTTGGTCAGGGGGTTTTGAAACTCGAAATTGCGTAGGCGATGAATATTGAAACTCAAAATCGCATAGGCAATGAATAAAGTATAAATGGCAATCTTCATCATCATCCTTAATATGTAATTATATTATATTTATAATATTGAAGCTCAAAATTGCGTAGGCAATGAATAAAGCATAAATGGCAATCTTCATCATCATTTTTAATCGCAATGAATAAAGTATAAATGGCAATCTTCATCATCATCTTTAATCGCATATATTTTTTTTACCTGCTTTTACCAGTATTGCATTATTATTACGTATGCTTCTTTGACAGCAGATGCGTTTTTAAAAGTTTGACGCAGAACTATGACATCATGGCTGTTATTTCATCTCAAAATCGGGCGAGCTCCAACACTTTTGTTTGACAGTTAGAAAAATTGAAAATGAATAGAGAGAGGGGAGGGGGATAGGCACCGATAGAGAAGTCTCGTGATTGTTTCAAGCCGGTTTAAACTGGTTAATGATTTAAATTAATTAAGACAAATAATGGCTTAAAAATAATAATGTTCTCACATGATAACTTGAAATTTGAGATCGTAGATTTCATCTTAATTATTTATTTATTTATTTTTATATTCCTTCAAATTTACATTACGATGACATCGGATATTCGTCCAGTGAATTTACATTTTTCAGCTCTTAAATCGGCGTTAATAAAAAATATCCACTGATCATTTAGTTCAATTAAAAAAAATAATGATAGTTTTAATTATTTTCAGTTTCTAATGAACATAAAGTTCTTTGATTAATTTTTATTACCGTTTCCTTTATGACAGCACAGTGAACTCATTTCACAAAGAATTTATTCTATAATTTAATGTTGCTGTTTTTAATACACAAATCACAGAACTTAGAAGATTTTCAGGTAAAATCCTAGATGGGCCCACCTCTTGGCGACTTATTTGAAATCTCGCCAAGATGATTACTAATAGAATATTTGTTATTTTTATTATTTCTCTATTAAAAAATGATACTTGAAGGCCATAAATAATAATAAATATAATAAATAAATAATAAAAAATGAAATAATAAATAAATAAATAAAAACACAAATAAATAAATAAAATAAAATAAATATAACAAAAAAAATAATTAAAAAAATCCGTCTAGGTTATCACATTGGCGATGTTATCGCCACTCGTTTGGTGAGAATTCAAAAAGATGCCAAGAGGTGGGCTGTACTAGGATCCACCCGATTTTCAAATTAAGTATAAAGTGATGAAATAAAGAAGCATCTTATTTTTTAAAATTAAACAAGAACATCAACAACTTGCCATTTACTATAAAACAATCAAATGCTTTTTTAATAGCTTCATGTTCATTCTGAAAGGTTCTCTAATTATTGTTGGCAGTGTAATTTTTTCCATAGCAACAAGCGCATAATTGAATTCTTTTTATTTTTTATCAATTTTTTAAGATGTTGCCATTTATAAGAGGAGAAATAAATCCTGAAAATAACTTATGAAAGCGATAGAAAGATAAATAAATAAAAGAAGAAGCAATCTATTTTCCATAATGGATCCATTTTGTAAAATAAATTCAGCGTTCATTCCTGCACGTGTTTTTTTCAGTACGACCGTTTTATAAAAAACCGTTATCAGATATGAAAAAAAGGTTCAGAGTCCTGTTTTCCATACTTTAATAAAAATAGTCTCTCGGCAACTGTATGCTTTCCCACGCTTGTTTCTGTTTTCCTTTCTACATGAAAAAGATGGATATGACAAGACATTCAACAATGGAAAAATTAAAGTTACAGTAATACATCTTGATTACTGTAACTTTAATTTCTTCTTTATAGTAATACATCTTGATTGCATTTACTTTAAGGCATCATTTTTGATATTATATATTCTTTTTATATATATAGCGAAATAAATTTATGTCCAAAAATTTGAAGGGGAAAAAAAGAAATGTCATTCTCAGTAATACTGCGTTCAATTTTGCAGTGTAAATTTAACTATAAATATATGGCAGAAATGCTCATTCCACTTATGAAAATATCTCAGAACCCACATTAATATTGAAATTACTAACATGATTGAACAAAAAACTTCATTGTGATTCTCATTTTGGCAAACACCCGAATCTTACACCATTTGAATAAGTTAGCATTTATACGTTCAATTTGAAAATGTTATGAAATAATATGGGGAGCGGTGGCCTGGTGGTAAGGTCACGGCTTCGGAACCGGAGGGTTTCAGGTTCGTGACCCGATTCTACCAAAGAACCATCGTGTAAGGGGGTCTGATGCACGCCAAATCCGCTGGGGCCAAACACCCTGCACCCAGAGTGGTGTGAAAGCTTGGAGAGGAGACACCAGCTCAGGTGTCGTCCTCGTTATCTGACAATGGTTCAAAATTACGTGGTCCGTCCCAAAACAGCCCTAGTGTTACTTTAAAATTGGACGTTAATATAATTAAACTAAACTAAACTAAAAATAAGTGACGAAATTATTCACAATGCTAAGAAACGCGCCTTAAACATTTGCCCTTCTAAAAGTAATGAGATACATTCTTATATATATGTAAATATAAGAATTCTTTGTGGTGCTTAGAAATAGCTATAAGTAGAAATAGATTAGATATATCTATAAGTTTGTTATAATTTCTAAAAATTATTGTTTAAGTTTTATTTATTATACGGCTTTTATAATAATCATTATCTATCAAGATTTTGAAAATGATGAAACCAGCATAATACCAGTCAGCTTGGAATGCGAAGTTACTTTCATTTCCTCAAAGAATTGCAGATCAAATTTCAACCTTCTCGCTGAAGTGCTCAACATTCCAGCAAGAAACACTTGTTTTCAATTCTCCAACTCTATCAAGACTGGCATTGACCATTCGTTTGAGTATGAAATATACAATCGCATAAAACAAAACAACTAGCAATCGCAGTGACTCATTCGGCAGAGTATCCCGTTTAAGATTGGCTTATCCGTAGTTCGAATTCTAGCCACTATGTTTTATCCAGACTGGAATTTTTTTTATTTAAATTGTTATTCATTGTTTATCTGAGGTCTGAAAAGTTCTATATCTTTCTTAAATATTCATATTGGATTGTTCAGGAACATTCTATATGTATACTAGCCGCCTTTGGCGACCAGCCGGTTCGCTAGTATTACCGCTCGCTACAATTTTCAATTAAATATTTTAAGTAACTGGTCTCTTAATAGATTCTCAAACAAAACACTTTTAATCTTCCAATTTTCATAGTCATATCAAATTTATACTGTTGTTTAGATCGTTTCGTTCAATTTACAATATATATTTTGCTAATTTGTTGTCATTTCCGGTAAAACTTCAACTTTCATTTAAAGTGGGAATGAGGAAATTGCAATTAATATAAAGATATTTTTTTAATAAAACCAAGCGTTTTATTTTATTTATCATCTTTCATCTTTATTGTTATTTATTTATTATTATTATTATTGAATATGAGTATTGCAAACAGAATCGATCGGTATTTAAGTTTTATGTGAACTACAAAATATTTTTCATAATTTATGTAAAATCTCAAAGAATAATTCAACAAAAATTTCTCAGATTCAGCATACAATTCAGTTTTTAGTTTTGCTTTCAAAAGGATTGAAATGAAATCAATAATAATATTTTGTTCCGGCCTATAAATATATTTCAAAAATTATAAAGTCTAAATTTAATGCAGTAAGGTAACATATTCTGAGAAATATTCTAGACACTCCAAATTTTAAATAAATGAATGAATGTTTCTATTTTCCACGATCAACTAAGACTTATTTATGAAGTTTTGAATGTTAAAAATTTAGAAAAACTCAACATTTTCATAATCTTAGGCCAGTTAATCTTGAGAAACCTGCGCGCTGATTGGCGTATCTGCTTTGAAACGATCGATGGAAAATCTAAAATTATCCTTTTTTTATTGAATAGTGATATTCAAATTTTCATTAATCAGTCAGTTAAAGTGATTGATTTAGTTGATTGGAAATTAACTCTTTTTATTTAAAATATTAGTGTTTCAAGAACATTTTGTTAATCGCGATTTCCACAGCAGAAGCTTTATGTAAAATCAAAAATTCGTTATTTATTAGAGCATTTATTGAATCAAGTTACATAAAATATAAGCATTTTCCATTTAGACCAATTTAGTAGATCTGTGTCTTACTAAAGGTTTACAAATTAGCTGTGTGGCCCTGATTTGAATGGATATCCCGGTCATATTAAACAAAACTTGCCTTAAAATAAAACTGATTTATTGGATTAATAATATAGAGTGTGTAAAAGATCATAAAATAATTTTTCTTGAATTCATTTTTTAGAAAAAATAATATTTCATATTTGTTTCATTTCCTACAGACACGTGCCGAAAATTATATTTTTGCAGATTTCATTTCCAAAAAGATTTAATTTATTTTTAATTGGAGCTGTAATCAATGTTATGGCAACACTTTGAAAACAGCTAATTTTTTCCCATGAATGCGAAACGTGCTCGTGCAGCTTAAATTTTATTTTTATTTTGTACGAAAAAAATTGTTGAAAAATATAGTTAAAATATTTATTTAAAAATTCATTAAAAATAGAAATTTAATTTTAAGGTTAAAACATTGGTATCATTTAAAAGATAAATTTTTGATCTTTAACTTCATGTAAAAATCTTTTTTGTGCGGTAGTATTTTCGGAAGTTACAGCAGAAACACGCCAAAATTTCGCTTAATTTTTAAATAAATAAAATTCTAATTAAAAATTCGAAAAAATAACCCCCAGGTGCACATTCCCGGCCTCCAAGGTATACATGTGCCATATTTGGTAGCTGTAGGTTGAATGGTCTGGCCTGTAGAGCGCCAACACACACACATTGAGCTTTATTATAAGTATACATATAGATATAGACAAAAGCTCAGCTCCATCAGTGATGGGAAATTTTTCAGTCTCGTGCTGTTGCGAGTTGCTTCGTTCTAATAAATCTAATTGTTTGTTTAAACTAACGGCGTAGTTCGTTTCATCTTCATGACAATTGATAATGTAGGTTAAGCTAATTGTTCGACTCAGACTTTGCAAATCAAGGCCGCATTGCTTTCCGAAACATTTCAGGTTCTATCAATTTTTTATGTGTTATCAATGCATTGATTCAAAAAGCATTTTTAATTTAAAAATGCTTCCAACAAAGCTATTGCATTACACAGTGTTTTTGCTCGATAAATCAAATTTAATTATAAATGGTCGTAGTACAAATAGTGCCAATGACATGTGATTTCATTTTAAGCAGAGCTGCATGTTTTTTGCACAGAAAATAATAAATAAAACTATTTCAAATAATTTTAAAATAATTTACTGTGCTCACTTTGTGTGTGTGTGTGTGTGTGTGTGTGTGTGTGTGTGTGTGTGTGTGTGTGTGTGTGTGCCTCTTATAAGTAAACGGAAAAGAAAAATTGCCTAAAATAATGTATCCTGTTCTCCATCGTTACGATTATGAGCAGTTTTTCAAGTTTATTTTCTTATTTTGTAAAAAGCATAATTGTGTTCATGATTTATGTTTCGAATTGCGACTTCCTGTAAGAATAAAATGTCTTCACAAACCTCGCTGCGTAATGAAGAAAATTGATTGTGTACTTCTGTCACCTTTAATTTCTTCAAAATAAAGGCATCTGAAAAGAAAAAAAAGAAATTGGAACAAAATTACAATTTTAAAATCAAAATCATATATCAGATTTCATTCCTCTAACCTGTTGCGTTTTTAGTCATCATTTGTAAATTCATGTGAAAGGATAGATGTCCAATCCTTCTACGGATTTCACTCAAAATTCGAAACGGATCCATTCTTTTGATGCTAAAACTAAGTACCAAATTTTATAGATCTAGTTCTTTATTTTTTGTACCTATTATGGTTATTTGCTGTCAAGCAGATGTTCTGTTTAAGTCTGGACGTTCAAAATTGGACAGAAATTTATTAATTTACTATAAAGATCACATGCCAAATTTTACTCATCGAACTGAAAGCGGTTTTGAATTCACATGCAGATATAATATCAAAAGTGCGTTTTTCCAATTCAGGAAGATAGGAAAAGTGAAAAAGCATCGAAATTCCCGTTAATATTTTTTGACGATTACACTACTTTCTCTTTGCATAATATATCATATACAGAGAAGTAACCAACGGGGGAGGTCTCCTCAAACATTTCCTGTGAACACTGTAATAGTTGAATTTATGTTTTTGACACGTCTTTACTCCAATCGAAATCAAATTACAGTTACAGTTACAAAGACGTATACTAAATTTGAGATATTTAAGTCACTGCGGTTTTGAGTTATCACGTTTATATGCTTTTGAAAGTACAGACCGACAGACTTTCAATCTCTCATTCGATTTCGCTCAAAATTTGATATGTGTCCACACTATAGATGTTAAATCAATGTAGAGAATTTTTATCCATCTAGTTCTCTTCGTTTTGTAGTTATCGTGTTAATTTATATTCGAACAGCCGGATAAACAGACTTCCTCTAAATGAAGAACAAATTCCCTCTGTATAGAGTTCACTCAAAATTTGATAGAAATCTACAACTTTGGTGTAAAAAACCATATACCAGACTTCATCTGTCTAGCTCAAAGTGCTATGATTTATTGTCATACTTGCTACGTTCAGTGGTGGCGGGGTGGTCGGTGGTACGCAAGAAGAAGTGCTTTGATTTATTTTTGTCACAGACAGAAGAATGTGTTTTTCAAATTCAGAGATTCGTCAAAATCTCGTGTTCGAATTTTTGACTATTACAATTCTTTTTACATCTTATATATTGGGGATGAGATTGGAATATTTTAGTTACCCAATTGGCAACACCTATTTAAAATTAGTTCCTTATTTGCTGCATGAAAGGTGATAGCATTGTCAGTGTAGATTGTGTATGGCAGTCCTCTGCGGCCAACAATTCGTTGGGTATATAGGTGTTGCCAACTGGGCAACTAAAATATTATATGTAATCTCGTTCCCAACAGTATACAAGAAAGTAAAAATTGCGTGCAACACATTTTTTGCAACAAAGCACTCGAAACGCCATCAGATATTTAAATCACAGGTTAACACGCACTCACGAAATTCTCCACTCCATAAACAAATAAAAAAAGAAAATCGTTTCAATATTTTCCAAGAAATATATTATTCCCAATAAATATCGATTAATCCTCATCGATCATTGCGCCATATAAAATAAAAAGTGCTAGAACTAATCTAGACCATTGGCGAGCGATTCCCTCTGCTTAATGAATACTCAAAAAAGGAAACCATCTCCTGTTTCTCTTTTAGTTATGGTGTGATTTGTCGTGCAGGGTTATTATGTACGTGACTTTCTGCATCGTTACGTCGGCATTTGGACGTTCTATTTGAGGAGATGATGATCATCGATTGCCTCGAAATCGCTCATATTTCCAAGTAGCTGGCTGCTCATACTGGCACCTAATGACCCATTTCTTCAACACCGCATAGCTTTCATAAGTTCTCATATTTTCTGCAAACGACTCATTTGGAGCAGGGTCGTTAATGGCAAATCTTGACTGTAAATGTAATGGGACTACTGCTGTGAAGCTGCAATAATATTTACCATCTCATATGCATTGAAATGTCGTGTCTTGCTATTGCAAATGTATCGGGAAGTGTTTTGGGGTAATAAATAAAAAGTAATCTGCATGGTTTCAAAACTGTTTTCATGTTTGTTTGTATCTCTTTAATATTTGAATAATGCTCGTCTTAGGATCCTGTAACTAGCACTTTTCGAAGATTGCACTTCGCTAAAGGGTAGCACGCAGAAAAATGATTGGTTGCCATATTACGACTCTTAATTCCGGAATGCTGCTCAATTTCGAATTCGGAAATCCTCCGCGGTCTTGCGCATGCGTCAGGAGAAGATTATTTCATTAAAAAAAAGGGGGGGGGGGGTATACTTTTAACAATAGTGTGAACTCAGATTAGTCACCTAATTAGGCGGAGTAATAACTGCTCAACTTTCTATGTTCCGGCCCTTAGTATCATACAGTCGTCGAAAACTGCTAGTCAAGAAATCATGAT
>JAPMOR010072163.1:136259-148878 GCA_026543865.1 Argiope aurantia
CCAGGTCTCGAAAGAAATAAACTGGTAGTTCTTAATCGTCTCCTCGTCCGATAAACAAATGTGCGGGAAATTTCTGGCAAATGAGAATATCGCCGCCAAATTCTTTAAAATATTCTCTATTATTTTTATTGCACATATTGTAGAATAAAATTATTGCTAATTCAAATAGCGGTAAAAGAATTTTAGTGTGCACCCAGCTGCGCCAACAATGCCAAGTCGCCAATAAAGATGGCGGATAAAATAAACAAGTACTTCCGCTGAGCAGTTACGGTTACCATTTCCCGCCATCTAATTAGGACTTTCACTGATAAGTATTTTTTTTTTATATATATACTGCCCGGTGTTTTCTACAGATGCCGAGCACAATTATTTTAACTTAAAAAAACATCCTACGGCTTCGCTAGCAACGGGAGCGGGAAACTAGTAGCTTCGCTAGCACATTGAACATAAAAACTGTGTGGATAACAGAAACAGTACATAACCAAGAGAAAAGAAAAAATGGAGAAATAAGCAATCGGAACATTCTCCATACAAAATTTCAAACATACTTTTCCCACCTTCATCAACTTGTAAAAAATATATATATATTCCTCTCGCCCTTCATCCATTCTGCCGGTTCAATATCAAACCATTAAATTTCAAACAAGCATCCTTTCCTATCTTCATCAACTCCTAAAATATATATATATGCATATTTAACTCACCCTTCATCCATTCTACAGGTTCGAAATACTCCCGACATAACAAATTATGAAGGGAACCAACCGTTATAACACCAAAAGAATAACGAGAACTGCGAAGAATTCCATTGCAGCTGTCTTTTAAAATGAGAATGCAGACGATTTTTTTAAAGCGCATACTGACAATTAAAAATTGAAAAAGAATAAATATTTTCTGTTCGTATTCACATCAAAAAAAAAGGAGAAAATAACTTTTAATTATACGCTTAAATTTCTTTATTTAATAAAATTTTAATTATAATAAAGAACAAAATTAAAATCTTAAATCGATATTCTTTTAATATTTTTAATTTAACATTTTTCATAATGTAATTGTAGTTTATGTACAACTCAACCATTGCAAAAAGTAGTAAACAAAACAGCAGTACGGTTGCTATAAGAGGGATCCGATGAGTTGCAATATTGGCGACAAACAGCTGGTGCACACTAATCTTCACTTAGGCCCAAATAGCTCATCACTTATTAAAAATACCATAATACACAACCAGTCTTGTATTCTTAGTTCCAGAATATAAAACTAAACATTGCTGAATAACTTCCAATCTTTATTTTGACATGTACAAGAAAAGTTTGGTTGAGTTGTATTGAAAAAAAAAATTTCTGAGGATAAATATATAAATTGAAAAAAAATCGTCTGCATTTCACTGTGAATTTTTTTTAAAAAAAGTATTTTAATATAAATATTTGAAATGGTAAATAACCGTTAAATGAAAGGAAATAAACTTCTCCATCGCCAAGTAAATAATCGTTATAATTTGTCAAAAGGAATTATTGTTCATATATTCCAAAACTGTTATCTCATAAAAATGGTTTTCGTATTATCTTAAAATTTTGTATCAATATCATTTCTTCAGAATTTATTTTTAATGAATTTTTTTAATGTAATTTGGTACACAGTTTGTCTTTAAGGCTATTATGAAATTCTAACTCTTCCATTAAAATCCTCAATCGCTTGTTTTTGCCAATTTTGAATTTAATATTTAAGAAATTACTTTTGTTGGAGGTAGAATTTTCACTTCTGCTTATATTTCATAGTATATAGACTTTTTAATTTGCATTCACAGTAATTTATAGTACACCGATTCAATTCAAGTTATGACTTTCAATCATAAAAAAATTAATAAGGTAAAATTTCAAAAAGTTACCTACTATATTAATCTTTAACTATCTAAAAGAGTCAATAAATACTTTAAGGTACATTGGTTTTATATCGAATTTCAACAAAGCGCTAACTTTTCAACTAATAAACCTAACAATTTTTGCCAAGACAGCTATATCACTCCTAATCTTAGCAATAGTAGTCTATTTATAACACAATAATAGATTTGTGTTTCATTGGATAATTGTTTTTGAATAATTATTTTTCTTTTGAAATCTGAGGACTTGAAGTAAAAACGTATAGGGGAAAAAAAAATCTACAAAATAAAATTCCTTGTATCATAACGAACGCGATATGGTAAAGGAAATAATATATTATGTATCACTTTTCAAGTAGTTAAAATTGAAGATACATCCAGAACCTGAAATCGTATCTCGTCGCATTCCGAGTTCATCACGAATGAATTTTTATTCTACTGCAGTGCCATCTTTTGAGTAAAAAATGAACTTCTTTCCTTCGGCCCAATTCCTTGCGTTTCTTCTACGCATTGCATCATAAAATTAATTGATTATGAAACTCAAGAATTCAGAAACAGCTTTTGAAGGCATGCTTTTTGCTTTATTTTTAGAAAATCAACTTCATTTAAATACTTTTTGAATTGTAAAAAAATTACTTTATAAAGTACATATATATTTCCAAAGTTACATTGTCTTCAAATAGCTAAATAAAAATCAATACAAAATGGAAAGTTTTAAAAAAAGGCTTTATATAATGAAATGTGTGAAGTTAATTATAGAATAAACAAGATTTTTTTTTTAAAAAAAATTTCTTTTTCGCTTTAAATGTTTATTTGAACCGCGGATTTTTTTAATGTATTGTAGAGTTAAAAACATAATATTTCAATGCATCATCTTTTTTCTTCCAAAAAGAAATAGAAGGTTATCATACATACTATGCTAAAATAAAACCTGACTGTGAATATTCTATAAAGCGAAAATTAACAGTATTTCCATGAAATATATAACATTTTCAGTCATATAACGCTGTTCTAAATGGAATCAAGATGAGGTCACAGTCACATGACCAAAGTAACTGCGCGTGTTATTTCATATGTTACTGCATATTTCACTGTAATATTCTGGAATTAGAATGAGAAAAACTCAAAAATTGAATCTTGCGAGATTCAGTAAGACAAATTCAAACTTTCAGGTTTATTGTTACTATTATTTTTGTTTTGAACTACCAAATTTGGCACACATGTACTTTGGATGTAAGGAATGTGCATCTGGAAACAATATTTTTAAAATTATGATTATAATTTTAATTAATTAGAAATTAAGAAATGATGTGGCGTTTTCTTGTGATAACTTCTAAAATTATTACCGCACAAAACTGATTTTTATACCATTTAAAAAGCTTTTTTTCATAATACCAATTTTACTTTCACGCAAACTATTTCCGAATTTTGGCAATACATTATAAACTGTTTTTAATTATTTAATAAATAAATATTCCGTCAGTTATTAATAGTGTGATTTTCTTCCCTCTTTGAAAACTAACTACGTAAATACTGATTAGAAAAATTTTATTAAATAAATGAATTGGTTACATGATATATAAGAAAGTGAAGTTAAAAGCGCGAAAATTAGAAAATACATAATCCAGAATAGTTTTAATAACACTATCAAATTGTGGGATGTGACTTAATTAGAGTGATTTATATACACAATTAACAGAATAGTTATAATACTGCTAGAATAACAATATTTTGAAGTTTGTCACAATTTAAAGTTTTAAAATATTAAAGGGGGGGATCATGAAGGTTTAGTTATTTATGCGTAAGCGGTTGAATTGAAAGAAAACACAACCAATATCTCCAGTTAACCAATGAGTAGACAAAGGTGGGTAGTAAAATAACAAAAATGTAATTAATCAAACGAATGAACCTTTTTTCTCTCTCTCTCTTTAAAGCAATATGGAATTTCTCCCCTCCACTTCTTCATATATATTTAGAGAATAGCAGGTTTTGAGCTTAGCTTCGTCAAAGAGTAAAGAGAATTGAATATGCACTTTAGGACTTTCTATTGGATAATTGATCTAAAACGTTTGTAGATTCATAAATTAAGTAACTAAAAAAATTTCATTTATCAAGTTTGTTGCAGTTTCCGTTCTCATGTTTATATACACTCCGACAAACAAAGAGTAGATAAATTTTGCTTAAAATTTTGTAGTATCCGTGTTAATGTTAAGATAATACAAACATCATTTTTGTGTTATAATAGTTTTGGTAGATATAGTTGTCATTTTCTATAGGTAAATCATAGCGACTCCTCATCCGGCGACAGTTGTCTAATTTTGCTCTCTATCAAATTTTCTGTTTGACACGTATTTCTTGATTCATTTCATACTAGCCGCCTTTGGCGACCAGCCGGTTCGCCAATCTTAAAGTTCATTTAAATTTTAATAATTAAATATTTTACGCAATTCCAACATTAATAGATTCTTCATCAAAATATTTTAAAAGTTCAAATTTTGATAGTCATATAATTTACTGATAATATTATAAAGGCCTTCAGTCATAACGTAATATGTATCTCTCTAATTTTCTGTTAGCTCCCGTAGAATTTATGCTTTAAATTAAAGTGGAAAGAATTAATCTGCAATTAATATAATATTTTTTTTACTAAAACAAACCATTTTTTATAATATGATTACTGGAAATAAAGTCACTGGGCGTTTAAACTTTATGGGAACTAAAGAATATCTTTATTAATTAATCTCAAGAATTTCTCAAAAATATTTTCTCAGATTCATCATGAGCAGATCGATAAATTAATAATGTTTAATTTTAAATGCATCAAACACTAAGAAAACAAAATGCATCATTTAAAATAATCGGTCGAAAACAGGTTTTAAAAAACTGCTTAAAAGTGATGTACTTAAAACTATAAGCATATACAAAAAATATATAACTAACATAAATAAAATTTAATTACAAAAGCGTACAACTAACCTAAAAATAATTTCAATCAAGTCCGCATCCGTTGATAATAGTTCTCAACAATCAGAACACAACGCGCATGCGTGAATTTTCAAAGCCAGTTGGGGTAACGCAAATGCGTGAATTTTTCTACGCCAGTTGGGGTAACGCTACGCAGATTAGAAATTTTTAATTTCCTTTATTCTGTTTTATTTTAAATCAAAAGTACTTCAGAATGAATCTGAAAGATCGATTAATTAACAATGTTTAATTTTAAATGCATCAAACATTAAGAAAATAAACAGAATCGTTTAAAAAAATCGGCTGAAAAAACTTAAGCCTAGCCTCATTAGAGCGGGGGGGGGACTGAAGCCTTACTCATTTGGCGGTGGGGAAAATAAAAAGATTTTTTGGCGGGAAAGTTAGTTTTCAATTAATAATTAAAATTCTTATTAAAAATTCAAAAAAAGGGACCCCAGGTACACATTCCCGACCTCCAAGGTATACATGTACCAAATTTGGTAGCTGTAGATCAAACGGTCTGGTCTGTAGAGCGCCAACATACACACACATTGAGCTTTATATAAGTATAGATTATACCTTGTTTTCTTTCACTGAATGGAATTTAAGAGCCTTATTCAGATTTTTTTTATCATGTGAGAACATGATGTTGTTTTGGTTTGGGGCTTTTGAAGCCTGAAAGTGCACGGACAGAAAACTGGCGTTTTATCGCTTTTCAGGGTATCAGTTTTTCACTTTTAGGGTTATTAGAAAATAATAAAGAAGGTTATCACATTTGATGACTTATTACCAACAAAAGTTACAACTCGGCGCAACGTTATGTAAAAGATTCTCTTGGCTGACCAATAAAGGGCAGGATCGTATGAAGTTATTGCCCGATGAAATACAGAATAGAAAATGAGAATGAACGCTAAACAACTAGGAGAGGTATCGAAATATATATATAAAAAGTTGACGATTATGCTATACAGTAGTCACGCACAATCATTCCAAACCAGTTTAAACCGGATTTTGGCAAAAAAAACAAAAACAAAAACAAAAAAAATAAAAAAATAAAACCATTTAGTTTTGAAGTACATTTTTCGAGTTCGGACAATTTTGAGATGATATATATATTTAAAAAAAAAAAAAAAAAAAAAAAACATCGTTTTCTAAATATCGGCGAATTGGTAATCTGATAGTCACGTGACTTATTTAAACTGGTTTTACATGAAAAGAAAATTTTAGAATTCGATTGATTTTGAGGTGGTCAAAAATCATTACTTTTCTAAATGTTGGAGATTGCGAAATATGAGCCATGTGAGAACATGAGTCTTTTCTGTCGGATTGATAAAACGTGACTTTAAAAAAATAATATTCTCACTAAATAATTTGAAATTTGCAATAGCAGATTTAAATTCTTTTGTTCAACAATAACTTGCACCTCAATTATTATATGAAACGTTAAAGTAAGTGTAACTAAAAAAAACGTTCAAGGAAACAATCGTATAACGATTCTTTTATATTTGATTGTTGCCATTTGGCAATAAGTAATAAAAGCCATTTCTGCGTTTGATATATATATGGATTCATTCATAGAGAACTTCTAAACAGCTTCTTTACGAACCGAAGTCAAAAGTCTCGACGACATATAAAAATCAATCTTCCTCCGTCTATAAAAAATAAAATAATAAAATGAAAGAAAGGTCGATCTTGGAAACCATGACAGCTTCATAACACTCTGAAAGTAGGTCGTATGCAATTTTGACCGTTCCACGAACTCATCGATTTAAGGGGAAATGAGTCGCGCTAAACGGCCACTCAATTTTCAAATGGTGTGTAAGAAATGATAAAGTTTTGGACTCACTTAAAACGGTTCTTTCGAGAAAAGTTGTAGTTTCCGAATTGATTGAAGTCAGTTCTCAAAAAGCATTTATATTCACCAGCCGCCTTTACCAATCAGCTGTTGGCCAAATTATTGAATTTTATCTTCTCGTACACATTGTAATCATCAAAAAAATCATCAAATTTGACAAATCTCCTCATTTTAGACCTCCCTGAGTTCGGAAAATACATTTTTGGAGTCTGTTTGTTACAAGGATAAAAATGCTTTGAGCTAGACAGAAGAAATTTTATATGCGATCTTTACACAAATCAAATTTTGAACAAAAACTATCAGAGGTAGTCTGTCTGTCCAGTTGTTCGAATATAAGCTAAAATGATAACTACAAAATGAAGAGAATTAAATGGATAAAATTCGGTCAACATCTATATATTAAACACCCATCAAATGTTGAGGCAAATTTAACAAGGGGTTCAAACTCTTTCAGTATGTACTTTCAGAAGCATGCAAAAATGATATCTCAAAAATTCAACGACTTAAATTTATTAAATTTAATATGTGATTTCTTTTTAAACTGCAACTATAATTCTATGCTAAATTTTGTTTTCAATCAGCTGGGGAAAAACGCGTGTTGACATAAATTCTCTTTCTTTAGAAAGTATGCGAGAAAGTTTTGAAGAGACAACTCGCACTGGTTATAGATTGTTAAACTATTAATATGAAATGCATTTTTTAAAATTTTATCTTGTTAATTGATAAGACTGGAAAACACGAATTTAATTGAATCTATCTATTACAAATCAGTGCACATACAAATTTTAAAAAAATGTATATTCTACGAAAATAAAAAATGAAAGTGAAAATCCTTCTTCGAAGTCAATGTCTAACAAAAGCAATTTTTTTTTAATCTTTATTTTAATATCGTCAAAAGAACGAGATTGTAAATTTGATGTCTAGTTATGAATGCCAGTCATAAAATAAAAACAATATTATAGACTGTATTTGAAATTAAATTTTTTAAAGGCAATAAAAAATAAGCAAAATAATTATACGGAAAAGAAACTGATATAACAAAAAATGTACTTTTTAAATTTTAAAATAATGCAAAAACCGTTTTTGTGAGATAATAGATTAGAAAGACATAAATATCTTGTTCCATTGGCAAGTCATGGCGATTATCTATTTGTCGATCTATTTAGCGCTCGATTAAACCTTCTGTTTGATGCCTATTTTTAACATCTTATTATTATATATTTCATTCTCTTTCTTTTGACGTCTGTCATAAATGTTATATATAATAATTTTTCATCTCCATAATGCCTATTATCACCTTTCTGAATTTATCTTCCGAATTTGGCAACACCCTCTGCAGACATCGGTGCTGATGTTGCCGCGCTGTTTTCTGGTGCCTATTTTAGTTTTTCATGAATATTTTTAAAACTCCTCAGTTTTCACAGTACATGCTTATATCAAATTCCTTACGTTTTCAAGATTTTATTTTGCTTAAAATTTTAATATTTTTGCGGATAAGGTTCTAAACTATTTTTTCGTTTTCAGTAATTTACGAAACCCTGGATCATCAAATCGGCATATTACCTATATAAAGAAAACTTTTAAGAATGTGCTTCCACTTAAAAAAATGTCATAGTTGAAGCATCATTTGTTATTTTTTTATTAACTTTTACAGTTTCCAACAATTCTCGGACTCCCCATATTTTTACGTTTTTCAACTTAGTAGGTGATGACGTTTAGTAACGTCATTTGGAAACCCATGTCGTATGGTGATTTTTTATCCTCTTGATGCCTACTATCACCTCTCTAAATTTGTCGGTCGAAGTTGGCAACACCCTGTATATAGACAGTGAGATAGATTTGGTTGAAAAGTTTTATTTATCTGTGTGTGCATGCGTGAGTGATTGCGTGCGTGCGTGCTTACGTGTGTATTTTGGAATTACATTTGTGGGTTAATTCGTGAAAGAGATAACTTACAAACAAAACGAGTCATTCAAATGACGATTCAGACACAGTTACAGGGAGTAAAACAAAGTTCTTCAACTGACAAACTTCTTATACATGTGAACGCAATAATTTAGAAACTCAGCTAACTATATAAATGAAATTTAATGTAGCTTTGGCAACAAAACTGACAGATTTGCTCACATTTTGGAGAAAAGTCGATCAGATAAAAGAGAGCATTTTTTTTTAACATGTTGCAATCATGTTGTTTTGGTTTGAGGTTTTCAAGCCACAAAATGCACGGGGAAAAAATTGGCGATTTAATGTTTTTGAGGCATCAATTTTTCAATTTTAAGGTTATTAGAAAAAGATTAAGAGATAAGATTAAGAGTCAGATTTGGCGACTTATCGCCAACAAAAAGGTACAACTTGGTGCGAATGTGCGCAATTGTACCCGATTCTCCTGTCTGACCAATAAAGGGCAAGATCGCTCGAAAAAGAACAAAGAAGGAAAAGGGAATCAACACGAAACAGAGAGGTGAGGTATCAAAAGGTATATATATCTATAAATATCATATATATATATAAAGTTTTTGAAGCTCGAAGGATTTTAAAGGGGAGGGGGGAAAAACGCTTTTTTTTTAAATTAAAGATTACACAGTACAATAGTCATGTGATCATTCCAAACCAGTTTAAACGATATTATATATATATATATATATATATATATATATATAATATCGTTTTTTAAATATCGATGCATGCGTAATCTGATAGTCACGTGACTGTTTCAAATCGGTTTTAAACTGTTTAATGATATAAATTAATTAAGATAGACAATGACTTAAAAATGTTCTCACATGTTGCAATAGCAAATTTAATTTTTTTTTTTTCGTTATACGGCAAGATTAAAAACGTAAAATATCATTTTTATTTTCTCATATACGAAATGTGCAGAGAAATTATTGTAAAAAGCTTTAAAAAAATGAACCCGAAGTTTTTGCGAATCTTAACATTTCAGCCCCTCCCCTCCCCGAGACCGAAAAACACATTTTCGTAATTGTATCTGTAAAGACAGTAATTCGAAAACGCTTTCAGAAAGACAAATGAAATTTCGTATATGGTCTTAAGACCAAATTCGTAGATTCCTGTCAAATTCCGAAATCCATTTTCAGGAAATTGTTCCTTCGTCCGAGTGAAAGCGAACGCAATACATACAAAATACAAGAAGGCAGATGAATAATTTTGCATACAGATTTAACGTTAAATGTAGATCTGCATTAAGTTTTTGAATCAAATCTCTGGAAGGATTGACCATGTTATGAATACATTTTGAAGCTATATTTCAAAAATGCAACGACGTAGACGAATGAAATTTGGCATTGCGATCTTTTTACTAAAAGTGTAACTTCGTGCCAAATTCAGGTTTTAATCTTTTAACCGAATAATTAATTTATATTCCGTTCGTTTTTTATTGAAATATTTCGTCATACCCAATTAGCAGGTTAAGCAGTTCAAGTTTAGTTTAGTTATATTAACGTCCTATGTTTAAACAACATTAGAGCTATTTTGTGACGGACCTCGTAATTTTGAACCACGATCAGATGACGAGGACGACACCTGAGCTGGCATCCTCCTCTCCAAACTTCCACACCATAGCAGCGGAAGAACGTTTAGCTCAAACGGATTTAGCGTGCGACAATTATTCGGTGGAATCGGGTCTTGAACTTGAAACCCTTCGGTTCCGAAGCCGAGACCTTACCACCCGGCCACCGCGGCCTTTTAAGCAGTCGAATAAAAGACGTTAAAAACTGCATATTTAAATTTCTTTGCTATGCATAATTTTTTTACAAAGTACAAAACTCTCATGTTTTAAAAGAAAAATTTGATAATCTATTACTTTTCTGAATTTTGGTCAATAAAATTTAAGTAGGGGAGAGAAATTTTTATTAGAGAATATTTGCGGAGGTTTAATTACTCTGCATGTGATAATGCTTCTGTAATTCCTACTAGTGGAACAATAATGTTTACATATTAATTCTTTACAGGTTGCTCTCTGCTGACTTCAAATGGATTATCCTCGATTATACAGTTGAGGAATTTACGAGAACTCGAACTGACAAATGTTCCCGGCGCCTCTCAAGAGCTGTTCGAATACTTGAGGG
Source organism: Argiope aurantia (assembly GCA_026543865.1). Taxonomy (NCBI): domain Eukaryota; kingdom Metazoa; phylum Arthropoda; class Arachnida; order Araneae; family Araneidae; genus Argiope; species Argiope aurantia. Next base: position 147,043 of record JAPMOR010072163.1, read on the forward strand.
GACACCTACCCACCTGCTTGATCATCGAATAGAAAAATCACCGTCCTTCGAGAACAGCCGAACTTCTTCCGTCAGCAACAAAGTAAACATGCGAGCCAAGAATCAGGCTGCTGTCTACGACGACCCCAATAAACAAACTATCAGACTGAGCCGCTGAAATTCCAACTGTTTTGTTTGTTCTTTGTCATCAGCCATCTGTTCTGCCTTCACAATCATACAAGCGGGGGAAAATAAAGAATAATGATTTCTGAACAGTAATTTCAGGAGCATGATTACTGTTGCCAATCCGAGCAAAATAGTTTACTTTTTCGAAGGCGATATTCTGAATGAAGTAATTTTTAATGTAAGCATGCGCTTGTACAGCAAAATGTTCTGGACGTTTATTACGAATTTTAACCAATAAGAAGAAAAATGGCTGAGTAAGGTCATTCCTCTTTCTGGCGTGATTGTGGTAGCGACTGGACACCTGCCAGAAAAAGAGAGCTGCCGAGTTAATAAATAAAGATTAAATCGATCTTTTCGGCAACAGTACGTGTAAGCGGAAGATGGATATTTCAAACTATCACATGACGTCACCTTCTTGGTTTCGATTTTTGCTTTTAACACTTCAAGCCATTGGGTTGAAATTTCAGCCTTTATTGAAAGATATTTCCATGTTTTTATGTGCCATTTAGAATTGTAAACTAGAATTTTGTTTTAAAGAAAGATTCAATAACGTAGCAACGATGTTCTATGCAATGTTTCAAGAGAAACAAAAATTGTTATTATTTGCCATTCTAGTGTGGCGTTCCAAGCTTTGGATGGTTAAAACTCACAATGTGAACACTTTCTAAGAGTAAAAGTTACACTGCAGCTGTGCAGATTCAAACATTCAATTGCAATTTTACATGAAGTAAGCAACATTCAAATAAATTTTTAAAGCAATTTTATCTCAATCTTCCCATACTCGAATGCCGAGTTGTCGCCAAAACAACGATGCTCCCAAACATGGAGTAAAATGCATTTTACTTTAAAAATTTCCAATAGTGGAAACTAATAAATAATTAGAAAAAAAATCAAAAATTCCAATACTGCGGAATTTACACAAAGTTTTCAAAATTCTTAAAAATCATATGTTCTCCCCAAGTTACACCTATATATTGTACAATATTGTACGATATTAAACAATATTCACAATATTGTGCAACAACATATGCTACGTGGGTCAGTAAATTAATCAATAGAATTGGCATTGCTAATCTAATTGTAATGTACTGAATGAGAAAAAAAATTGTTATTTTTTTCTTCTTTTAAAATGTTACAATATGTTATTAAAAAAAAATGTTCTTATGCTAACGAAGAATATTCTTATTGTAAGAATAAAAATGTATGCATATTTTTAAATTTTGAAAATACGTTACGATAAACGCTACATCTTTATGATGACGTAGCGAACATAGCTACAAATCTTAACTCAAAAATTTAAAAATAATAATTGATTGCATTGCTTTCAAATTGTGAAAATATATATTGTACCACACAGTCTTAAGTAATCAGTTGTACAAGATACTCAGAAAGACGTAACACAATAGGATTTCGAGAGAAGCGAATGTTTACTAGAACTCGAATATATTTTTCTCACTGGCAATCTGCAAGTTTAATCTTAGCATGTGGCAGCATGGTTCGATTCCTTTTCTCATAGCGCCGATGAATGGAAGTCATTTTGTAATGTACACTTCATTAGATGTACATATGAGCGTTGGCTGCACGTACAGTTATGTAAACCTTGTAACATAATTGCGAATAATGTTCCCTAATATTCGATTTCAGCATAATAAATATTGAAAATAAATGTGT
>JAPMOR010072187.1:4494-27357 GCA_026543865.1 Argiope aurantia
TTTCATAAGACGTAAAAAATGTAAATTTAATGGAATCAGGCAATTGTAAATCAGGTAAATTGTAATTTTATTATTTTATTGCGCGGGCAAATTTAAAAGTGGCAAAATTCTTAGTAATAAGTTATATTAGAGAATAAAAGCGGAAGTGAAATCTGAAATCTATTCTGAAGTGAATATGCAAAAAATAACTATTTCCTATCTTAAAATTGGCAAAAGCATACAATCAAATAATTTAATAGAGCAATTAAATTAATATGAATTAAAGCATAACAATAAAAACATTGTTAAAAGCTATATAACAAAATAGAAAACAGTTTCTTGAAATTACAAAATATGTTGTATGGATATAAATTTTATATTATTAAAGAAGTGTTTTTTTTTTTTTAATTTTAAGATAGTGTACATATTTTTTTTCTTGTAAGATAATAATTTCGGAAGATGTAATTAAAGAACCTCAAAATTCGATATTGATTTATGTCATAATCAAAATTTGGCAGTGACTTTTCTCTTATTTTGGAAAACGTGTGTGGTAAATTTCATCAAGTTTGGACAAACAAAAATTATAAATTTGAGTTAAAGCCATATATAAATTCATCTTTATATTAATGGATACAAATTATTAAATAATTGCAGTTAATTAAGGACAAAAAAGTATTGAAGGGATTTTTTTTTTTAAAATTGCATTTTAATTATCGCAATTATTTCAAATCTTAGTTTTAAGATTCTATATTTTAAAATTGTTTATAAAATAATATTTTTATAAATTTAAAAATATAACTCAGAAAAAAATGCGATGACAGCAATTAATTATTCTCTCAAATTTTATAAATAACAAATCATACCTTATTGAAACATCTAAATAAAACAAAGAGTTAATGCATCAGATTTAGGAATATTTCCTTAATCATTCTTTTCATAGTTTAACGCTCTAGAAAAATATAGGTGCTAATTTTAACGGCTTACTTTCATTACTAAGAGAGCAATTAGTTCATTCTGAGAGCTATTAAGAGTTTTTGCTGAAATCCTGCAACTTTTCTTTAATGTCTTGTAACTTGAGAACTTCTAAAAATATTAACTGTAAAAAAAAATAGGCAGATCTTATTTTATTCCAGACATTGTAATTAAGATGCCATTTGTTCGAATATCTTTAAAATAATGCTTCTTTTTTTGTGTATGTGTTCTTTAAAAGTGTTTATCATTTCTGAGCTTGCATTACGTTTTGTTCCATATCATTAGTCTATTTTGGCATATTTGTTCTTTCCCAATTAAATGACAAAAAGAGATATCTTTTTCTTTCAGAAGCTTGCAATTGATTGCGAATATAAATTGCCCTAAAAATTCGTTTTTCTTTTATCTTTTACTATCTTCTTAAGTTTCGTACTTAAAAAAAGTTTTGTACATATGATTTCTTAGAAATATATAATGAATTCTGAGCTAATTTACATTAAAAAATAATGTGTAATGCAATATATATCACATGTCAAATACTGAGATATTTAAAAGAAATTATGTTTCTATTTATTTATTGAATGAAAGGTATTGAGGAAATTGTCATTAAAATTAGAAAGATAGAGATAGTATAGTATATTTTACACTATTTTCATTAGATTACAAAAAACGACAGAAATTAATTTTATAACTATTGTAAATATCGTCTGAATCTTTTCATAATATATTCTTTATTATATTGTGACTTCTTTTTTTTTTCTCTTTGAGTCAGATTTATTTCATTCTTTAAGCTTTTGCATTCGAAGATTTCATATCAAGTCTTATAAATAGATATGATTGATTCATTTCTTTGCAACATTTAAAGTATTGATATTTCGTCTTACAAACATCTAACACCCGACCTTTAAGATTCATTGTCCTTTTTTAAAATTGTGCCTGAATCAAAGAGTAAAAAATAACTCTTTGTCATCTAGCACCGCTAAGAGAGTTAAAGACTCATTTCACAAGAGATTCAAGTTAAGAGACATTTAAAAATGTTTCACATTTGAAGAAATTCAACTGTTATTTGTTATGGTCTGAAATGGAAATGAAGTAAGCTTGAACTTCTAATATTATATTACATGTTATCATATAGATTATTTTTACATTAATGCCGACACTTTGATGATTTTTTGTTACACCTAGCAATTTGGATAAAAATAAAAGTAATTACTGAAATCACAGGTCTTTCAAATTCCGATGTTTATAACCGAGTATATTTAATGCGGGACCAATGTGACGAATCAGTTAGGATTTGGGAAGAAGGTCATAAAAACAAAATAAAATTGTTTGCAAAATTTCAAAAAGCAATTTAATGTTTGCAAAATAATGCTGATTGTACTCAATATTTTTTTTTAAGTTCCCTCCCCTACTTAATCGTATATGGCATTTTTCGGAGTTGTTGCGAAGCGATATACCGCCGTTCCGCATTAAAAGGGTTAATTATTATATTTAGTAATGAGAATTACACAATTAAAAACAAAACGCTTGCATTTCCTATAGTAATAGTTTAGTATTACGTGCAATTTTGACAAATTTCAAAGAGAAAGAAAAATTAAAATTGAAATTTTTACATTATTGTGCGTTATTCTTATTTAAATATGCGTTTTCATCTTCTTATATTTATATATTTTCATGATATCTACACTAACATAAATTATAATAAAAATCAAAAGCTTTTTTACATTTATTTTATAACACTATTCATAAATATTTGAACATTTAACTACATTTCTTTCAGTAAAGACGTAATTTTTTGCAATATTATCATTTTGAGCTATGGATTTTCTTGCTCTTACTCATGCACAAGATCAAAACATGTCATTTTTATTTGAAATTGTAAGCACGGAATAAAAATAAAAATGAAAGCGTTTCCATCCTTCCCTTAAACACGAATACCACACGGAGCCTTCAGTTTTCAGACTCGTGTCGCGTGCTGTCTGAAACCAGTCTGATTAGATCAATTATGAGCTTTAAATAGCCGGGATTTCCTTTCCTTAAATCGAGTCTACATCTTCAATTATGCAGACTCGAAAGATGGATATCGAAGGAGATATAAGTGTATTAATTTATCATTATCGCTGTGCTCTCCTTTTAAACTGATGCTCAAAGGTAACCTCATCAGTAAATACAAGTGTTCTGATTTTACATGAAAAATTTTAAGTGACGAGAATTTTAAACCTAATTTTGAGTTGTAACCTATTGTTAGAGTTAATGGTGTTGGTGTAATTTTAATCAATTACTTAGTTTTTAGAAATTAAAAGTTTCAGAAAAGATTTTTTTTTTTTTTTTTTGAGTTTTACGTTCAGAACCCATATATTATTGAATTTACAAAAGGCATTTGTGGATAAGCCTATTAATTTTCATTTTGAAAGTATTTTAACATTTTATTTTCATTTTTCTTCTTTCAAACTTAATTTAAGATGTTATATTATTTTAACTCAAATTCACAATGGACATACGCGATGTATACATAATTGTATGTTTTTCGCAAATTCTAATTCAATTTGAAACAGATGTGGAGATATATTAATTGTCCAACACATTTTAAATTGATTTTATAATCTTCAAGAGACATTGTTTGAAATACTTTCACTCAAAGTCTAAATTTGTCTCTTTTATTGAGAAAAATCCACATTTTAACTTTTTCAAGTACTTAAAGGACATTTGTGTTTTTTATAATTAATCTCTTGTTTCTCTGATCTTCTTAAATTCTTATTGAAATAACACTGCTTTCGATATATTTTTATTACTGCTGTAATTTAGTTTTAATTCTTAGGTTTTAATTTCTCACTATTCTAATATATATAATGCGCATTTTTTGTTGGTTTATTTGTTTCAAGTGCAGCGTATCCTAATCGAATATATTGCGTCAAAAAAATTAAAGCGGCTCTTTTTAAGAATAAGCGAAGAATCTGCTTTTCCATAAAGAAATAATTTAAGTTAACAATAAAGCCTGTATGATCGTGTACACAACCTTTAAATTACTACGTTGCATTAGATTATTAAAATTATAGAATAATAATATAACATATTTATTACATTATTTCTATATTTTATTATTATATTTTACTAGCCGCAAACAACGGATCACCCATTATCTATATATTTAAAAATAATTTACAAGAGGAAAGAATCATCCCTCTAGTTATAAACAGAATACCAATGTTGCCAATTATTATTTTATAACAAATTAATACTTCCAGAGATCATATAAATATCAAAACAAATCAGTGGTTATTTTTTTTTTCAACACCAACCATTTCCAAGGGATATTTATAAGCATTGCATCCTTCTACATTCTCTGTGAGAAAAAATGCTTACAGAGTTTGCTAGCCACAATTACTAAATAAATATCTAATATACCGATTTTGCCATTTTTTATTTTTATGAAAGCTTACGATCCCTAGATTTGTCATGATTTCTCTCTCTCTGTCTCTCTCTTTCTCTCTCTCTACTTCCATTTTCGAGAGATATTTTAAAATAAAAGGCACAACCCCCAGTCTCATCAATTGGGCCTATATCATCAATTATCTTCCCAATAATTATGCCCAAAATTCATCAATATGACTTTATTAACGCCATTAAAATGGTGTCTGAAGACGGTATTAATAAAAATAATTTAGTCATATTATTTAACTTTGATAAACTATATTTTATCACACTAAAAGTACCTTAAAGTTATGCTTACAAAAATATAAATAAAAATTGCTCAACAGTAATAGAATATTCTGATTGTTTAGTTCAATTTCGAAATGACAAAACTATCAAAATGACTTAAATTGTGGAAATTGGCGTTGGAAAATGCCGAAATCGTTCCAGTTGTTGAGTCTGAGGGCTATGTCAAAAAAAAAAATGCGGAAATCGTTCTAGTTTTTGAGGCTGAGGACTATCTCAGTATTTCTAGAAATAGAAAGAAAGAGTTTAGACGGCCATTTATATCATGTCGAAGGATTATTAGCATTCATATTAAATGAAACTTTCTGAAATATATGATGTGAACTCTATAATGAAATTTCCTCAAAGAGAATGTAATATGATGTTGCAATTTCTGTCAAAATTGGAGAATAAAGTAGGACAGGTGATCTTTGATGGCATATCTGGATAGCCTGTATGGTAGATAACTAATAGCATATTCAATATAACTAGATATACTGAATACATATATATCTGTAAAGTTTCGTATGAAACCAAAACTATCGAAATAGGTTTAGTGGTTTTGATTGTGAAACTGCGATTTAAAAAAAAACAACGGAGAGTGTATTATGAAGCAGAGGGTGGTTTTTTTTTTTTTTTTTTTTTTTTTTTTTTTTTTTTCCCCTTCAGTGTTTCTTCAGAATGGAAATGGAAGGTGGAGGGAAAAGGGACCTTGATGATTTATCCGGAGGTAATAAAATTTGATATGAAACAAAAACTTGCAAAGTGGGAGCAGTGCTTGAGGTTGAGCAATTAATTCAATAATTTTACTTATTATTTTAATTGATAGATTATTACTACAACTATATTATGAGGATTTGAGAAATAATATTGCTTTTTAAGTAAACACGAGCTTGATAAAAACTAAGAAAATATTAGTTGGTTTAAAGCAAAATGATAATTACCACCACAAACTGACTGCTCCAACCCGCCGGAAGGCACAAGAAAAAATCTGGATGACCGGACAGCCTCAACAACAATACTAACAGGAACTGTCGTTGAGTCCTAAGGGCCATCACCAGCCACAGCACACCACTTTCCTTGGGAAGTACGTCCCATCATCTATAGGAGCAGCCAGACTCCCACTTTTTCGTACCCAACAGGGTTGCGAGAACCAACGACCGTAGCTTCTTATTCTCAATTACGAAGTGCTCCTTCCCCCCCGTGGGGAGCGAAATGATAGTAAATTGAAAAATATTCTTTATTAAACCTTTTATTAATATGTATTTAAATTTTCTTACAAGAAAATGTTTTGTAAATGTTTCTAATCGCAAAATAGAAAAAAAAGGCTTCAAATTTTGTCTTTTACACTTTTTTCTATGGGAAAGAAAATAAAAAGTTTTTAACCCCCCCCCCCCACCCCCAAAAAACGGAAATCTGAAGTGCATTGTTTTTACCCCATTCTCTTCAATCAATAACACAGCGACACCCGGGAAACACACCCAAATCCATTTTTTTTATAAATAGATGACACTTCTAAGCAAGCCCCGTCTCAATTTGCTTTGGTCAGCGACGCCCAAACCGTAGGTCAATATCTGTCACACCTCCTGCTGTGGACATGACAGCAGGCGATGGACACTTTCGAAAGCATCATTCTCTTCCTCATTCCTCTCATCCCTTTCAAGGACGATAAAGAGACTACAGAAAGGCACTAAAAAGAATGCAAAAGAAAAGGATAATGGAATTCAGAATATATTTGTTGTTTCGTTTTGCTTTTTAAGTAATTTATGTTTTATGATAAGAAAACTATATAAAGAAGACCTAGAAAAAACAATAACACGTTCTTGACTTTTACGTACGCGTTACTTATGTATGTAAGTCTCATGTTTTTAAATGAAGATATTTCTCATATAGCACCTGCATTTACAAGGGTGAATAATACTATTGTTGCATATAATAACCTAACATTTGTGTATCCCAAGTAAATAAATCTCTCAATGGAATATTTTTGCAGTCTTATATAACTTCTTCTTATTTCAATAAGATTAACTTCCCATTTTAACGAGAAATATTTTTGCACGAACATCTTATTTTCTTTTAATTATAATCAAATGATTAATACGACATCTGAATTTGCTGTAAAACTACTTAAGAAGTGCTATTACTATTTAAGAAGTCTACAGGAAATATTTAAGTTTCACTTAATATATTTCTTCTGTTAAGAGAATCATTTATCATATGTTTCGCATCCTATCATCGTAAATAACTGTCAGACATTTGAAGAAAAATTCCTGCCCAAGAATTTCTAACTGACAAGGCAAAAGATCAGAAATGATAAATCGCTTTTGTATTTGTCCATAGCGTGTCTACAAGATTGGGATAAAGTAGAAATGTAATTTTCCTTTGTTTCTATTGGATTGTAGATTGACTTATAATCTTAATGTGTCAACATAGTTTGTAAGACGATCACATGAATGTAAGTGTTAATAATTTTTCTTTTATCTTTTTAAGAAAGAGCAAGATTTTATCAAAATCATTCGGAATTTTTATTTTCATATGTTACATTTTACTTCTCTATAAAGCTAGATTCTTATTATTTTACTCATATTTGTATAAAATGAATAAAGTGAGAGGTTTTATAAATATTTATTTATTTATTTTGCACATTTTTATTTAACTCGATTTGTTTGTAGAGGTAGAATTTCAAAATCGACAATTTTTCAATTAGTTTTTGATGTGTCAAAGTTTTGAAATTTTGTTCAGTTGCGTATTTTAGATGTTCAAATTTATTATTTTCAAAATTTAATTATCAATTAAAAATGTAATTCAATTTTAATTCTATATTATGGTACCAGTTCACGATACCTTAATATTTATAATAATAAATTATATTTAAAATAATAAAAATTTTGAAATTATTAAAATAAAATAAATTTCTTACTTAATACGCTGATAAATGCATATTTAAAAATTGTTTTCATTTTATAGTGCCGATCATTTTTCGTTATACTGATACAACTCGAGCGCGCATTACATTTCCATCTTTGAAATAGTTTGAGTTTGAGGGAGTTTACTGACGCTAAAACCATTTCTGATTATGCAGCGCCAACCATAAGGTACATAGATATATCCATCTTTGAAAATACTTAAACTTTTTATGAATATTAAAATTAAACATGAATATTCTTTCGTAAATTTATTAAAAATTTAATTTTATGATGAATTTATTGCATTGAATAGGCTTGGTGACCAGGAAGTTGTTATATACTTGATTAACATAAATAATTTATCAACATTTTGTATAACAATTTTTGTAATAACAATAAAAAATGAGTAGCAATAAAAATTGAGTAAAGTGGTGACAGGAATAATAACAGCCACGAGATTAAGCAAAATAAGAGTTTTTTATTTATTTAATATTATTCTTCATTTTTCCCCATTGCTTCTATTTTTAATATATTGTCATGGAAAAATCCATCTGATGGTTAAATGATGAAAAGACCAACAGGTTCAGTAACAAATAACAACGCTTTATTCTGCACGAAATACAGGTAACTAAATACAGACGAATTGCACATTAAACAGTATTTTCAGAAATCAGCAACATACAAACAGCGTATCGTTATTAAATAACTGCAACAACATAAAGTGATTAGAAGGAACTCGCTAGAAATCAACATTCCAAAGGGAGACTTCGCTTGACTACTTGACTCCACTAATTTTCCTGTTTGTACTGGTCCATATGTTCATATACACTATAATATTATTAAAAATGTAACTATCATATAGCTTTCATGGAATTATAAATTATCTTTCTTATTCTTCGAGTAAACTACACAGATCTTGAACATGGTCTTTCTTCAGCAAGTTCAGCGTTGGTGGGAGCTATAGTTGAATCTTGAGAGCCATCAACGACAGCAGTGCAACCTTTCCGTCAGGAGGCACCTGCTGTCATCCGTACGGGGCAGCCAAGCCAGCATCTTTATTAAGCCCATGAGGATGATAACTACCGGTAGCTTCTCATATGCATATCTGAGATGTTCCCCATAGAGATTTATATTTTTTAATTTTTTTATATCTACACTATAAATTTAACATTTCCTTGTCTTAGTATAACCAAATATGACCATTGTGCCAGTAAATAATACAAATGAACGAGACAAACAGGATTTCTTTTGAGGATAGATAATACGAAATAGACAAGAATTTAAAACAATGAATCGTTTTCTGGATACCATAGCTGTCTGATAAAAACATGATTTTTTTTTCCTTGTAACCAATAATCAAGAAATGTGGTGTAAACTCTTGTTACTCTAATTAATACACCGACAACCTGAAATGTTCTACATATTCCTTGAGCACCACACCACAATTTTTTCTTCCCAATTCTAATCTATATAAAATGATTGTTACAATTAAGCAAGTTAATGAATATAATCAATCATTCCTATCTCTTAGTAATAGCAATATCTTGACATATATCGTCAGTTTATCCAATATTATCTTGCCATAGCCGCTTAAAGTAGCTAAACTACCTTCTATTAGATACAGATTTTCAGGAAATATTTTACCTTTTTTTTTCCAATTGCTAAACGCGATTTGATGTTAAAGAAAAGAACACATATTTGAGCTATAAAGAATTATTCTTCGTTTTTGTCATACTATCGTCATATGTTCCAACATATTGTCCTCCAAAAAAGCCATTACAGACCATCAGTTTGTCTTTTTTTTATTTCACTGAGATTCTTAGGAAATTACAACATTCTTTTTCAATGCCTTAATGTTATAAGGAATTTTATTTTATTGCCTGAAATGCTATCCTTAAGTATTTTTTATTAGTTCCAGCAATAAAAATATCGAACATTTTCAAGCGCAATCGAAACACCATTTGTTAAATGATAATATTCCGAAGGAATTCCAAAAGAACTAAAAATGCCTTACATAAGAAATGAAAGAAAAAAATTTTTATTTTTCAGAAATTAAGAATGTACCTTTAACTTCTTCGAGAAACAATGCAGAATCAAATTAAAATACTAGAAATCCACCCGAAAAATTCCGAAAGCGGAAATACCCCATTGTTTTCTTTAAATGAATGTTGTTTTATGAAGCAAACTATTTTATTACAGTCCAGAGTCTGAGTCTTGTTTATCATTTATCAAGTTTATGGGGAATTGGATAGAAATGCTTTACTGAAGTTCTCAATCTGCAGTTAGGATTTTCGCTTGTGGAAATTTCGCAGTCAGGAATGAAATAGCTGTTAGTATTTATAATGCCTTAAAGGCATCAATTTGGATGTACTGAAAGGGAATATTCTATGGTATTTGCAGGTTAGAAGAAGAATTTCAATCTCTCTTGTGAGATTATAATTAATTAAATTTAACATTTCTTAGACATTATGTAGCGATTTCTTGGTTTTATATTTTAAAACAAAATGATGATTGTGACTGTGTTATTGATATTTGAAATTTTTATCTAACAATATTTTAATCATATAAAATGTTTTTAAATAATCCTTATGGCCTACATGTGTAATTCTACGGCAATGCAGAAAAAATGCAAACATTCAGGCAAATTTTCTTTTTTTTTTTTTACTCAGAAGTTAAAGCATTATTGTGAGTCATCATATTCAAAATATCAAAAATTGTTGTTTACAAAGTGTTATTCACTAACTATAAATGATCACAAAAGGAATGAATATGATCCATGATCTCAAGATCACAAAAGAGATTGAAATAAAATTTAAAACAGAATTTGAAACAAGGATATCGATTCATTCAATGCTCATTAGAGGAGAACAATAAAATTGACTGCAAAATGAATTTTGTACTAATAATATCGAAAAATTAACTGAAAACTGCCTTGAATCCAAATGTTATAATAAACATGTGTGGAGGTTTATATTAGTTTTTATTCTTCATAATTTTAAGGAAATAATCCTGGTTTTATCCATTATCAATATTGTTAGATTGTTTATCCAAGCCATGGCGAGCTCTATGTAGCGTATCGAATAGGATGGCGGAAAGCAGGAAAAATATCTTACGAGAAAGTAATCTGGTGTTTTAGAAAAGAATCTGACGAAACAGTGTTTGAGTTCTGTGAGGAAAAATATAGATAGCGCAATTTAGAAGTTTTCGTGAAACCGAAAACTCAAGCGATTAGGAAATTAATTTTATGGATGAGGATAATGATTGTGGTGTGTGTGTGTGTGTGTGTGTGTGTGTGTGTGTGTGTGTGTGTGTGTGTGTGTGTGTGTGTGTATATAGTGCAACACAAAAGTATTATTTCTCATTCGCGTTCATTTTTGACTGATGTCATACAAATGAAAAAATACTACTTTACTAAACTGAATTAAGATTGATATTGCTGAGGAAATCTGTTGATGTATGTATGATGCAAGAAATTCTACAGGATTAATAACGAATGATGACGCTTTATACCACACAAGGAAATCAAAAACGTATGTAGCAAAATACAACCAAAACATTCACAAATATAGCACTGTCAGAAAAATGTAAATCTCCCTTATACTACTCTGAGTGCAACTAAAAACCTCTCTCCAATTTTTCAGTATTCCGAATAGAGAATTCAGTGCTCTTGTGTGCTTTTTCGCTTTTATAACCTCCATCACAGAGTATGACATTTTTAGAAGGATACTTAGATCTCAGCTCATAATAAAGATGTTTTCCTAATTCTTGTATTTTCAAGACTTCTATTTTTGTTATCAAAGTCAACAAATTCTTGGTCAAAATCCGATGCTGTTGATCTATCATCTTTTCAGGTTCCATTAAAAATTCCATTTTACCTTGCAATGTGACTATACCTGTAGAAAAAAAAAGAATGATATGCCCTCTGTTACAGTTTGTAACGATATAATTTCATTTATTTGAATTATTTTCAAAAGAAAAAAAATGTAGAAAAATTCTTTTGCAATATACAATGAATGAGTAAATATTGTAGAACAACTGGCTTTGATTAATGTGTTCAGGTAGCAACATTAACACAGTCAGTATGTATGCATAATATAAATATTTTACTATTAATTACTACATAATAAACAAATTTCGTTTATAAGGAAAATTTGAATAGCTACAATCATTTATCGTTACTCGATCGTAGTGTAAAAAATATATTAAATGCTCGCGTAACTTATTAATTTTTTTTTCATTCTGCGTGACATTATTAATGGGAAATTAACTGGGCATTTAAATTCGATTTATTGAAAATTTCAGGTGAAAAAAGGTATGTCCAAGAATGAATTCAGAAAAGAAACTAAAAATGTCAATGGAGGCATGCTCTTAATATTTGATCATTTTAAAGAACACTATATAATTAATAAATATTCAGCAAATAATCTTAAATCTAAATTTATCACAATTATTATTAAAATATTTTTAAATTTTAATAAAAATCTAAATGTTAACTAACAGCATATGTATACAGAAACAGTTATGCACTAGAAATCTCAATAAAAAGTACAAATCATATCTGACAAGTGAAAAATATTTTTTAATAATTGGAAACTTTTATTTCATATTTATTAAAAACATTGCACCGAAGTAAAGTCCAGGATATAATTAAAAACTTAGAAATATTCTTTTACAATCAATTAGAAGGCAAATTGTCGAATTTATTTTAAGTAACAAAAATAATTCAAAAATAAAAACAATTTGATACAGTTTTTATACAATTAAATAAAATCTTATTTACATAGGATACTTTAGTATTATTTTAATTCCAATTTTAAAGTAGAGTAAATTTGAGCTGCCATAATTTGACGAAAGTTGGGTGCCCCCCCCCTCTCTTTCTCTTTCTTTTGCTTGTTCCGTAAGTAGATGAGTTCCATCTATCATCTAGCGAAATAAGAATATTTTGGAGGTTAACCCAAAGTACATAAATTCGGACAAGAAGTAATTTCTAAATTAGAGCTTTATAGCATTTTCGATCAATTACTCTGGAAAAGGACGCCATCTGTTGTTGAAAAATCAAACTTCAAAAAAGGATTTCATTTGTGCTGCCATCTGGACACAATTTATGTAAAACACCAATGAATTATAAATTATATAGTCAATAATCCTAAAATTTAGCAAGTGCTGCAATAATGATATAAAGTAATAAAATAAATATTTAAGCATGATGCTTTTTTTGAATAAATCCCTAATTTGTATATGAATCCGTATTATTGCCCTTTTTTTTGAAAAGGGTTGGAAATAGACGTGTAGATTTCTTAAATTTGGTCTCTTCGTTGAATTGATAAACTTATGTACTAAATAAAAAGTTACATATGCTTTTCTATTAATAATGAAACGTGTAGTACATTCCTTGTGAAAGTTACAATTCTTTGCCTTGTTTCTTTTTCATTCCAAATTTGTATTTTCTTTCCTTTTTTGCTCCTTTCTGCTCTTCCTTTTCCCTTCATGACTACAAAAATCCATAAAGCATAAAAAAAAAACATTTCTTAAATTTAACAGACAATATTTCTTTTTTAAAAAAATAAAGTCGTCCCCTGCCTAAGATAGTCTGTACAAAATGTAAACATTTAATTTGTCCCCTTTTAATATTTTTTTTTCTTTTGTCTATCATGCCACATTTTCAGAAGCAAACAAAAAAAATTTCCGTATCCCTGTAATTTAAGTGAAATATAACTTTTATAAAAATGCAATGCAGTTTCTAAAAAAAATCTGTATTTAAAAAAAAACCGTGGGAATTTATCTAAAAAAAGTTGTTTTAAGTTGTTATTTGCAGTTGCAGTTATTTAAAAGTTGTTATTTGCAAGTTGTTATTTGCAGTTGCAGTTATTTAAAAGTTGTTATTTGCAAGTTGTAAATGAGCCAATAACTTTTCATCATATATTTAACAAACACAAGTTTCTAAACAAGTAAGGCTGTTGGTTTTAACAAACAAATTTCTCTTTCAAAATGCCGAATTGGCTCAAATAATGAAAACAATTTTTTTCTAGTTTCCCTCCTATCCCGCAACTAATTCATTATGTTGATATTATATCTCTATATCTTTTAATTTATTCCTGCATTTTTTTGGATCAAAGGCAGACTGACATTAATTCGGAAACGCTCATTATTAAAAAATGGTTAGTAGAACTGACAGTAGATGGCACCACGAATGGGTTTACCATTCAAATAGCATTGATTATAAAAAATGAGTCAAAGTATAAATATAGAATAATAAAGAATGTAACTTTTTAAAATTAAAAGTAAAAGTTTTACTGTATCTATCTGTCGTGAGAATATATATTTTGAATTCCTTTTTATTGCATGATTAACAATAAAATTTGACGTGAAACTAAAGTTGCGATAATAAGATAATCTACCGCAGTTTCAATGATTTAAATCATTACATTAAAGAATTATTGCATTCCCGTGCATTCAAAAGTACATACCAAAACAATTTGACAGATTTTGTTCAAAATTTGAAAAGTATTTATGTTTTAGATGCTAAATCGGTGTACTAAATTATATGTGCCTGGCTCATTGCATTTTGTAGTTATAGAGTCCGATTATAATCAAACAGCCAGACAGACAGATTTTTTGTGAATAGAATTATTTCAAAATTTGGTAGAATTCTACAAATTTGGTCTTAATTCTATATACCAAATTTCAGTCATCTAGCTCAAAATGTTTTTCAAAGCTGGCTGATAGACAGACATAATGTCAAAAATATGTTTTTCGTGGTAAAGGAGCTTTGAAACTTGGAAATTTTTCTAAATCTAGAATTCATTTTTTTTTTCTTTTTTTAATTATTTTTAAATTGGAGAAAAATAGTATTTTTTTTTTTTTTTTTATTCGCAAGCAAGCTTAATTTTTGTGTAATTTTATCTTGGATTTGGGCCTTTTTTTTAAAAATATTTTCATGAAAATTTTTCAATTATAGTTTCTGTTTTTGTAAATGGAATTCACCCCTCTTTTAATATTTTTTTTTTCTTATATGAAGAAAATGGAAAGAAAATGTTATAGTAGTCGACAATATTTGATTTCGATAAATTTTTATGTTTCAGGTTTTCTTCAGTTCGAAAAACATATTTCTAGGAATTATATCTATTTATCAATGAACACGAGATAACTTAATCTCGCTTATAAACTGGATGGGTAAATATTAATATGTGGTCTTTGACTTTTTTCTTTTAACTTCTTTTTATAGACTTCTTTTAAATTTTCAATGAAATCCATGCACAAAAACTTTGCCAGTCGGGTAGAAGATGAAAACGATCATGAAAAATGAAATTTGTAACAGTTTGAGCATTTAAAATATAAAATTGAATCAAATCCGTCAATAATTTGAACGTCTAGCGGCCTATACATTGTCATGATAACGCAATCGCGATAGTTCAAAAACGCAACAGTTTAGGTGCGTAATGTTAATACCTCATTTTGTTGCTAAAATTTTGAATCTGCGTAAAATTTTGTTGTTGATCGGTCGAAGTCCAAAATGCGCATCGCATTCTCTACTATACCACAATGACCGAAAGTGACTGGCAGAGAAAAAAATATAAAATTCAATAGAATAATTTATGTCTGAAAAAAAATTATATTATATATTTGAAGTTTAGATGAATGTCTAGAGTTTACATTTTTTTAAATCTTTGGTTGTTGTTACTAATGGCACTTTTACAAGCCCGCTGACGAACGGGCAGCTATTTAAGCCGGGTGTCCAATAGCTTCTGAGGGCCAAGGCCCCTGAGCACCCGAGGGTAGAAATATGACTTGTAGCTCATATGAAGATAATACACACATTCACTAGCGCAATCTCTTTTTAGAGGGAGAGGGGAGGCTCTTGCACACATCTCATAGAAAGAACACAAGGAAGAAAACAACCATGCCCGAATCAGAACTCGAACCTGGGACGCCCAGATCATTGAAAAAACGCGCTAAGCCTAGGCTAGGTCGCCGGCTAATTGGTGGTAAATATATGCATTTACAAGTCAAACTAATAAAATAGACTTTGAGATCAATTACCGTATTACTAATAAAATAGACTAAATAAACTTTGAAAAAGAAAACAATTAAGTTTTATTTTCTTGAATATCATGTATTCAAAAAAGAAACATTGAAATCGTAAAAAAATTCAATCTCCCGATTTTGATGAATCTCTTCTTTTCAGACCTCTACCTGTGAGTAAACAGAATATCGAAAAATACTGTGAATCAGACAGATGAAAAATTAGAGACAAAATTTGTAGACAATACTGACAGAAATTAAATAAATTCACATCAACATTGTCCTTGTCCAAACATATACGATAAGTATAAAATTCGAAGATTTAGATAACTAAAATATCACGTAGAGTTGTAAATTCTAAAATGTAAAGTAGCATCGAATTTTGAGTTCAAGAGTCAAGGGGCTAATCGTACATACAAATGCATGTACTCAAACTTGTTACTCAAAAATGCAGCTATTTAGATCAATAGAATTTGGTATGTGATATTTTTATTGAATTAATAGCTCTATGCTATATTTCGGTTTCAATAGTTCGAAAAAATCCAAAATATATATTCTGTTTTTCTAATGGCACTATGAATCTCAAAATTATCAATTATAGGATTCAGAAAATAAATATCTGAACAATCGTGACTCTCACGGCCTTAATCATGATACACAGTGACTTAAGAATTGATATATGGTAACTGATAGCATTAAGAAGAAAAAGAAAATTGAATTTTAAGTGGATATAAAACTTATTTTATGCTGTAATATTTTTGGAAATTATCTCTGAAAAACGCTAAAATTTCACTTAATTTTAAAAATAATTAAAATTGTAATTATTTTTTTTTCAAAAATCACTTTCAGGTGTACATTTTAAAGTATGTATGTGAAAAATCTGATTGTTCTGATTGAAACGATTTGGCATGTAGAGCGCCAACACACACATTTATCTTTAATAGTAGAAGAATTTTTTTTTTAAATTTTTGAACTATTTTCTTTATAAAATTGTTCGGCGTTTGTTTCTGCATCACTTTTTTGAAAATTTACATTGATTTCTATATTTACACAATTAACATTTGAATGATATTTTACACCTCCAAAGGGTATTTTCGATCATCTTAAATCTGGTTGATTCCTCTTACAACAAACTTTATAAATTAAAAACTAATTCAAATTTTTGTTTAAATTTGGAATAATTGTTTTTATTATATCCCATAATTGTTGATTACTAAGACAATTAATTTGATAAGTTAAAAAAAAATTATAATTGCTTAAATATTTTTATGTGAAAAATCAGTAAAATGTTGTTCTTATTTATCATTCGAACCTCTGTTATTCAAATGAGATGGAAATGCTTTATTTTTTAGTTCACTAAATCTATAATATATTTCTTAAATCATCTGAAAGATTTTGAAAATCATGCTGATCTTTTTAAACGTCTTTTTAATTTTATAAAAAAAAACTCTTGCAACTTTTAAATTCTTTTGACATTGAACTTATATATATTCTATTTCATAACTCTTCCTTCAGTCTACTTTATGCAAAAATTCAAGTATATTATAACTTTTTGAAGAATATTTATCTCAGTCATATCATATATCACACTTTAAACATACTGATGCATTTTCAAAAGTGTGAAGTTTTTTAATTGAAACTAACTATAGAATTCAGCCTTTGTGTCTTTTCAAAATAGCTCATCATTTCTGTTTGCTACTAAACATTAATCTAAATTTTTACATGCATATTTATCTTACAGCTATTTGTATAATTTGTCTTAGCATATTGCATACATTTATGGTATGCATATACAAGCAAAATTGAGAAACATTGATATACAGGGTAGTTATAATAAAAGTGACCTTATTCAGATGCCTCTAGAACTCGTTCTCTTTTCGGATTTTGAGGAAAATTGGTGTATATGTTATATGAACTATGGGGAAAAGATTTCTGCAATAAAAAAAATTAAAACTTGACTACCAGGGCGGATTGTGGCGCCTAAAGAAGGGCAAAAAAAATCTGTCAGAATTATTAAAATTTATTCAGTTACAGAATGTGCTCAACATGTGATCCATTGACATCGATTACGTGTTGAAAGTACATTATAGTGTCTTCAATGGTATCACGAAGAAACTCTCCGAGGGATTTCAGAAACATGGCGTGTAATGCTTTTTAGGTAAATTCCTAATTTTTCCTCCATAAACACGGTCTTTTAAGAAACCCCACAACCAGAAATAACAGTGATTTAAGTCGGTTGATCAAAGAGGCTAGGCATCCGAAAAAGCTCTGAAGATACGAATTCTCCGTATATGATTCTTGCCAAAGTTAGCACGAAACAGTTCTTTGACTTGGGGTTCAGTGTGAGTGTATAAGCACTATATACATGTAAAAATGAAGTTTTCACTTCAGCAATTACAAAATCATCAAGAAAGAAATGAACATTTGAAAACTTATAGAGTAAGATTAAATAGGCAATCCATATGGACTTCCTTTTCAATTCTTTGAAAACATTATCAAATTAAGCGACTTTGAAAACATTATCAAATCAAGCGACTTAACTATTAATAAAATTTTATCAAAAAATAAGGAAAATGTCCGTCTGTCTTTTAGTTATTCTACAGGCCAGGACATATACGTTGACCAATAAAACTTGGTGCAAATATACTTCAAAGGATTAAAAAGCACACTCGGGGCCATTTTTTAAAATTTAATTACAATTATAATCAATTAAAAACGAATCAAAATTCCTAATTTTTTTTCCATAATTAATTCAGAAAATATTTTCCTAAAAAAAATTTCACAAAAATGATTCAGGCATCACATCAAAATTTATATATATATATATATATATATATATACATTTTTAATGATGACACTCTTTTTGTTCGGGAATTTTATTCATTTGTATAATTTTCAATGAGACATTTTGTTACTGCGCTGGAATCCAAATCGCTTCAACAAATATTTGAGGGCATGATATTTTTAAAATCAGAGTAATTCTTTTTTTTTTTTTTTTTGAGTAAAAAAGAAAATTAAATTTCAAATCCTCAAACTTAGAAAACAGAAACATTGGATAATTACGCATTAACAAGCTCTATTTTACTATGAGATTTGACATCTTCTTATGGTTCATGTACATAAAGAGCAGAACAAGTGTAAGGCTTTTATGTCTATAACAATATGAAGTATAATATTTCAACATTCATAAGGGAACTTCCATATCTGAGACATATATGTTATATAAATATATTAATATATATAACATTTTTGGCATAAATATTTCCAACTTATATATATATATATGTGTGTGTGTGTGTGTGTGTGTCAAAATCTCTTTGCTTTAATTAAATGAAGAGCTTAAAGAAAAATTGAAACTAGGCAATTAATTTGCTAGACGATTCGGTGACGTTTTATAAAAATGTTGTAAATTTCATTTGATGTACTCATATCAAGTATTCATATCAATTATCTAATTTCATTACATAGTATTCCTCCACTAAAATGAAGAATTTACAACACACTGAATTGATTTTTATTATACGAGCATCGGAGATTTATTTTCATAACTTACTTACAGATATATATATATATATATTTACGTAACATTTTTTAAAGTAAATTATTAAAGGTAGTTATTTAAAAGTGTTATCAATCAGATATATAAATTAGAAACAGGCATCAGTAAGTGCTTATTAAATTTTTCAAGTTATTTAAATTGAAATTATGTTTTATAATCAAATATTATCAGTCGATTGATTTAATATAATGCATTTTATTTAGAAATATCTTGATTAACTTTGATAAACAAATAAAAAAACAAAATAAAATAAAATCTATGAAAATCTTTTTAAGCAAACTTCATAATTAATACGGCATTTTAAGTTCAAGTGTGAACTCGATATTTACGATCATTCCACACCAAGTCAATGGAGAACTGGCATTCCAAAAATATATCGCCAT
Organism: Argiope aurantia; assembly: GCA_026543865.1. Lineage (NCBI taxonomy): Eukaryota > Metazoa > Arthropoda > Arachnida > Araneae > Araneidae > Argiope > Argiope aurantia. The sequence continues at coordinate 24,009 of JAPMOR010072187.1, forward strand.
TGGAAAAATAACTAGTAACCATTGGTATGACATAGTCTAGAAGATTGCAAATCACTTGGTCTTAATATCTCTCTCAGTGCATTTTTATTCATCTATTTGGAATGTACACTTAATGAAATCATTTCATTGAGTAGGCAGAAGGAGACAGTGCTTTGAAGGAGCAAGGCTGTTTTACAGTGCATTCTAACAAGACGTTCATTTTGGAGATTTGCGTGAAATTGGCGTGTAGTGATTGTGATTGACGAAAAAAGAAAATAGCGTGTTTTGTTCGTCTATGGCTGAAGCATAAAATGGATTCATCGTGGATGACAAAAATATGCAAAAGAGTGATTCCGAATGCCAAAAATATGGAATGGAGTGATCGTGAATGAAGAAAACATTGAATAGAATGATCATGAATGAGAAAAATATGGAATAGAATAATCGTGAGTGACAAAAATATGGAATGGATTGATCATGAACCAAGGAAACTTGAAATAGCGTGAATTCATCGTGAACGTAGAAAAGATGGAATGCAATGATTGTGAATGACAAAAGCATAAAATAGAATGATCATAAAGAACAAAAATATGGAATAGAGTGATCGTGAATGACAAAAATATGGGATGGAGTGGTTGTGAATGACGGAAAATTGGAATAGCTTGAAGTGAATGACATGGATAGGAATGACCATAGAATGGCGGGATCAAAGCATGGAATGGAGTGGTCATGAATGCCAAAAATATGGAGCTGAATGATCATGAATGACAAAAAAAAATGGAATGGGGCAAAAAATGGCAAAAATATGGAAGTGAGTGATCGTGAATGACATACAAAAAAGGACTGGAGTAATTGTGAACGACGAAAAATTGCCTGAAGTGATCGTGAACGAAGTATACGTGGAATGGAATGATCGTGGATAACCAGTTTTTATGTACAACTTAGATTTGTAATTTTGTGACATTTTTATGTGAGGAATAGTCTCTTGTATTCAAAATCCTTTATTTTGCAACTATTTTAGTTAACCAGGCAAGAGCCCATCTTAAATTTGTGAGCAAAAATTTCAGAGCGGTTGTCCAGTTTTCGTCAGTATTTAAAAAACTCTTGATACTGTAGGCCGTTTTGGCACGCCCGTCAAGGATTTTGCCTCTCTGAATTTTGTATGGCAAACGAAACGATTCACCCTCTTCAATTGTTTCTTGGAATTTTTGAAGGAAAGCTAAGAACTCTGCCATGGCTTGATCAAATTCCAACTGTTTTGTTTGATCATTTTCATCTCCAGAATAAAACAGTGGCAACAATTTTGTTCTATTATCTTGTGTTAACTTTACAAAGGAGTGATTCGACATCGGGATTAACTCAAGGTTTTCAATAGTGAATTTTACTAATTTTGATAATGAGTGTAGCAATAGAACAGTTTGGCCCCATGCTGCGCTGATTTCAGACCATTTTACAGGTATTTCAGGCAATCGTCCCAGTCTGTGTCCATTAATTATGCCTATATTGCCATCATACAAAATCTGAAAACTGAGTCTTAGAACATCTATTTTGTCTAGTTTGTCAAATCTGTATTTCACGTAAGTGATCTGTTTTTCTAGGGAAAGCATATCGTCTTGATGTAATCTATATTGTCTTTCGAATATATTTTCTTTTATACACATTTCATTTGCCTCCATTTCAAGAATGTCACAATTCTTTTCTAAATCTTTTACCTGTTCTTTAATTCCATTTTTCTCGTACTCCAGTCTAGCTAACTCTTCTTCTAGATTTGTACTCAATTCTTCATATTTTGACAACTCTGCTCTTAACCCATCCACGTCCTCTTCCTGCTGTTCCATTTCAAGTCGGTGTAGAAGTTTCCGATATTCCTCAATCTCATCTTCCTCATCTTTCAATTCTTGATCCATATGATCAAGAATATTGTCTGTGCAGTCCGCACATATAGGATGGTCTACCTTTGGAGATGCTGACGTCAAGTTCAAGAGGTCAATATTTAATCTTCCGATGTCATTGTTTCTTGTCAAAAGCGGTCTTATTATATCTCGTCTGGCCATATAATCATCAATATGATCGTAATTGATTCCATTCTTTAAATTTCCTATCAACATTTGGAAATTATCAATAAAAACTATATCGTCGATTTCTTCTGCATTTTGGCAAGAATGAACGCTTTGTTTATTGTCTTTGGGTATTCCAAGAGGCACACTGCATCTTTGACAAACATGATTATCTGTTAAAATTTGATCCTTAGAAAGGTATCCTTCGAATTCAGATATCACAGAGTTGGTAGCCATTTATCTAGAGGTAGAATATATAAAAAAATTATTTATTTATTTATTATTGACAAACAGTTGCATTTGAAATCAGTAATCTTTTAAAATAATTGAGTATTTGTTAATGTTTAATACTTTATTATCTCCGCTATGAGGGCATTGGGTTACATTAGGCTTTTATTAAAATAATATAGGCCAATCTTTACTGAGGTCTCAAAATGTAATTATGTTTGCTAATCAAAGTAATTGCCTGTTCTCTTAAGAAATTTAATCCGCGAATAACTTTGAGACCAGCAAAGCATTATAAGCATCAAATTAGTTTTTTGATGGCAGAGGAAGAGTATAAAGGAATGCCAGCTCAGATGTCCTCCTCGTCATCTGATCGCGGTTCAAAATTACGAGGTCCGTCCCAAAATACCCCTAATGTTACTTTAAAATGGGACGTTAACATAACTAAATTAAACTAAACGGGTTGGCAAAAGATGGTTAAAGATCAAGAACAAATCATTCGGACGAGTCATCAGAGTTACAGAAAGTTTTGAAATAATTTTCGCTGAAATTATGCCCTTTGGCTATCAAAAATCTTCGCATAGATTTGAATTCACAGAAATTGCTTTGTTTTTTTAAACGGTCAGTGACTTCAAATAAGTTGATGTAAAATCAACATATAAAATTCTTGGTTGTTGCAAATCATAGAATAATCGAAGCGAAATAATATTAGTTTAAGAAAATAGTTGTGGTTCAAGCACCCATGGGAATAGGAGGAGTTTTAGCTTTATCCATTTGCACTCACAGCATGTTTATACTCTTCGGATAATGATGTTAAAATGTAAAGAAAATTTAGTACTATGCTTGCTATAAAATACTCTAAGCCATCCGGTTCTAAATAATCAGAAATATTAGTATTTCAAAGATATTTAGAAAAAATTCTTTAAAATGTTAGCCATTTTATGACAGAGAAAATAAAAGTTTTTCGAGTGGTATAATGTTGCAGGATTTATAAGATTTGAGATTGCACTGATCGACTCTTAACTTAAAGTAATATTCAGAGCTTCAATATATATCATTGGTAAGCAAAAGGATGATATATATATATA
>JAPMOR010072187.1:27457-64983 GCA_026543865.1 Argiope aurantia
GGGGGGGGGGATGATAAGGGTCGAAATTTTCATTTTGCTATAATTTTTTTAATATTGAAAATAGAAAAATAAATTAAATTTGCCAAATTAGCGCCTCATTAAGACATACAACTTTTGTATTTAAAGTCTTTCAATAACTCCAATAACTTAGAAGTTAGGGCTAAAAAGTTATTTTCTTTCTATTATTTAAATTTATATAAATGGTTTTATGCCGGACTATGTATACTGAAGTTATTAAGGGAAAATATAGAAATTTTTTATTATTTAATTAAAAATCTTTTTAAATTTTTGAAAAATTCTTGCTTTAGTATGAACTTATAACCTTGTGCCTTGTGGAGCGTTTTTAATACTTTTTCAATCATTCATGTCGTATGATGTAATTTACACATAGTATGTCTATCTATTTGCTTTATCAAGTTAAAATTCTTTGAATGCAATTGCATCTCTAGTCTGTTTGGATTGTACTTTACCATGGAAAAAATGAATAACAGAAATTTTATTAATTTAATTAATAGGTACGGTATCCAAAATAGGTCTCTAAATTTTTAAGCGAATGTTATAGGATTAGAAGACGAAACACTGTGTGCATGCGCGTGCGTGCTCGAGCTTCAAACATCTATTAATCTGAGAAAAAGAAAACTTAAATTGGAAAGTTATAGATACTAAAAAGCCCTACATAATAATCCATAGATCATTATGATAACATTATTACGTCAAGGGAAAACTTTAAAAAAGTGCAAATTCGGAAACATACTTTTCATTTTTTTAAAAATATAAGCAAAATTTGTGGAATTTTACTTTAATTATTGCTTCACAGAAGGGAATAACTATTAACAACTCCAGATGTCTTATCTTTATATTATCTTTTGATAAATTTAACTATGTGGAATAAAAATAGGGTCGTCAAAAAATACCTATAAATATATTTTTATCAGTCAGGATTTGTGAGCCGAGAAATAATCCTATTCTAAAAGTGTTATTCTGCAATTTCAAATGATATTGTAATGAAAAAAAAATTTAATAAAACTGTGTGGAAAATTAAACCTGAAAAGAAAAATAAATAAATATTTCATAATGGTTGCCTGTTGGAAAAACTAAAAAGTAGTTAAGTGTTTGCGAACATTGCGACCTTTGGAAAATGAATTCACGCTTAATCATGCAAAGAGAATTTTTTCCCCAGAAATCTAATTCTGATTAATAGAAGGCACTTACGGTCATTTTTTTTTTTTTTTTTACTTTCCCCCTTTTTTTTGGGGGGGGGTTTTTTTTTTTTTTTTTTTTTTTTTTTTGACAGTCAAATCTTTCAAAATTTAATCAGATATTTTTTTAATTTAAAATTTTACAAGTTATTCTCTATCATTACTCAAACGAAATTTCAAGAACAAATTTTTGATAAATAATTTCAAAAAAATTTTAGAATACGCACTTTTTTAAAATTTACTTCTGACCTAATTAATCTATCATAATGTTTGAACTTAACTTATTTTATAAATTAATAACTTTTTATTTGAATGCAAAAACGCGCGGTGCCTCAATCTCTTACATGTATTCGAATTTCATATACTAGATAACATATTCGAATATAAGTGGCCTGTTTTGGATAGCTAACAACAATTTAAATCAATGAAATTGATGTTATGTATTTTTCCGACATTTCGTTAGTTTTCATAAAAATTTGGCAGCGCAATGTTCAAATCGCGCAATGTTTGGCAAATGTTCAGCTCCTTTCTTGAGACATCAAACTAAATACGAAATTCAAAGAAACTTTTTTTGTTATGTGAATTTGTTGGTGTGTTATGTATTTCTCTTAATGGAACAAAAGTGTATTTATGATGCTTTTTTTTTTTAATTTAAAGTTTATCTTTCTGCACAAAATTTTGTTTTATTTCTCAGAAGAAAGTATCGAAATCCTCATTTCAATTTAAAAATTTCTTTTAATGAGTAAATATTTATTTTATTAAATATGAAACATATTCATATATATTATGATTCTTTTAAAATGTTGCTGTTGCTTAGGTACTTATTATAGACAAGCCCGCTGACGAAGTCAGAGATTTAATCAGTTTGTGCAGTAGCTTCTGGTGGTAAAGGCCCCTGAGTACCCGAGGGCAGAAGTCTGACTTCTTGCTCATATGGAGATGACACTCACAAAATCGCTTGCACAACCCCTTTTTAGAAGGGAGGGGAGGGGAACTTTTTCACACACCTCATAGATAGAACACAGATGAAAGAGCAACCATGCCCTAATCCGGAATGCCTAAATCACAGGGATGACGCTCTACCCCTAGGCCATCCCCGTCTTTCTCTATTCTTATTCTTATAATGGCATGGGAGGGGGTGGGGGGTACTAACAGAAACAAAAGTGCAAGTTTCCCGTGTCCTAAAACGGACAGTACTAAATAGTTAAATATATATTCATATTAATATTACAAAACACATACACCAAGTATTGTAGTCTTTATTTCGATACAAATTGTTACTTATCTAGCTGTTGAGAATCACACAAAGAATGCGAGGGTTTAAAAAACTTCATTTGTTTTTGTCTTTTATTTGTTTATTTAAGGCATAGTAATGAGTGGTATGTTTTTGCTGAATGTGAGAATATTTCATTTAATTTAATCAAGCTCATTCCAACGTCAAGTAATTTTTAATTGTTGTTTATAAAAGTATGCTGAGATATGAACTCCTAAATGAGTCCTTATTTACATGAAGTACTATAATATAATTAAAACAATTTATACTATCAAAACTTAAGAAGCTGTATGTGATGACAGACATTATATTTACCTTCCTGACTCAATTCAATTGTTCAACCACTTGACACATAATTTTATTTAACCTTCTAATAAACTTAAACATCTTCGTTGTTTCATCTATTGTTTTTTTTTTTTTTATTTAAGAGCTTAAAGACATTACTTAAGAGCACATACAAATAATTTTGTCATTTATATTATTGTTTGCCAACACATTCTAAAACCCAACGCACATTTGCGCATGCGTTAGAATGGGTTTAATTCAACAAAATAGAGATGAGAGGAAGGATGAAAGGAGATGTTTACATTTAACAATAAATTGAGTTCCGGAAATACTCGATTTTCTTCTGCGTCTCACCCTTTAGTGAAAGAGAATCATCGAAATGTGGTGGTCTCAGGATACTCGAACGAACAGTAGCTGAAATTGTAGATTAAGATGCAAACAATTTTAAAATTTCATGCACAGGAAGTATCTTTTTGAAGGGAAAGAGATGAAAAATATTTTTTTGTATATGCAAATCTTAGTTACTTTCTAAAGTAATAACAAGGTGATTTTTAACAGTATAATTATTACTAAATATAATGTCCTGTATCCCAATTAGCATAAAATCTCGTATGCGTAAGATGCTTTCAAACACATGATAAACTTATTTATATACTATTACTATTCCTTCACGGATTCGAAAGTCCTCCGACTTTAGCGCATTCACCAGGATGAATGCGATTTACTTAGTAAAAATAGGGTGAGAGGAAGGATGAAAGGAGATGTTTACATTTAAAGCATCAAAGCACCCCAGAAAACCCCAGCACCCAAAGCACCCCATATATATATATAATATGTAATGATATTTTAACTCTAATTTCAATTTAATTAATTTTCAAGATTTTATCTTCATTTAGCCCATAGTAACTTTATTCTAAAATATTCTCTTTTTCGTGATCCAATTCCACTGTCTCTACTTAATTAATTCAAGAGAAGCTTTGTTAAATTGCAGAATCAGCTAAAATAACTCTCCCACACTCCGTGTGAAGAAGCAAAATACCGCTGATGAGGCAAATTCTTTTTTAAAAATCTCCCTGTGTTTCCCCTGCCTTCTCCAAGTGTGTAACGAAAATCCCTATCGAAATCTCGTAATATATTAGCGCTATGAAGAAATGTTTTCCCTATCAAAATCATAGGTTATATAAGACCAGGGATAAAATGTCCAAGGGCTTTTTTCCTCATTCCTTTTCTGTGTCGTTCTGTGTGCTCATCGCTTGTACACTGTCTTCAAACTGCATTCTGCTTTATAACAAATAATCTTACACACACACACACACACACACACATATATATATATACCGACAAATTGTTGGTAAACTGGACAAACATCAAAGCAGCCCAGAAAACAGCAAGAGGGGTCGAAAGGGGAACGCGTGTCCGTCTGAAGATTTCTCCGGTCGTGGAATCGCCGCTTTAAGATGCTTTCACATGAGGCCAATTATTGCGCACAGTGATTCTTTTTGTGCTATTGAAGACTATTGTCTCAGAATAGTCCTACAACGAACAACTGGTAACTGTAACAATTGACAACTATAAGCCAAACTATAACAACTGACAACTATAAGCCAAACTATAACAACTAACAACTATAACTGGTCTGATAACTATAAGCCATCGTCCGATCGGAATCGCATGATCTTCCTAACGTATTCATAGCTGTCTATGGAGTCGCAATAGTTGACTTCGTGTGAATGCTGCTTTGGGAAAAGCAGTGGTAAATCAGTGTTAAGCAATGGTTGTGCGTTTTTGTTACTGCTTACAACTTAATATGCAATGAGACTATACTCTAAGTACCATTTACCCTTGCTATGTTACGTGCCATTTTCCTTTACTAAAGGATTTTGAGGACCAAAAAAATCGTGCTATGTTCAAATGTCATTTTACTTGTTACATCTACTTCAATCAAGTACTTAACTTTGCTTTACCGCTTCATGATCCTAATACTTATTATAGTGAATTCGAAAAGTTATTCATTCTCATGTATAGATAGCTACCGGAAACAAAGGACAAAATAAATGCGGAAGAAACTCGTGGTTTTGATCCACATCTTTTACAAGTAACTCTAAAACCCTCACTGAAGAATTTTGAGGGCCAAAAAAGTCATCTTTTGACCAAACGTTATTTTCTTTGCTACATCTACTTCATTCCAGTACTACTATTTTTCCTTTTTTTGCCACTTCATCATTCTGATAATATTACAGTGAATTCGAAAAATTATTCTCATGAATGTAGAGCTACCGAGAAGACCAACCGTCATTTTACTTGCTACATCTACTTCATAGAAGCATTTTCTCTTGCTTTACCGCTTCATCATTCTAATTCATATAAAAATGAATTCGAAAAATTATTCTCATAAACGGATAGTTACCGAAAAAGTAAAAAGAAAAAAAAATGCGGAAGAATCTCGTGATTTTGACCCACTTCTTTTCCAAGAAACAGGTAACTGCCATTCGGGGCGACAGGTGCGTAGATTCCAAACCCTCCAGCGGAATCCTTAGAACCCTTGAACAAAGGGAAGTGGAGAGGGGGCGTCAAAGGGGAAAGAAATAGGGTCCGAGAAGAAAGAACCTCTTGAATTCATACGAAAATAAGTGAAGGTCATTTGCGACTTGTGCTCGGACTCAGTGGCAGATTTTCAACTATGTCTAGGATCACTAAACTGAGAGAGGACCGCTTATAAGACAGTTAAAAACTTCATTTTCTAAATGTAAAATAAATAAGTTTGTAAAAAATACAAATTATATGAATGATAAATATTGGAATAACATTAACATTTTATTAAACTTATTTGGTCAGATTTCTATTTGTTTAAATATGTTGATTTAGTTATTTGAATATTTATAACACTGAACCTCTGTTCAATAATAAGCAAGAATGTCAAATTATCTGGATTCATAATAGATAAATAAAAAACGTGCCTACTTTCACGAAATTAATAAATAAAAGGAAGTTAATTAAACATTTTTAAAAGGCATTCGAATAGAAAGCTAATTGATCATCTTATTAAAAGAGGAGCCTCATAATATGCAGAGCCTAATCCTACCTAAAACAATCACTAATCAGCCTATATCTCTTTTGAGATATGGTTCAATGTCAACTTTAAACTGCACTAGCTAGTTCTAGTGTTTACAATTGAAAATTAAACATTAAAAATTCAAAGTTTAGTAATGAAAGACAAATCTGAATAAATTATATAATTAAAAATTAAATCAAATATTTTAGGTAAGAAAATGTTATCCATTTTCTCTGTCATTGATATCAGAACAAAAAGGACAAGCTGACAGAACCCTGAACTTACTCTGTGTGGCCTTTTATGCGTAGTAAATTAATATTATAACATATCAATCTTTTCATAAAATAAGTATATATATTTCCATAAAAAATATAAAACATAAAATACTGGGGGAAGGCACTTAATTGCATAACGATGTAGCGGCTTCATCACAAGAAAATTTATTTTTTCCACTTAGAATGAGTTTACATATTGATTAAAAGGCATATTGATTTCATAATTTTTTCTGGATTATACAATATTACAAAAAAAAACAATTTGTACTTTTTAATGCTCATTTCTAAAAATAAAAATTTTATGCCCATTCTCAGTTACTGAAATTTTAAAGTTAACATTTAAAGTTCAGATTACTTTCTTTAAACTGATTAGTGTGAATGAAATTGGCATATTCAATCAAATTGGCAAAGTAGATAACAGCTTTCAAGTAATCTAATCTTTTGTTTTCCTTTGGTTTTCAAGGGACGTGTAAAATCTAAACAACAATCAGATGTCCTCTTAAATTTGAGAGGGTTATTCATAGAATTGTGTGTGTACGTGCGTGCGTGTCATTTTAAAACTGCTTGCAAAAGCTATATTTTCCAATTTCAGTTTTAATTGTCTATCCCCCCCCCCCCCCCATCGCATGCGATTGGTTCATTGACCCATCAGTCATTAGCCTTGCCAAACTCTGAATTTGTTTATATAAAATGCTTTCAAAAGCTCTGAATTCTTTTCCACAAAATTATTCTCAAATTTTAAATTCCAAAGTCTTTTAATGATGCTTCAAAATGTAACCAAATCTCTTGAATTTGATCCACAATTAAATGTTTTACTATTTCAGTTTTCGTAGTGATGATTACTTACCTTATATTATTGTTCAATACGAATCAATAAAAAAAAAATGTGATTTTGAAAATTTGGGGAAGGTGCGAATGAAATCTTAAAGTAAAAGGATTTTAGCTGGTGAGTAATCGCACATTTCTTACATTCTTATAACGGGACATAATTTTAATACTTTAGTTTGCAGTTGGTTACGATTCTGACCCACATGGGGTAGCGAGATATAAATTTTTCTGCTGCAATAGAAACATTTTTTGCTATTCTATTTTTCTACTTTACGAACGAAAACTTTTATCCAATTTTTACACAATTTTATATAATTTCACTTGTTTCATACGTATAAAGATAGAATTTGTTATTCTACCTTTCATTCATTTCCTCAGTTAATAGATTTTTGAAATTCTGCACAATTATATTCTTGATAACAATACACTATTTTATTATTTTCCAAACTAATTCATAATCGATCTGTCAATCAATAAAATTTTCTGATTGAATTTCTATTCTAAATGGAATAAAAAGCATTCACTTAAAACTTATCAGAAAGTATTCATTAAAAATTTCGCAATATTTATGTATAATAATAAATTACAAATTAGATGCTAAAACACACAAAAAAATTTTCTTTTTATATTATAAAAACGAGATTTTTAATAGCTATTTTTAATATATTATGTGTCATTAATTTTAATAAGCGGTTCTAAAATATTGTAAGATATTTAATTAAGATTTAACCAACTACTACTTCATTTATTTTTTTTTACTTGAAGTTATTTTCTTTAAAGTATTTTGTTTTCCTATATCCAATCAATGATACTACAAATCGTAATAACAATTTTCATAAAATATAGTCGTGATGCTTTTTAATCTTGAAATTGATCTTTATAATGAAAAATTAAGAAACCCTGTAATAGATTCCGTTTTTTGTTCCCCATTTTGCCAATACCTCTTAAATGCAATGATATATTCTGTATTTAAGGAATATTGCTTTTACCTGTAGAGAGCTTAAATCAAAAGAAAGCAGCATGAGTAGCATATTTCAAATCTAACCTGAAGACATTCCACGAATTAATAGGAAAGACCAGGAGCAGATTAATAAATATGTAAAGCAGATCACTATCCACGAAACAGGACGCTTTTAGAGTTTTTTCCTCCGTATTTTAAAGAAATTTAATTAACAAGAGTTGTGCATTCAAATTTATTTCAAATAAAAAAAGCCATTTTCCTGTTTCAAATAAAATTAAATTTTGGAACATTATTTTAGCAACGTTTTCAAAATAATTATCTTCTGAAAGTTTATATAATATAGTTTCATAATTCTGACAAGATAATGTTTCCTTACAATCTAAAAAGAATTTCCAACCTGATAAATAAATAACATTTAGATCTGTTAAAAATAAAAATTTCTCTTCATTTTTTACTATTTTTTTTTTCAAAATTACTTTTAAATTTAAATCTTGAATTTCTTCTATAAATGCGATATTGAAACTGCCATTCCTAATTAAAATGGTTTGTTATTTCATTTTATCAAGAGTGTATACTTAAAATTGTTTATATGATTATTATTGCTTATATAAAATTGTTATCAATTAATAAAAATAAAATGTCTCATTTTGAAAGTGGTTGACAAAGGAAGCCTCCGAGATTTGCCTTACCAATAGTAAGTGTGATCAATGACCATAAATGGTAGGTTGATAATCACCCCCTTAAACAGTAGTCAGAGGATATGTTGATGATTATATAGTGGTTAAGAAGGGACACATATTTTTACCAATACCTCAAGGAGAGCATGATTATTGTCTCCTTGAGGGAAAAAGATTTTGAATACAGCAATACATGAGTTCTAGTACAATGAGACAGAAACAGAAGGAAGAAAAAAATTCCCCTCGGCAAGCTAGAAGGCAAAGGTAGATAGATTCCTTTGCACCCAAGTTACTGTCTGGCATTTATGTTAGAAACAGACAAAATTAGGACTTGGAAATCACTCTTCGGCCCCTAATTTCTAAGATAGTACAGTTATCGAAAAACTTTAAAAGCAAAAGTTGTATGTCTTAATGAAGCGCTACTTTTATTAACTAGATTTATTGTTCTATCTTCAATATTAAGAAAGTTATAAGGAAGTGAAAATTTCTATACCCTTTCAGCTAGATGGAAACTCGCCCGAGCCATCCAAACAAAATTACTCTAGTTATCCAGTTCGCGTGATAACATGGACAAAGGTAGAAAATGTTAGAAATCAAAACTGCTGATTTAGATATTTACGTACTATTTCTTTCAGTTAGTGACGCTACTAAATTATTAGCTAATTGAAGAAAAGCCGATGAAAGAAACCTTCGGTTTTTCAAGCTATTTTTAAAGTAACAGTTTGTTACCAAATTTCTAATAATTTAATTAGAACTAATTTCATATTCTAACAGTACACCAAAAAGTACTTTTTTAAAAATTCTCCTCTACTTTTTTTTTTAATTTCAAATTCATCATTATAAATATTTGGTAATCTCAAAATCAATTTCCTGAACTTTATTGCTAGTTGACTTCACTTAAGTGGAATATAATTTATCCCATCGGTTAATTGATAATTTTGCTTTAAAAATATTCACATAATGAGTTGTCATCACGAATACATATATGAATAAAATTTATTAGTCAATAAATCAAAATAAAAAATATATATTGCGAAAATAATTTATATAAACTAAAAAAAAATTCAAGATAATTTTACAATTTTAAGCATTAGTTTTGGATCTAATTTTGTTACCGAAATAACAGACATCGAACTTTTTATAGTTAGTATATATATACAATTTTTATAGTTTTTCATTATAAAAAAAAATTAAGTAATTTATCCTATTTATTATTGTACACCTCTTTATATCTTATCAATTATCGCAACATATATTTCACGAAATTCGCAATGTAATCAGTAATAATGAGCATACTTCAATATCAAAACAAATAAATTTTTTAAAAAATCATAAAAATATCAAAAATTTGCAATATATAAGACAAGAATAAATAAAAATTCAACTCGTATCATACAATAATAGCATGATATTTGAGATTTTATAAAAATAACTTAAGATTTAAACTATGATGGAAAATTGCCATCATATTTACAAGATAAATATCGCATACTTTTATTAGAAATTATGACATAGGTATCAAATATATGTATATATATATATATATAGAAAGAGAGACAGAGAGAAATTTAAAGTTCATATTCCATAACATAAATAAATTTAAATTGTGAAAATAAAATGGCTAAAGAAAATGTTATTTTTTAATTAAATTTCAGAATAAAATTTCTAATAATAAAGAAGAAAAACACTAAATATGTAACCCCTTTCAATCCTTATTATCGATTCTTTGTATTATACATATTTACAAAAAGTCACTGCTATTTTGAATAAAGAACATTTATTATCCATATGAATGAAATTCTACTTACTTTTTAATGATGTTTTTTTTTATTATGAATAAAAATTATTGTTCTTAAAAACTATATCGTTTACAATATACAACGACAAAAATTTCTTGTCAAGCAGATAAGTGTACGAAAACAGAAAGCTCCAAAGGACAAAGAGAAACACTACCGGCCAGTTTAACCAATGACCACCATAACAACTGCTTCTTTAAATAGGAATGGACTCTACCCCTTTGGAGCAAAGAAGGGGGAGGGTAGCGTGTCAAGGTCAAGGGTCCAAATACGGACACAGAGGGAGGGCCTGAGCACTTTTCAGTCTAGTAACTTGAAAAGTGAAACTTCCAAATGCATACGCCTCCCCCTTGAAATCCGCAGGTTGGTGGTGCGGAAAAAAATAGGATATAATACAGTTTATGCCGTTTAAAATGATCGCAATTGATATTATCATTAGCTTAGCTTTGTTATTTCATTTGTAAAGAAATATATGAAAGTCATTTTCACCACGGTATGAGGTTTATTTTTTATGGACTAGAGCTATCTAGGTTGATTTAAATGGACAGCTACTCTCTCTAGTTTGTTTTTAAATCTGACGAACAGAACAGTTGCCTGCGATCGAATTATAAAAGAAAGATGGATGCGAAAAGAAAACTAATTTGAGTGTTAAAGACCAAGCAATAAACGTTGATGATTCCGAAAGGGACTAATATTCTGAAGAAAATGCAACCAACGTCGAAATGAATACAATATTTAATAATTAAAAACTCGCCATGCAGCATCATTTTAAAATTTTAATTAAGCTATAAAAATAAATAAGCAATGAAAGTACGAATAATATATAAGTGAACTACTGAGAAGTAATTTTTGGTAAACAAAAATTCTGGAATTTTTTTATTATTATTATTTTATAGATAGCTTTGTGATAAGTTTTTCCCTCTTTTTTCTTCATGTGATTCAATACTTATCAACACTTATTCACATAACATTATAAAAATGTTAAGATCCCAAAATGATCACGTTATACGGCAGCTGCTGTATTGGCATTTTTCGGAGACAATTTGATGAAACGAAATCCTACAAATTTAATTCCTAAGCAGTTGCACAATCCTACAAAAAAATAAAATGGATTACCTTTTCGATCATACAAATTAAATTGTTTTAGTTATGTAGAGCTTTTATTAATAATTTTATAATTTAGTAAAATATTATTAAATCTTCTAAAGTTTAAGATTTTTAATAGTTTTAATTGATAATTACTATTAAATTACACGCATTCCATGCATTACTTCGCTAACCTTTTCATACCAATTCAAAACGAATGTTGAAAGATCAACGAATCTGAATGTTTTACAACCTCCCTTATTAGACCAATTTAATTGGTTTGTATTTATTATTATTATTATTATGACAATTTTTGATAACAAATGTTTTGGTAAATTTTATATTAGACTATTCAAATTTTATTGAAAAATATTTGACTTTTTTTTTTAGTATATTGTTTAAAATAATTTTCAAATTTATTTATTTATTGGGTTTAAGAGACTACACTCAACTCACATATTTGGTTATTATCATGCCGCAGATTTTTTAATTAGCAGCCGATAAAAAAATTTAATATTTAGATATTAAAATATATTAACATATTTAGACTTAAAAGATAGATAGGAAACTGGCTGCCCGAAATATAAATTACCTAAGAGGTACCTACATGATTTAATCTGGCTTTGAATACTCCCATTTCCATTTCGTCTCCTTTCGTTATGCCACAATCTGTCCAAAAATATATGCCAATGCTCCATCCATGTCATCAAGTATATATCCTTTAGTGGCCTCATTTTAAGAAATTAATATGAATAATGTTACGGCCAAAGCCCGAAGTACGGCCAGTTCGCGAACTGGCCAAAGTCCGAAATACTTGCAATTAATATTTTATTTTCTACTTTGGATGGCCATTTCGCGAAGTGGCCGGGAATTCTTGGCCAAAGCCAGATGTGATAATCAATACTTATAAATAAAGCTCAATGTATGTTTGTGCATGCGTTTGTGTGTATGTGTCTGTGTTGGCTCTCTACAGTCCAAACCGTTTGACATACGGTGATCAAATTTGGCATATATATATACCTTGGAGGTCGGAAATGTGCACCGTGGAGTAATTTTTTAAAATTTATTATTAGAATTTTAATTAAAAATTAAGCGTAATTTCGGCGTTTTGTAGCTATAACCAGAAAATATTACAGCACAAAATAAATTTTTGCATCAAATTATAGCTTTTTTTAATTAAAGATTAAAATTTAATTTATAAATTATGCTTAGATTAAATTATGATAAAATTTAATCTGCACGAGTTTTTATCAACGTGTTGCCATCACATTGATAGAAGTTTAAATTAAAAAATAAAGCAACTATTATTGCAAATTTAATAAACAAAATTGTAATTTTCGGCAGGTGTCTGTATAAAATGAAAAAAAAAAAAAATAAGAAATAAGATACTTTCTGAAAAGTAAAAGGAGGAAAAGTTTTCATGAGCTTTGACAATACCTACATTATTAATTAAATAAAATAATTTAATTTAAGGCAAACATAGTTTAATATACCTAGGATAATCATTCTAATCAGCGACCATCAGCTAATTTGGGGCATACATTTGCTAACAAAATGGTCTAAAGGAACTAAATAATTATATTTAATAGAACTTTAGTTAATAAATTCTCCAATGAATCAGAAATTTTAAATTTTTACATAGGTCCTCTGCCCTTTGAATCATATTTAACAAAATATTCTTGAGACACCAATATTAATAAAAATTGTTGAACTCCAACCAACTATCAATCAATCACTAAAATTGACTGATTCATGAAATTTCAATATCACTCTTCTATAAAAACTGGCGATTTTAGACTACTTCACCGACTGCCTCAATAAAGATACGCTAACCCTCTGCAGGGTTTCTCGCCTGTGATTATAAAAATGTTGATTATTCTAAAACCGATGCATAAAAACTTCATAAATCGATCAGATTCATCACAGAAGATAAGTACGTTTATTTATTTATTTAAAAGTTGGTGTCAAGAGTATGTCGCAGAATATGATTCCTTGGGACCAAAAAATTCCGTAAAATTTAAAATTCGTAATTTTTTCATAAGTTCATCTATTGATTGAAATAAAATAAAATATTTTTATTTGCAACGTCCTTTTGAAAGTAAAAAATTAATTTTACGATTAATCATAGAAATTTTTGTTGAATAATTCTTTAAGATATTATATAAATTATTCTGTAGTGCACATATAATTTCACTGCTGAACGACTCTGGTTTCAATTTTCATATTTAAAAAAAGACATGGTTAGCTTAAATATAAAAAAGCTTTTATATTGATTGCAGTTCAACATTTCCACTTTAATTTAAAGTAGAAATTTTATGGATACTGACAGAACATTAGAGAAAGTAGTACAATGAAACAGAACTGTTTAAGGCATACATAAAAGTACAACTGAATCATATAACTACCAAAATATGGAGCTCAAAAATATTTTGCAGAAAAAGCTACTAAGAGAACAAGGAAAATTTTAGCGATCATTAATACTGGTGAACCGGCTGGTCGCCAAAGACGACTAGTGATAAATAAATATAATGCCATCCATGTATAAAATATAAATAAGGACATGTTGTAGGTGAAATTCGACAGATGGCGCCAACAAAGAAATGTTTTAAAGGATATTAATAACAAAATTATTTGTCCTTCATATTTGTTTTAATTAGCCCTTATTTTTGCTATTTGCCTTTGCAAAAAAATTCATATTTTTTGAAGCGATATTTCGAGAGACAATGTGATCTGGGATCTTTAACATTAGATCCATGGAGCAGAAAAAGAGTAAGGATCACTCTTAAAAGTAATTGAAAACTGAATACTCAATTTGTCTTTGAATTCATACACGATACGCAACGTCTCTGCTCAAGATATAATTCGTTCATTTTGAAGGCCGCAAATCTAATCTTCACAGCCTCAAATCTAATCTTGTTACAGTATGTACGTTCACTGAATAATTTCTATTATGGCTGTAATATGAGAACAGAATAACACGAGATCATATTTTTATATATTACAAGCTTATTTTTAACTCAGAGGTGTCACTTATATTTGAACACGTTTCTGAAACAATTGTACTTAAAAAAACAGTACACAGAAGTACTGATTTTTAAATACTTCATTTTTAACAAGTGTAAAACAATCTGCTCTTGGTTCCTTTCTTCCTACTTTGGCCGATCGTCCCAAGCCATTTCGCGAATTGGCCGGCCAAAGCCCGAAATCAAGAAAAGATCGGACATTGGCCGGTAAGTTTACAGCAACGTTGGCCAGATCGCGAATTGGCCGGCCAATTCGCGAACTGGACGATTTCGGGTTTTGGCCGTAACAAATACATTTGATTGATCTTCTCATGTCTGTAGTTATTATGCTTACACTTTATTTGTGCCCATACATTCATATAAATATGTTTGTTAGCGGAGCCATTAGGAAGCAGGTCATTATTTGTCGGTGACGTCAACATGGTTTCAAGCTCATATCAACTAGATGACATGTATGATATTCAAATTAAATGAAAAAAGAAAAGAAAGTACAAAATTTGATGCGTACGTCTTACAAAATTGTGTCATATTTGGAGGGATTTTTTTATAATTTATCATAAAAAAAATTTAATACAGTATTTTGTGAAATTATCTTTAAGAGATTTCATGAAAAAATATATTATAATTAAACTAATATGTCGATATCTGTCTTCCAAAAATCTCGACAAATCAGATTTATTTTCATGCATCATTTCAGAAAAGGCAGTTAAGCTTATTAGGTTAAAATGAATGTTATGCTTTATTTTAAAACATTTTAATGAATAACTTTGCAAGAAGTTCCTGTGACAGAGACGAAAATTTATTTGAAACATGAGGATGTGACTATGTTAGGCTAAATCATGAGTTATGTATCGTTCTGATTAATTATAGCTGCGTGGAAAGAATAAGCGAATATAAAATTCTTTCCTGCAGTCAATCCCTATATCACCACTTCCATTTCTGTGCCACTTGATATGATGCTCTATATGCAAAAGAGAACAGATGAAAAATTTGATAATTTGTCGGTGAATCATGATAAAATTTTAAATTGCTTTTTCAGACCACAATAGGAAAAAATGTAATTGCACCTTTTAAAATGATTGAAACAAAAGCTTTGGAGGGAGTAAAGATAGAAAACAAATAAAAATCTCAAATTTCTTTTTCTTTGGGAGATTTGGATATTACGATTACTTTTCTTTGAATGTTTGAATATAAATTTTTATGCTATAACGTATAATCAGAAAGAAATTGAAACGAAACACAGAGTAAAAAAATATTTAAAATTGACAAGAAACACTTTTACATGCATTATATATGAAACATTTCAAAGAGAAAATATTAAACCGAAAAAGAAATGTGAAAAATTTTATTAAAATTTACCAATAAATGATAATTTATTAGATAATATATAATATGTTTCCAATAACTGAAAGTATATTATTCAAGTTTTTCAACAGCTATATTATTTTAAATTTAATTATTAATACTTTCGAATATTTAACATTTAAATTTCATTACATTGCTTCCACGAAATATTAAAAAATAAAAGAATAAGTCCAATAGATTAAGAATTTAAATTAAAATAATAGGTCTAATAGGTTAAGAAGTTAAATAAAAGAATAGGTCCAAGAATCCTGCTACAGCTAAAAGGCGGTTACGAACGGAAAAGATTTTAAAAACTCTAGTTTAAAATAATACCATGATTATCTTGATATCTATAAATGAAAAGCAATGGGAATTAAAAAAAACATATATATTCAAGATTTTCGTTCTTTAAAGCATAGTGCCTGAGGAGCTAAGCGGGAAACAAGTCCATTCACAATTTTGAATTCAGGTTTCACATCGGGAGGAGTTGAAATTTCAAAATTCTTTACAATTTCAGAGAAATAGAAAAGGATTTCCATCCATGCTATGGTTTCTCCTGGACAGTTTCTTCTACCTGAAAGATAATATATTTATTCGAAAATAATATAAATTCCCCATTGGTCATAATAATTAATACACATACTTCTTTATTTTTGTGTTTTTTAAAAGAAATTTTTTTTTTTTTTTTTTTTTTTTTTTTTTCTGGTAGTCGATAAATTTTATTTGAAACTCTATAAAGGAAAGATTGAATCTTTTTCAGACGAAATTCCTTTTTTATTGATTCTTTTTAAGATGGAGTTAGTTTGGCGAACATTTCGCGAACTTGGTCTAAAAACCTTTATCATAATCATAAATTTAATCACTGCGATTAGTGCGCATTTTAAGCTGGAAAGCAAAAATAAAAATTTTACAACCTTATCAGTAAATTATTTTTTGTTTTGTATTTTTGATAATAAAATCATAAAATCCTAAAAAACAAAAATATATACAAATAAATTAATTCCAAACGATACTATATATTTTTTAGGATTCAAATTATTTCGCTTTCCTTGTTATTTAAAATAAATTGAATGTATGCTGAAAGTCAAAAGAATTCTGAATTAAAATTTCATTTGACTGACGAAATGTTTTCTCTCTTATCGTTTGTTTCTACCATACGAAAACTTTCTAAAAATGCCATTGATTCAGTCTTATTTCGTTGACACCTTTCATTAGAATTATATGCGCTAAGAATGAGGACAACGCATTGTCTGAATTACTGAAAACTTCTAGTTATATAAGAAAGAAGACAATAATTAGTTTGAAACTGAACTTTTAATTCATAATTTTAATTTCATGCTCCTAAATTCGCAAATTTCCTAAACCAAACATAAGTTAATTCCCCTCCCCCCATCGAGATGATAAAATGCTGCAACTGATGATAAATAATATTAACAAACATCAGAATTAATTTTAGTATCTAAGCTCCAACAAGCTTTCGAGGAAATGGTGTCAAAGTACGGAAAACAGATAAATCTGCACAGCAGCAAAAATAATGTTCAGTTCAGCCATAACTTTGAAATCTAATTTAAATTATTTAAACTAAATTTTCAAATTATTTAAACGTTTTCATTTTATGTTATTCTATGGGTTTTAAGGTTTCTTTTTATGAAAAAAATTCATAATTTGTAATCTGCCATTTTCAAGCATGATTTTTTTTCTAAAAATAACTTTTTGGTATAGTGAAATTTAAAAATAATTAAAATTGCATACCAATAGAAAATGGTGCGTAACTTGGGGGATGTTTGATTAGTTTGGTGCCTCCATCCGTCAAAAAGCGCTCTGGTCGAAACTCATCTGGTTCATCCCAGTAGGCTGGATCATGGTGCAGTGCCCATAGATTGGCAGTTATTTCGGAGCCCTTTGGAATGATGCATCCGTTGACAGAAATATCTTCAAATGCACTAGAAAATGAAATAGTTTATAATTTTTTTTATTAGAAATGATTTAATAAGTCATTCCTAAAATAAAGTGATGATATATTGAAATATGTGAAGCTGTAAAAAGAAGCGAAATATATAAGATGTCCATTTCAATCGCAATCCAAAAGGAAATTTCTAAAAAATTAGAATTAGACATGCATTTTAAATTGGAAAAAAAAAAAAAAGACTCCAGATGACAAAAAATACATTGCTGAAAAAATTCTAGTCTAAATTTAAATCATGTTCCATTATTTTATTAGCTATGTTCAGTAAAACAATTTTGGCATTAAATTATTTGAAACAAAATAAATTTTCCATTCTTCTACTACCGAAATTGACCAAGTTATGACATTTTGAATTTTATTACTTTAAACCAACCAATTGCGTTTCGAAGAGAAACCATATTTTAATTGGCGAATGTCCTTCTAGGTGAACATTAAAATGTTCCCAGGTCGTCCAAAATAGCCTTACAACTCAGTCCTTTAAGTTGCAGAAGCAGGAAACTTGTTTTGTTTAAAATATTAGTGAGTCAAGACAATTTTTAACAAATATCATTAATGAAATCTTAAAATTGTATAAAATTTGAAAAGTTTAAATTTTAGAAGAAAATTTATTTACTTATATTAATTAAATGCATTTAAGGACTCAAACGACATAAACATGATAAATTATGCATTATTTAACCCTTCAAAAGGACATTTTTTCTATGTATTAAATTACTATTTTAATATATATTTTGGTATATTAAATACTATTTAATATAATATTTTGGTATGTTAAAATAATTTTAGGATTGAGATTAGTTTAAGAAAAGTGATTCATTTAGTTTATGAGATAAATTTAATTAATTAAATGGGTTAATTATTAATTAAATAATAAATCAAAGAATACTATTTTGTGCGAGAAAAGGAACTGAAGCATCTAAGTTTCAGTTTGATTTTAAAAATTATCAGAACTTATGCAGCCTACATAACATCACACAAATATTGCTAAATTTTGTGGGAAGCATACTTTTCATGGCCCTAGAAAGGGTTAATTCAGTATTTCATTTGGATGGGTTTGCCTATCTCTGATGATTTGGTAATCAGATGTTAGGCCACGTTATCCAACACCCTGTTTTTAATGCGAAAATCTAATAGTGGTAGACCAATAGAAAAATATTTCACTTGAAGGTAAAATAAGATTCAATTTAATTTTTAACTGCTTAAAAATCAATGGAAGGAACAAAAAAAATTTTTTAATAAATGTATATGTGTTAGAGAAAAATGTTAATGTTTTATAACAAAATATTATTTTAAATAGTATTTTATTGTAATCTAATACATTCACTCCTATGCTGAAACTAATTATTAATTTTTTAATAATAGGATTTTTGATAATACAAATATATTTAAATGATAAAAATTCATAAAATTAATTTAGGGTGACAAAAATAGTGTTTTTCTACATTTAAAATGTTGCTGTTGGTATTTTTAACTACCTTTTTTCTGGAATTGCTGGTATCATTCATATCTATTTATAACGGGTTTCCCCCCCCCAAAAAAAAAGCAATTCAATAAACCCATACTCTAAATTTTATTTTGAAATCTTTTCATATTTATATTTTATCTCTCTTTTAACACTTTTAACGCTACCGACGAGATAACTCGTCTTTCAGAACCTCCCAATTACAGGTTTCTGTGGGCTAAAATTTGTCTCTTATGTCTGTTTAGATTGTTTGAACTTTCTAATACACAACTGAAGAATATCTTTACTCTTTTCATTTATTTATTTCTATAAAAAAATGTCAACAGCTGGAAGAATTGATAATTGATATTTCGTCTCTTGCGTTAAAAATGTTAAATAAATTGCTCTATTTTAATATTCTTTTAGGAAATAATTAAATGCGGCGAAACCGAACACTTTATTAATGATACAACAAATATGAAACAAAAATAAGCATTTACTAACAGTCTGTTACCACTCAATGGAACAATGGATCCATATCTTTGTGCTTCCATCATCACAGCAAACGTGTATGGAATTTTATCCCTTTCTTCATATCTTGCTTGTCCATCTCTACCGAGGACTTCAGTGAGTTCTGAATACACTTTATCCTGAATGTCCTTGTATTTGCACATGAGTCGAAATAACCAACCCAAGGAACTGAATATGGTGTCGCTGGAGCCCAGAAAGAGTAGGTTCAAGTTACCTTCCAACATCGATTCTACCGTGGAAAGAGAAACACGTAGATCAATAAGATGATATAATATAAATGGAATATAAAATTTGAATATGTATCAAAGAAATAACAGGTAACAATGATAAATCTGTTACAAAATTGGTAATAGTATATACCGAGTTATTAAAAAAAACTATAACGATATATGAGACGGTGACTATCATAGCATTCACAAGAACGGAATAAAATTTTGGTTCAAGATATTTTTCAGTATGCATTCAAGAATACCGAAAAATACCTTGAACCAAAACTTTCCTGTGAAATTCATTCATAAAATTTCATTCCTGGGAAAAGTGTGATAGTCCCCGTCTCATATATCGTTATAGTTTTTTTTAATAATCACACGGTATATATTTTAGATGACAAACAACTAAAAATGCGATGCCAAATTTATTAAGATTATATATCTTGTTAAGATATCTTAGAAACATATTTTATTACTATAACCAAAAAAAGTAAAATTTTAAAGCTAAAGACATACAGAGGTTTTTAATATCAGAATAATTTTAGAAAAAGTATATTTACAAATGTCTCAATAATATTTTTCTAGTATAAAGCAGAAATTTAAAATCCAGGTGACGCCATATCCACTCAGATTTCCAAAATTTCAAAATTAATAATAAAATTTTATTTTTACAAACATGAATTACATTATATTTACTATTGCCTTTTTCTTTCTTACCCCACAGAGCACATTCGCTTGCAAATCCGTGTTGCACTACTCAGTAATAAAAAGATTGCTTCTAAAGCATAAGTCCTTGTGGAATTTTGGGAACGGATTGTACAAATGGCGAAAAAACTTCTTTGACGTGTTTTAGCGAATGTCTGCTTATACTATGAAAGGTTAGTTACTGTCTTATGTGATTGTGAGGCGGTCATTAACTCCAGACTTCTTACGTACTGATCCGAAGATCCCAATCCGCTCACTCCATTAATGTTTATACAAGATATTCCGACGGTGGTAGTGCCCGATTTAGATAAGTTCCACACTACCGATGTTAAAAGGCGTCTGAAATATCGATTAAATCTTCGACAACACTTAAGAAACAGATTTCGCCGGGAATATTTAGGCCTATTATTACAACCACGGAAGAAAAGCAATTATTATTAAGTAAAACCTGGAGAAATTGTCTTAATTGAAGATGATTCAAAGAAAATATTAATGTGGCCAATGACTAAAATTCTTGAGGTTTATCCGGGTAAGGATAAAAACGTTAGAGTAGTGCAATTGAAAACACCAAGCGGTGAGACTGTGCGTCCTGTTCGTCGGATTTATCCACTTGAGATAAAGTGTGCAGAAGATGAAAGCCCTCTTAGTGAAAAATCTCTTACAACAAGAAGAGGTAGAACTGTAAAAGTGCTTCAAGTTTTTTGAGAACTTGAACAATGCAAATTACTTTGTATCCAATGCTTATTTACCTTATTTGCTGTTTGATTATTAACGAATAATCAAAGGTGGGAGTGTTCGGTAAATATTGTAACGTCTCGACCAATAAAGGGACGCGTTATAATCAAATTCTTTATTTACAGCTTTAGTTACACAGCATTACAGTTCATCATCTAGGTTAAATCAGTTGTTAGTATTCTATTCGACACAACAAGGATAGTTCCTCGAATACTTTCGGAGAAACTTCCCAAGAAAACATCTAACCGACTCTTAGCGTTCTAGCAAACGCAGGCGTAGCTCCAGGGATCCACCGAATCTTCTCGGGTGGAATTCTCGTCGGACACTCAGTTCTCACCGCTATCTTCCTCCTCTCCACGATTCTCCTTCTCTTCCAATCTCCTCGCACTTTTATTCTGTCCCCACTCTTATTCACATCGAACCATTTAGCTCCCGGTTATCCAATAATCGTTCAGCAACAACTTCACCGTGGGAATCCGTTGAAGAGCTACCCTCTACAATGTAAAGAATGCAGGTTTACATCTGTTTCAAATACCCGTTTTCTGCAGGTGTGGTCCCTTATCTGGACTCACACTAATTGCCCAGATGTCCTTACTTTAAAGGGGTTGACCACCTGGCACTCTGGAAGCACTTACACTGCGGTAGGACGTCGCCATTGCCGATACTGCTGTCTGGATTCTAATTATGGATCGCGGGAAAAAGAAGCGTCACCATGGTCAAGCAGGGAAGAAGCTGAATCATTACAATATCATAATCTAAATCAATTAATAGACATTTAGCAGACGATTCTTTTTCAGACATTTTATAATTGCTACTTTTTTTATTTAGTTAAAATATTATTAAAAGGTAAAAGCAAACGATTTTTTCTTTGATAAACATATTTTATTAATATAATTTCGTTTATTTTTTGTATAATAGCTGATGATCAATTGTAAACCTTTTGAAATCTGGCAATGGTTTGTAACATATGCTGTTAAGTTGAAAGAATAAACGAGCCGATGGAATTCTAAAATACTTGGAGTATTATTTTAGTTTTTAAGAATTTAAGATGCTCTGCAAGCTATAGTTTGAAGCTTAAGAAAACGGGTAGTTTTCTAGAAAGTATGCAAAAAATAATCTTTTTACCAGGCTAATGCCATTGATAGCACCCACCTTATCATCATCAGTTTTACAAATATGAAACAAATCGAGTTAAATAAAGGAGTTAAATAAGAAAATTTTCTTTTCTATTATTAGTGGTGATAAAAGCGTAAAAAGATGCAATAAAATTTAATTAAATTAGCATCCTGTGTAAAGTCACCTGAAATCCATAAATTCGTTGGTCTCTTAACTTAAAACAATATATAAATTCTTTTCCCCAAAAATTTGATTGGTGTGTATAAACAGCTGTATTTTGTTGGGCACATTCATCTTGCTTCATTGAATTAAGCACGTTTATGCAATAAAAAAGGTTATAACTCTCTTCTTTAACAATCTGATTGGTATGTATAACCGTCTGATTGGTATGCATAAAAAATGATACATTCTCATGTATCTTTTTTTCTAATATGATGGAAGCAATTAAAATATATTAAAGAAAAAATGCTTTGATATATAATATTTACATAAAAAATGTTGCTATAAAATTAAAATCGATTATTGATTAAACCATAATGACCGATATTGGACTGCTCAGTCAGAGGAAATATGCCCTTAAAGTTTATGTAATTGTAAAATGTATATTCTCTATAATAAAACTTTCTGACTGAATTTATATTAATGCTCGCGGACTTAGAAAATGTTTCCAATAAATTTAAAATATGAAAATAGATAAAATTAATTTGGAAAACAGGAAAGGATGGAATTGACGTTGTCTTTTAAATGGGAATTCAAAATTTTACCGAAGAATGGATTCGATGCCTTAATAATTATATGAAGCCATTTTTTAGAGTATATCCTTCTTTTTATAACACCGATTGAATTAAAAATCTATGAGACAGTTTCTGTTTAATTGTGCTGAAGATATGATGGAAATTATAAATGCAAATAATTAATATTAATTAAATAATTCGCTTAAGTAATTTAGTTGAAAAATAATATAAATGAAATGATAAAAAGAAATGTAGGTTATTCAAATAAAGTTTTATATCGTACCTGAAAACGAGTGATTCTTTTTACCAGATCTTGACATTTCCGAAATTTTATCCAAATATGAATTTATAAAATCTGGCATATCTTGAGAATGTGTAGAAGTCTTATGCCGATTTATTTCTTCTCTGAAAAGAAGAATAAAGTGAATAGAATCATTATAAACATTATTTTTAAATGTTTACTAAATATTCTTTCAGTAACATTTTTGATTCGATTGAGTTGTTGTTTCTGAAGGCAGTTGCCATGGGCAAGCCCGCTGATTGAAGTCAGCGATTTTAAGCCGAGAGAAATCGTCGCTTGTTTTTTCAATAGCGCCAACTAAGGTCAAGAGTATGATTTTGTTACGCACGCATCACATTCGCTTGCACAGCCCCTTTCTACGGGGGGCGGGGGGCACATTCACACATCTCACAGATAGAACAGATGAAGAACAACCATGCCCGAACCGGAACTCGAACACAGGACGCCCAGATCTCGGGGAAGACGCGCTAACCCTATGCCAGGACGCATACCCTATGTCAGGACTTTAATTGAGTTACATTATAGTATTGAATTTAATTGTGAATTCCTGATTGCCATGTTTAAGATAAATAAGCATTCATTATGACAAAAAGATCAGTTTCAGTAATTATGGCAATTAAGTACCCCTCCAATATCCCAAAATTTCAGTTTCATGGTAGTACATTTATACAAAGACGAACTTAAAAGAAATAAACAGAGGGATTCAACAATTTTATATTGCAATTTTTTTGTCATTTTACATTGATAATAATTCAGTTAGTAAGAAAAAAATAGAAAAGTTAAAAGCACTCATAGAAGATAAATATCCATATACGTGGCTGTTAATAATTTGTAGTAAACAATAAATAAGAAGATACTCAATGAATATTTTCATAAATATGGGAAGACTGTCTTAAATAGTTTTTATTGCAACATCTAGACGAATTTTACGTTTCATTGTTTTGCGATAATATCTT
This sequence comes from Argiope aurantia, assembly GCA_026543865.1. Classification (NCBI taxonomy): domain Eukaryota; kingdom Metazoa; phylum Arthropoda; class Arachnida; order Araneae; family Araneidae; genus Argiope; species Argiope aurantia. The sequence goes on from JAPMOR010072187.1 coordinate 51,951, forward strand.
ACAGACTTAATGCTCATTTTTTAAACGGCTTTTGTCAAGTTCCTGGACATTTATATTCAGAATTCGGGTCTGTTTCCATTTTTATTTTGTTCATCCATTTGTATTATTATTATTATTTTAATACTTTGAATTGTAGAAGACTCATCAGAATTTTCTAATATGATTAATCATAATAAATTAATTAATTACTGATTCATTGAGAAATGGAAAAATTTTAGTAGTAATGTTTTAAAGAATAAAGACAATGATCAAACATATATTGTTTAAAATATACTGCCTCAATAAAACTCGTGATCATGGGAAAAGTATAAGACCATCATAAAGTCCTACCCTGGTTACACTAAATTATTACGAAAAAAACCATTGTATATAGTACTGTAAAATGTTTACTACAGAATAATCAGATCCTTATTTATTTTTTAGTCCAACAGATAAAGCAAGTAATGCAGAAATAGTGATTCTATATTCAATTGTTACCAAAATGTCGTCAACGAAGAAAAAAGTTCAATGGGTTTTTGATTTCATAAATTCAAAACAGCCATAATTGTTCGTTAGAGATTTGGGGGGAGGGGGTATATAAAAGAACATTTTTTAAAAAGTATTTTCAGAAGAATATACTGTTAAACACGTTTATAATTTTTCATGAAATCCAGCTCATAAGAGAAAATAAAGTAATAATCTTATATAATCATTGAAATTGATTATACTTTACAGGGTCCGGCAAAAAGCCCGGACAAAGTTATTACATCATGGAACAGAAGTTAATTCATTTCTTTTTAATTTTTTTTTGTCTACCTTTTCAATTATAACATATTTTGTAATGTATCTTTTTGTTTACGTATTGATTTTTTTTTTATTTTATTACAATGCCAAGCAAAAGATATGCTATTTTAGATTTGGAAAACGAACAGTATGACGTCGTTAGTTTGCTTAATGTGCCTCGGCAAACAGTGTCTGATGCAATCTATCGTTTCAAAGAGCTTGGCAATGATGGTCCAGGAAGAGAACGAAAACATATGGTAACACTTTCAATAGCCATAAGGGTATCAAAAAGCGAGTTGAATGAAATTCGAGGGTTTCCATGAGAAAGATCACTCGTGAAATGAGAATAAGGGACCGATTAGTGCAACGAATGGCAAAAACAGAGCTTGAACTGAAGCCTTACAAGTTCCAAAAAGTTCAACTTATCACTGAAGAAAACGAACTCGAGAGGCTCTAAAGACACCAAAAACTTTTGAAATGGACCCCAAATCAGCTTTGAATGGGATTCCTTTTTACTAATGAGAAGCTCTTAACCGTCCAAAAGCTCATAACTCTTAGAATTACAGGATATATTCTATAGACTTTCCAAGCACTCTAGCAATATTTGAACATCACAAAAATCCAATGTCGGTCATGGTCAGGTGCGGAATTGGCGCAAGCGGCAAAACATTTCTGAATGAGTTTTTGTGAATGAGGGCGTTAAAATAAATCAAAAAGGCTTACCAGTAGAACATTCTACAAGTGGTTGAATTTTCGTGGGACAAAACGAATTTTAGCAATGTAAAGTGGGAGTTTCAACGAAACTCTGCATCATCTCACAAGGCTAAAAAGACAGAAGAGTGGTGCAATGCGCATGTGATATCATCTGGAGAATGACCACTCGCCAGGTATCAATTCCATGGATTACAGTGTATGATCCATTTTGGAGTCCAGGGCTTGCATTAAAACATGTAAAAATTTCGACTCTCTAAAGCAATGGCTTCGGTGGGAATGGAATAGATTAAAGGTAGAAGACTTGCGGCCAATTGCTGAAAATGTTAATAAGCGTTTGCACCTCTGCATCATTACAAAAGAAGGCCACTTTGAAAAAAATTAAATTTATTAATTAGTAAAAGTCTACTCTTATTATTATTTGCTATATACTAATTTACTTATTTTTAATAAAGTTATATTAAAAATTGTTTGTTCGGGTTTTTCTGCCGCACCCTGTACACACCTAATAATTTATTCAGCAGATAAAAAAGACATTTTTCAAATAATTATAAGAAATTAGTGTTGCCATATTCCTAAAATAGGGATTATAAAATAGATTAAAATGATAATCAACATGATTATATTAGAAGAATATGTTTTTGATTGTTGTGACACTCTGTAATAAATAATTCGGCCAATACATTTGAATCTTTTTTTTCAATTGGATTAAGTTTAATTTATAAAATCTAACCAAACATAAACATACATGTTTCGATAAACCTGAAAATATTAAAATCGCTTTACAAAATTTTCATGATTAGAATTAATAGGAATCAACATTTAATGCCACCGTAAACCCAAGAATTACTATATTCTATGTTTAATCATTACTCAAGAATAGAATAAACTATTTAATAATGTAATAAATATAGCATACCTAAGGAAAGAGGAAAAGTGGCGGATAATTTTCATCGCTTTGTCATAACCCGCTATTTTGCAAACCTCGCACAATTTTCTCAGTGCCGGCACAATTGTTGTTGGATTTGTTGGGCTTATATAAATTAGTGCAACATCAGAAAAGTTGACAGATAATTGAAGTTTGTCAGCTTCGTCTTCTGACAGACGGCGACCAATCAAAAGAGAAATGATGTTAGATGTGAGAGAAATCGCCAGTTCGTGAGATATATCGGCAGGTTTTCCATGCAGTTGGCGAAGTTTCTTCAAAAAGTTGACTGTCTCTTTCTAAAAAAGATAAAAAGAAAAAAAATTATTTTCTAATGCATAATAGCATGATATTGTTTTATACTTGTTTCGTCTATTTTTACACTGTGTTAGAAAAATTCTTATTCATAACAATAGTAACGCGCACAAATCTATTACAATATGCATGAGTATAAAAGCAATAATTTAAATAATAATAAGATAAGGTAAACATATAATAACTTTCCCTGTTTGGCAACATCAGGAAAAGAAATAGGGACAGAAATTTAGAGATGAATTTTGTAGAAAAAAATTGTAGATATTTGAAATATAATACTACCTGAAAGAAAAACATTATAATATGGAAAGAAGTAATTCAATAATTATAAGAATAGCAAAAAAATACAATATGCAAAATTTCATTGTTTCTCTTGGGATAAAAATTGCATATACAGAAATCAATGAAATAAAGTATGATTTTTTTTATGACTTTTGATTGTATGAAATTTAATGGTTTAATTATTCGTTGTAAAAGACAGTCATCCTTATTAATTTTCCCTATTTATTTTAAATGCTAGTACACGTCCAAAAGGTTTAAATGTTTGTCTAACATCTGGTTTTTTAAGTATATAATTGAATTGTGCGACAAAATATATACTATATTCTTCGGCCAATTTGTTACAGTAGAGTTCATATAAATGCATTTTGAAATTAACAATTCAAGGATTTTTTTCCCGTATGCTTATAAGACATGTAGATATGTGAAATCGGTTGATTCTTTAGAAACTCTCTATACTGAAACTTCTTTTAAATTAAATATAAAGAAATATCGATATTAAGAATTTTAAACTTCTATAAACTGAATAGGTATAGGTCAGTAATTAAGTAGAATTATTTAAATAAATTTTTAGAAGCTGAATTTTTTTTGTATTTATCAAGCTGCAGGTAATTGAAATTATTAAATATTTGAAATTTAACTGTATCAATACCTTTATCAGATCTTGCCAGTGGCCTCTGCCCAAGCCTAGATCTCGGGCTACTGACATACTGTATCTCCGCTGTTCAACCCACTTTTCCCCATTTTCTGAAATAAATCCTGCAATATGAAAAAGATTTTTGTTAGATTTCTTGCAAATAGCTTATTTAAAACATTTACAATTTATTAAGTACCAAAACACTGATTATTCCAGTTTTTTACGTTAATTATGTAAGAAACTTATATTCGTAAAATTTTGCAGATATGTACTCATTTGAAATCGAATTCTAAAGTTATTTGGGCTAAAAAAATTTAAATACAATGACACTAAAAACAAAAATTAATGAATAATTATACGACATTTATCTACATAACATAACGTTAGATAAGGGTTTTTGAATTGTAGAGTTTTGAAAGATATTGTAACTATCTATAAAAGGTCATTTCTCTCCAAAGAGAAACCGTCCATAGACCGATTCGTGCAAAGACAATACTTTTTTCTAATATACAGGTGGTTATCAAAATAATGAAAACCTCTTAGATTTACAAAGAATCCTTTATTAGTGTGGAATGTGGGACCGCCTTTGGCATGAAATACAGATTGGATTCGCCTAAACATCGATTCATAGTAGTAATAAATAGTGTTATTGTACCATTCTACCTGGAGATATTGTAAAAGTACTACGAGAGATGCTGGTGGAAGATATCGATTCCCTATTGAATGCTCTAAAATAGACCATAGCGGTTCAATTACATTGAGTCCGGGTGTCTGTGCGGGCCAAGACAGATATTCAACTTCATCCTCGTGTTCATCAAATCATGATTGGATTAGTCTCGCTGTATGGATAGGTGCATTATCATCCTGGAAAATTGCACCTTTTGCAAAAAACAAAATTTGAACCATAGGAAGGACCTAGTCAGCTAAAATGTCTCCATACTTCTCCCCAGTGATCCTCCCTTTCAGGGTTATGATTGGTCCAGCAAAAAACAGCGAAATGGCTGTCCATATCATGACAGATACACCTCCATGCTTGACAGTTGGAAAGAGACAATCAGGATCATACGCTTGTGCATGTGTTCTCTAAACGTGCAATCGACCAGGTTTTCTGAGTGTGACACCGCTGTAGACGACTTTTATAATTAATATCTGTGACAAGCAGCTTGGAAATTGCTGCTCGCCCATAAATGTTATGTTCATGAAGGTGCCTTGTAACTGTAATCACTGACACTGGAGAAACCATATAGGTAATGAGCTCTGCGGTCATTTTTGTTGCAGTGGTTCGCTTTTTAGACATTACAATTCGCTTTACCCTTCGGTCTCTGTTACTGAGCTTCTCTTTCCGCACACTATTTTGCTTTGCCGAGCTTTTCTTGCCGTTCTGTGTGTATGCTGTCACGACTTTAGACACCGTAGCTCTAGAAGCTCATTAAAGTTGGGATGTTTCGGTCAAACTTGCTCCAGCTGGACGGACTCGTACAATTTGGCCCCTTTGAAAATCTAAAAGGTCCGACACTTTTCGCTTTTTAAAAAAAATCCCAGAATTATCGAACTTTAATGAAGCTAACACATACTACCAGAATATACACATTCCTATTTGTAAAAAAAACTAGAGACTATTATTCTATTTTTATGCTTACGAAGCGCATTCAAAAATGTCACTTTTATTCACAGGTGTTTGCATTATTTTGATAACCATCTATATGTTCACAAGTGCTCGGGAAAAATCTTTCTATTCTTGGAAAAAACTCGATTGGAAGAATTTTTTATTAATATTTAATTCAAAAAATCTTTTTGCAAATTTTGATAATCTCTTTCTTTTTGAACATCTACTACTCAACTGTGTGTAAAGTGATGTTGGTCTAGGTTCGATGAAAGATTTTTACCAGATACATCAAAAATTTACGAATTATGTGCCTACCTATAAATATTATATAACTAAATAAAATAAATTATATAACTAAATAAATATTATATAAATAAATTAGATAAATATTATATAACTAAATATTATATTTTCTAACCCATAATTCTAATCGCGATTTAATATATCTACGAAATACTTTCATACTTACCGCTTTGACTTAAGTGTCCGAAGAGATCAGGTGCTCTGTTAAGAATAGCCGGGTGGCATAAAACCTCTTTCATTACTTTGTATTCATTCAGAACTACAAGGAATTTACGGCCGACATTAACCCTAGAATTTAAAGAAATTACAAGCAAAAGTATAAGTAAACGGCGAGGAATTTCAATAAAAAATACTATTCTAACCATCTGAATTTATTAAACTGTTATTTATATTATTTTCCAGATACCTGACTAATATTTTTTAATTAAAAGTATGTACTCGAGAACATTGTACTAAATTTTACTTCTGTTTTACCCTACAGTATCATTACACAAAACAGCAGTCGAACACAACAAATCCTATCGATAAGGCTTCGTTTAGTGAACAACCAACCAGCTTCGTTTAGTGATAGCGCAGTGGTCGGCTGTACGCAAGAAGAGAAAGAAGTATCATTACATTGTACTTTAGATATATAATTCACCTTCTAATATTTTATCTCCGAATAATTTAATTAGAAAACTTTCTGTATGATAAACAATATATACGATATGCAACCATTTCATTTAAAATTTTAAAACTTCATTAAGGAATGTATGTTCTATATTAACAAGTTTTTTTTCTTTGCCAAAATGTGATTTTTTTTTAAATTTTATATTCTTAATGTCTAAAAAGTTCTCTCCATAAAACCGTTTGAATTTTAATTGCATTTTAATCTAAATTTTGTTTTTAATGAAAACCATGTACCAAATTTCGTTCGTCTGTGTTTTAACTTCTGATGCACCATGTTCACAAATTAAAAGATCGACCCTGAAGTTACACTTAATATTACCAACATTGAGGTAAAAAATAAAGCGAGGTTCTAAGATTATATTTTTACTAAACTCATGTTAATCTAAAACTTAATCAAAAGAAATTCATCAAATCCTCGCTGCAGAATGTTTTTCAATAATTGCAATATTTTGCCAACGTTCTATTTGGTATTCAAGAAAATTAAAAGAAAGTCAGCATATTCATTGCGGAAATTCATCACAGATTTTTTTCTAGATATTAATATTTTATCAATGTTTGCTTTGTATACGAAAAATAAAAATAAGAAAAATGGCCTTTAGTAAAGTGACGTACTGATTCAAATAAATATTTTATTTCAAATATTTTTTACATGAAAAAAAAAGGAAAAAGCAATAAAATATTATTGCATTCTTTTTAAATCACTGCACTATTTTTTTTTTCAAAGCACAATTGTCATTTTGTTTACCACTCTTTCGTAATAAATGTACAGGCGGTTATCACAATAATGGAAACACCTGTGAACAAAAGTGACATTTTTAAATGCGCTTCGTAAGCCTTAAAATATAAAAGTAGCCACCTATTTTTTCTTATAAATAGCAATGTATACATTCTGACATTATGTGTTAGCTTTATTGAACTTCTGTAATTCTTGGATTTTTTTCAAAAGCATAAAATGTGGGACCACTCAGATTCTCAAAGAGGCCAGATTGTAGGAGTCCGTCCAGCTGGAAGAAGTATGACTGAAAATATCCCAACTTTTAGGCATTTCTGGAGATACGGTGTCTAAATTATACGGTGTCCAAACTGTATTGCATTCCAAAGACGGTCCTACACCATGCTAATAAAGAATTCTTTATAAATCTAAGGTTTTTCTATTACTTTGATAACTACCTGTATGTATTACCGGACTTTACTTCCTCAAAAACCTTTCTAAATTTTTTAGTTAAGATTTAAAAGAATGAAGAATTTTTTGCTGTATTCTAATTAGAAAAAAAATCACTTCTATGAAAATTTGTTAAATTTTATTTTAGGAATGTATAATTCAAGGAAATTTTAATTGAAGTATTTTCATTTAGGCTATTTCACAAATTTAATAGAAAAAGATTAATACTAAAAATATTTTTTAAGTCATGCATAACATCGAAATGATAAATATTAACCCATATTGTAATAGATTAACTTTAAATGTTTCTAAAAAAAATTTAAAAAAAAATAGAAATACAGACAAAGCTGTGCTCTATATTAAATAAAATCTTATGGAAAAAACACGTTTCTTTTTTTTAAAAAAAATATTAGAAGTATTTTTTGTAATCTGTATGTCAATTATTTTAAACAATTTTCAAAAAATTAAACAGGAATCACTAATTTGTAGTTAAAAGTTTATTAAGTTCAAAACAAATTAACTAGATAAATTTTTTAAGAGAATCTTATTTTACTCTCATATACAAATTTTACAAAGATACGTTATATAATCGTCAAAAAACTGGAACTCTGTCCATCCTAACGATAAGATAACTAATATAACTATATCCATAAGATAACTCAAAAATATTTTGAGCTAAATGTGTGAAATTTGGTATATGGACTTAAAACCAAATTTGCAGATTTCTAGCAATTTTTGAATAAAACTCCATTAAAAGAGATGTATAAAGAGAGATAGATGTATAAAATTTGGTACTAGATTTAATTTTTAAAGTATTAACAAGTGACAGCTTTAAATCTAAATCCATTAAGGGGTTGACAATTAGCCAATCTATACTTCTGCAAGCATATAAAGGCGATAATTCAGAAAAGTAATAATTTAGGCTTATGAACTTTTTTCCATAATTTTAACATATAAAATGCAGATCTTTATCACATTTTGAATCATATTTTTAGGAGGGTTTGCTGTCTGTTGGTCTGTACTTTCACAATCACGTAAACGCTTTATCTTAAATATATAATTTTGTAACTGCAATTGTAGTTCTGCCTCAATTTTTAAAAAAATTAATCTATTGTAAAATAAATTGTCAAAATAAATTCAATTTTTTTCTGGCGCTTCTGTCTTAACCATCCGAGCGATTAATCGCCAAAGATCGCTGATTAATAATATCTTTCATAACTACTATTCGACAATGGCATGCAGTTAATAATACGAAATTACATTTATTTAAGAGTATTAAAGAAACATTAGGGTGACCACTTCCACTGGCTTTCATCTCATAAAATACTGTATCATAAATATGAAACCCATTTTTTCTCATAAACAAAACATCATAAATAAAAATAATAAAGGGTGTGCCAAAAATTTTTTACCATCCAGCCACATTTATGCAAAATAAAAATGGAAAATTTTGATAAAAGATTGCGTAAAGGCCAACAATGCCGTGGAGGCCATTTGTCCTATGGGCAGGATAAGGTTATTCCATACATAACCTTATCCTATGTATTTTACGATTCAATAAAAAAAAAACAATTTAAAGGGGAAAAAACTTTATTTTTTATTTAATTCAAATCGTGCGTTAATTGTGATGTTCTATCATGTAATGCTGCCTTTTTACTAACTCTAAACCAACAGCTGTAAAATGTTTTTTAATGGGTTGCCAAAACTTTACTGCACGAATGGGACAAATTCAAATCTTGCCTTAATTTTAGGACGCCCTCTATTTTTATACATTAAATTTTCCATAAATGAATGAACAACAATTTTCCATAAATGAATAAATAATTCTTACCCGATCACATCTCCATACTTTTTTCTCATCTTCCAAAATTTCTTGTGCGGCTCGTTGCTCAAAAATGGTAAATACCCAACAAATGGAAGTCCGGTAGGTCCAGGAGGTATCTTTTCACTAAAATCGTACCACTGCAATATTTTCTGAAGGAATATCCAGAATACAAAACAGCCAATAATAAACAATAAACTACTAGATGTTAGACTATAATGTTTGCTATTAAAATAATCATGAACTATTTCCAAAACCATGATTTGTTTCTTGAATTTAAATGAGTCTAATACATGTCTTGTATAGCCTCCAGTTTGTTGCGTTAGATAAATTGTGATAAAATTAAAAGAGAAATTTTCTTTAAAATAAATGCGTCACAGTTTATCAATTGCTTTATCACCCTATAATTTTGATGACCCATTATTTTTCTGGTATCACCCCATTTTCAAGTGTGTTCGGGGAAATATCGTAATATACCAACATGAGAGGCATTATGGTAAATTTGTATGTATTGTCGAGACCAATATAAAAGTATCGATGCTCTAATTAAAAAATACATTAGATCAGTTTGCATGTGCATTTATCGGTAACATGCAATAAACTTTTTTTGTGATTAAAATATTTTAAAACTTCCTTCATCTTTATTGTTTTGTCAACTGCAATTATGCAAGCCTCGTTTAACTGTGGAAGGTGCGAACTAAAGATTGTGTTGAAATTTATCTTTGAAAGTGAGTTATCAGTCTTATCCAAAGTTATCTGATAAAAAGTCTTGCTGATTAAAAAATAATCACCATTTAAATTGGGGAGAATATAATGGCGTAGCATATTGCAAATATTATCAGATGATTCCCTTTTCATGTTTTGAAATCTTTATTATCATATGCGGAAATAAAAACCAAAAATGATAACAAATTATTTTTATTGAAGAGGAGAGTGCGTTATTACTATCCACCACCACCATCGTTACCTGAACTTGCAATCGTTTTTCAGGAAGAATGGTGCAAGATTCCTTTGAAAACAATAACGAAACTGTATTTATCCATTCTGAGAAGATTACAAGCAGTTTTGAATGTCAGTGATGTATATGCAGTGTACTTAAAATAATTTTTATGGGCTTCATACTATAGGTCATTTAGCTATACATCTTTTATCATCTGAGATTATTAAATTTTTATATAATTCATTTTCCATACTTTCAATGTAACTTTTTAAACTTTCCCGGTTCCAACGTTGTCAATACTCATTTTAATATTCTCTTATCATCTACTCTATTTACAAAGCGAAACTGGTCTCCATGCATTTTTCGTAAGGAATATATGGAATATAGTTTTATTCCTTTCATTAATTTGAGTTTCTGATGCCTCCAAAAAGAGAATAGCATCCTTTTGTAATTATATTATGGTCATTCTATATTTGAATATCAATAGTTGAATCTATAGTAAAGTGTGCTCCCGTGTTTAATGCATACCCTACAACCCTCACAAACGATTTAATGCTTAAATCGTATTTCTGTTTTTCTATTCTTTCAGCTTCTTTTCTTTGATTTTCGTTTCCTCTCCTTCGACCCAATTTATTCTGTAAATTTTGTTAGGAGAGCCAGTAGTAGAATGACTAAAATCAACTATTACGACTGCTGTTCGTAAAGAAAATACACTCGTTATTCGCTGCTTCAATGGATCAAAAAGTAGTCTACTTTTTTATTTACCTGCTACGAATCAAACGAATGGATAAACTTCTAAGACTCTCTTAAAAACACTTTCATGATATCGACCTGGAGATTACATTCAAGATATTCAGGTAAGTCCACGCCCAGAATTGGCAACTGAGTCTTAACTTTTAACAACAACTTTTCCTATTGGGTTCCAATGGTCGATTGCAACCATAATTTCAAATTTTTATTTTGAATGAGTTTCTTATAAAAGCTATTTTAATTCAGGGGAGTATGGTTGTCAAACGGCCGTTTCATTTTTTTTATCGTGAAACTTCTTGCAAAAATATATATATATAGATATTAAACTTTTGTCAATAATTTAATTTTTCTCTTAGCGAATAATCAATAACCATCTCTATTTAAGACTGAAAATATTTTTAAATTTTAATTATATTTTGAGTTATTTACATTTTTTTTTTATTTTGGCTTGTGCTATTTAATTTTTGTAGTTGCCTTTGGAAATTAAACTAATTAAATTACTATCTTAAAAATGGTATCTTAATGCTGGTAAGGATAAAACGCCAAAAAATGACCTTCTAGGCTTATCATAACCAACTATAGCGTATTTGTGTTAAATTTCTATCTCTCAGTGATATTACGGATTAGAATATATGTTCTCAGTTAAAGTAAACATTTATTGTTTTCCTAAATTTAATAAATTTGGCAAAAACAATTAATAACAAATTTCATTTTCTCATAAATTAGCCTAATATTTTAAAAATATTTTCAGTTATTAAAGTTTAATCATTCTGATAAATAATGCGATGATGCTTCGTATTTTACAATGTCTATTTAGATATTTTGTGACAAATTATATTCGTTTAAAATAAAATATCATGTGAATTTATAAGAGCACAAATCTGTAAAATAATTTTTCAGCATTGCAAAGCCTTTCTAATATGAAAAACTGAAATTAAAAAATTTACTTGAATTTTCAGTATTCAAAATAGACGTGAGCTATTTGGATGTGGTATGTTTAGTTCAGTTACATTATCATCCCTTTTAAAGCAACGTTTGGGGCTATTTTGTGACGGGTTTCGTAATTTTGAACCGCATTCAGATAACGAAGACGACACCTGACTTGGCACTCTCTTCTCCAAGCTTTCGCACCATACCAGTGGCCTCGAGTCTCGAATCGGGTGTTAAATCTAAAGCCGAGACCTTACCATTATTCCACCACGGGTCCTTTGATGTGGTATGATAATCATTCGAGAGAGATGTGAGGATGAAGAACTGCGCTTTTAACAAATGGAATGCCACGACGTTACTATCGCAGCACGAGATTTTAATTCGATGAAACTCTAACAAAATTTTTATTTTGGTGACGAGGTAGTATAAAATTACCTTCTTCCGATTGACAAATTAGTCGAGTCTACCCCTGATGAATTTATTTTGTTAAGAAACATGAAACATAAGTTTATAGCTCAATAACAAATATGATAAATTGCTTCCTTTAAATAAGTACATCACTGAAGAAGAATATGTCCCAACGTCATTTGATTCCCTTGTAATTCCAACATGCAGTCCGAGAAGTTTTTAGCATAGAACCTTGAGCATTTAATAAGCATTCATCGTTGATAAGAATTTACAATTATGTTTGATAATTTGAGTTGTGAAGTTTCGATGCAATATTTATGCAATTACTAAAAGTGAAGACAATTTTTCGAACATCATTTATTATAATACATATTTCATAGGATATCTGAAGTCTGAAATAAATGTTTTGGTATTTTATTTCAAAGGCAATAAATTTCCTGTGCTAAAGATTTTACATGAACAATGAGTTTCCTGTGCTAGAGATATTTCAAGAAGAATGAGTTTCCTGTGCTAAAGATATTTCAAGAAGAATGAGTTTCCTGTGTTAAATATATTTCTAGAAGAATGAGTTTCCTGTGGTAAATATATTTCATGAACAATGATTTTCCTAAGATTTTTTTTTGTTTGTTTAAAGATAGATTCGGAATATTGTTATTTGGTACATAAATTATTAAAAGTTTTTTTTTTTCATTTTCTTATGAAATTCATTTATTTGACTTTAGAAAAAACTTTCATGTTCAATCATGTTAACTCAATTTATTTTCAATCTTTAAATATTTCATTGATTGGTATTTGTAAATTTCTTAAATCTTCT
>JAPMOR010072195.1:0-16792 GCA_026543865.1 Argiope aurantia
ATTTTTTTAAAGTGATACTTACACAATCAATACTTAGTAGGATAACCCTTATTTTTTAAGACAGCTTCACAGCGTCTTTTCATCGAGTGAATGAGTATTTGGAGTTCATCTTTCTTAATCACATGATGCCAAGTGTCAATTGTAGATTCAATAAGTTGTCTTTTATTGGATGGATGTTTTTTTCGTACAAGAATTTTCAAACGTCGCCACAAATTTTCAATTGGATTGAGATCAGGGCTGTTTCCTGGCCATGGTATACATCTATGCCTTTATTTTGAAACCATGCTTTGCATACTTTTGCTGTGTGGCATGGAGCTGAATCCTGCTGAAAAATAAATGGTGCTTTGTTGAGAAAGAAATCCCTGATGGAAGGTATCAATTTTGGTTCCAGGACAATTTCGATGTATTTTTTGCTATTCAGGACGCCATCAATCACTTGAATTCAGCCCACACCATCTGCAGACATACATGCCCAAACCATGGCATTTGTTGTTATTTTTATAGTTGCTTCAATGCAATCAGGATGAAGTGCTTCACCTACTCTACGTCTCGCGTATTTTCTACCATCAGTACCAAAGAGCGATATTTTAGTCTCATCGCTCCAGATTACTTACTTCCATTGATTTTCTGATCATTTAATGTGTTCTTTTGCCCACTTAACTCATTTTTTGAGTTGCTTTTGATTTAAATATGGTTTTTTCCTTGGAATTCTAGCTTGTAATCCAAATCCTGATAACCTTCTTCTTTTTGTTCTTGAACTTAACTGCAATACCCGCTGCATTAATTTCACATCTAATGGCATCTGATGAAATTTTTCTATCTTGAAGGCACAGCCGTTTAATTTTTCTATCGGCAGTAGCAGTTGTGCATTTTTTTTTCTGCCTGATTTGGCCTTATTTTCCACTGATTTCATTTTTTCATAACGTAAACGGAACTTTCGTACACCAGAACAAGTCACTGAACCACCAACTTGTCTTGCAATTTCAGCATAAGAAAGGCCATTTTCTCTCAATATGACAATTCGGCTTCTTTTTGTAGATGTCCAATCAGTTCTTGTTGGTGTTGTTTAAAATTAGTTTAATTAAAAAAAAAGAACTTAAAATATTCAAAAACAGCAATACTCTATTTAATTGTACTAGTATGCATCATTCCGCAAAATATTTCCACAACAATAACTTTTACCATCCAAATAACCTAAATTATAGTTACAGACATTTGATGGGTCCTCAGAAGAGTGTTTGTGATTGACTAGTACGCTTTTATTACAAAACACATCATTATTCAAAACGATTTGTGTTTTGATTCATGTTTTTTGTTCTACTAAAATGAGCGTAACTTTTTTTGTAATACAGATATTGTAATACTGTTTTTGTTATTAAATTTTACATTGAGTTACCTTCAATTTGATATCCAAACATTTGTATTTAAGTGAAAATTAATATACAGTGGTGGAAAAAACTTTGTGACCAAATGTGAAATTGAAAACTTTTAACTTTACTTAAAAAAGACACATTAAATAGTATATACAATACAAAAACATAAAAATTTCTTCATATTATTTTATAAAGAAATTAATGTAATTATACATTATACTCAAATGATTTTTTTTCATAACATAAAAGGGTGAAAAAAACTTTGAGACCACAAAGTTAAATATTAATTAAATGTATAGCATTACAATTTTTAGTACTTCGTGTGTTTTCCTTTCACACGAATTACTTCTAAAAGACGATTCTGGAAGGATTTTGCTAGGTTTTTGCATGTTAGAATCGGTATTATATCCCATGCTTTTAAAATAGCAGCTCTGAATTCAGACACTGAATAATATTGTTTACCATTTTCATACACCATGCGTGCAAGGATACCCCACATGTTCTCTAAGGAGTTGAGGTCTCGTCTTTTCGCTTAAACTTATATTATTTTCAGTTAGCCAAGCAATAGTTGAAGCAGACTTGTGCACTGACGCATTATCTTGTAGCAAAATCAAATTTTGATCCATAAGTTCATCTCTTAATGGAACAAAATTATTTGCCAGTATATCTTGATAGTCAAAAGAGTTCATATTATCTTTAGTGAACACAATATCAGTCTTCCTCTAGCACTGAAACCTGCCCAAACCATGACGGATCCACCACCTTGAACTCGCTTTGAAAAATGCGTAGCATCCTGTCTCGAATCATGCCAATACTTTCTTAAACCATCAGGTCCATCTAGGTTAAATTTCTATTCATCCGTGAACACTATTTTTCGCCACAAGTTTGGTTTTAAAACATTATATGTTGCAAAGTTCAATCTTGCTGCAATATGATGTTTTTCAAGTCTGGGTTTACTTTTGAATTTTGCATATTTGATGTTTTCCTTATTACTCAGAATATTTCTAACTGTTCTAGCCGTAACTGGAAGATTAAGTGTCGATTTTATTGCTGCAGAATGTGCATTGTCTTTAACAGCCATCCTTATAACACTTCTTTTCATTCTGGTTGATAGTTTTGATGGCCTTCCTCCTCTATTTTTTTTACCATATCTGCGTGGATCTGAGAGAAAATGATGAACCACAGTTTTAGACCTCTTGATTTTGCTAGCAATTTGCCTTTCACTCATTCCGCTTCTGCGAAATGCTAAGATTTTCCCTTTTTCAATTTCAGTCAGTAATTTTCCGCTACCCATAGTCTCAGTTGCTTCAACACTCAAAGAAAGGATTAGAAAGTGTTTCTTTTCAGTCTCACAACTGTCCTGCACAAAATCGTGCAATAGTTACGTCATCTCATTATGCAAACAATCACTCTTTGAAACTGGTCTTAAAGTTTTTTCCATTTCATTACATTACACATTTTTCCTTTATAGCTACAATAAACGTATTTTAAATTCTAAATTCATTTTTTTTATTTATTACATTTTATATATAAGTGTAAATGTAAATTACAAAAAAGATTTGCATTTTTGAATGCAAAAAAAAAAAAAAAAAAGTTCAGTGGTGGTCTCAAAGTATTTTCCACCACTATTCTACAAGCACACAAAGTTGAAAAACATGAAACTTTCAAAAAATGTCCACACTTTTGGCCACTACTGTATATATATATATATATATGTATATATATATATATATTGCATGATTTTCAACAGTAGGCTTTATTATACAATGAAATTTATATTGTTTTCATTATTTTATTAAATATTTAATCCCTTGATTTTCTTCTATTGTTGAAGGCAGAGGAAGAAAAATTCTCTTAATTATTTTGCTTCATATATTATCTTTTTTTAAGGGATTCTTAATACATTTATTTTCAGTTTAGTATATGATTATCATTATTCTCAAATAAGCATTACACAAACCAGTATAACATTTTTCAGTATAACATTTATGCAGTATAACATTTTTCATAATGCTGCTGTTGCTACAAAATAAATAATTTCTAATGAACCATTTTTGTCAGTGGGAATCACATACAAAAACATAAAAACTTAATGTAACATATAACCTTTTTGGAACATCCTCCATAATCAACTAGCATTTTTGAAATAAGCATTTGCTTTAAATCCTTATCATAAAAATATGTTGCTTTTAATCATATGATATCAGTTTTATTTGATATTATGCACTTTTTTTTTCTTTTCAGATATGAAATTTTTGGAAATACCAAAAAATTTTGAAAAAAGCTCCAAATTGTCTCTTGAAAATTTTGGTCCTTATAATATGGCAGTAAAAGTTATGTTTAATTATAGTGCTGAATCTAATGCTTATGCTATCTGGAATGCCATGCATAAAGAAACTTTGCCATCTATTGGAGAATTTCATTTTGGAGATGTCAATCATAAAGTCAGGTAAATTTATATTTATGTATATGAATATTCAAAGTTTTAAAATTATCAAGATATTAACCCTTCTTTGCATGTTTTTTTCTTTCTTATGAAATAAATCAAGATGTTATAATTCATGACCTAGATTAAAGGAAAAATGTTTTAAAAACTCCTAGTATAAATACATAAAATAATTAATAAACGGTTTGATGGAAATATCCTTCATCATGCAAATTTACATGTTAAACTCAGTACAAAATCTTCAGTGTACCTCTCTTCTAAATTTCTCCCCTCATATCACTTTTATTATAAAAAGAAATCCAGATTAGTTATAAAAAATATTCAAGAAATTGCATGGTTCTTCCAACCGCAACTAACAGGGGAGTGATGAGTTTAAAGTTGCTGTTATGATTGTGACATTTGATTTTTTTTTTGTGTCAGTTACGTTCCTTATTACGCAATAGGTGAGAAATAAGTTGTGGCAACAACCAATTTACAGTATACCTGTTTTGAGTTTTAATTTTTTGTTCACTAAATGTTATGATGGCAATTTTCCATCATTATGCAAAGAAAGGTTAATATATATTTTTAATAATTTGCGTAAGATATAATTTCCTTACAAAAGAATAGTATCGTTTTATATCTTTCTATTAGTTCAACGTCGTATGCATAGTCAACTTTATGATGAAAAATATTTTCTGGTAGAAAACCTTAGATTAGAATGATTATTTTATTATTGTATGAAAATCATGTGATATACCTATCAGTGATGCTGTTTGGAAATTGAATGAATTTGAATGTTCATTTTCAAATTTCTTAAGCAACTGTGTATAAAAATAATTTTCATGGTATATTTTTTATACAATTCATTTTGATTTGTATATTGGCACGGGCTTAATGAGTTTCCTCTTACTTTGGTGATGGTATGAATATATTATTAACTTGAATTGTTGAATTTCATTTATAATTAAAATTTTTTTATCAACCTGTTCTTTTAGGTCTCATTTAATTGGAATAAATTTAAATTAAAGTCCAACCTTAAATGTAATGTCGCGTGGCTGAGATTTGAAATGCAGACCTCGTGCTTCGCAAGCTCTTACTTTACCTCTCAGCCACGCTAACTATATACAGATCTTCCTTTTTGCGATTATATATATGCCCACTTTTGAGTAAATTTTATTTTATTCTATGTGTAGGAAAATAAAAATAACATATATAAATGCTTAACTAGTTTTTTAATGTATTAAAATGCTTATAATGTAATGTATAGTTTTTTAGTAATAATTATACTTTTACATTTTTCTTAAAAATAATCACTTCTGTTGTAATTCTTTTTGTGCTAAAATAATTACAGTTTTTACAGGTGGATAGTTTAGCTAGCTTTTGAATGATTTCTGTCAGTCATATGCTTTATTTCATTTGATGTAGTTATCTGAATTTTTAGATCTATTGTTTGTGAAAGTTTTTCATTATTGTAATTTAAACTGAATAGATTTTTTTTTATTACTGGAATGAGAAAAAGTAGTTTTATCATATTTTACCTTTTTTTATATATAAATGGTTGAAACCTGGTGATATTCACACACAGATGTATGAAGTTTATTGTGTAACTAATTAACATAACCCCATTATCGAAATTGTCTTAATAAACATACTTTTACTGATTTTTCACTAAAAAGTTATCACTATTTCCATCATTCAACTCAAGTTGATGATGATTAAATTAATGGTATAACTGGTTTAGTTCATTATATTTAAGTGTGTGAAAATAGAGAAAGGTTCCAAATACATTGTTCATTGTTGTCAGGTATTTGGAAAATGGTGTGGTTAAAAAATTATTTTAGTAATTTTTCTAATAATTTTTTTATTGGATTTTATATATCAAAACATATTGATATTGAATAATTTTTGAAACAAATAATAAATAATGATAGAAAATAGATTATTTACCATAACATCAATTAAAAAGATATTGGAGCATATATGATGAACCTAGACAATCTAGTTTAATTGCTCAGTTACTTCAAAAGATTATTTGAAGGAATTACAAAGAGATTTTGTATTTTCCTTCTACGAAACTTAATGATAAATTCAAATGTGTACTATTTAAAACTAGTGAAATTTGGCAGAATAATGAAAAAATAAATTGGCTAATCATTTAAAAATGAGGTTTCTTCTTCATGATAATAGATTATGTACTTATTAGTGGTTTCTGAAATTTTTAAATTTATGTGACAAGTACTATTTTATTCATCTTGAAGCTGGATATTGCAGCATCAGATTACCATTTATTTATCTTACTGTGAAATTTTTGAATATTAAGATTCGCAATAATGTTTTTGTAAGATATTGGGTTTTTTTTGTTTTTTTTTAATGATAAAGATTACTGTGGACACTAGTCAACTTTGATAACTGGCTTGTTTGTCCAACAATTTTATGGAATGATATAGAATACATGCATTAATATTTTGCTTTGTTGTTTAAAATACTGAAATACATGAAGTAACTGGAATCTATTTATAGCAAATTACTAGCTGTCCAAATTAGAATGTACATACTCGAGCATTAAAGTGCATAATTATTTCATATAATTCTTAGTTATTTCATGATATAACTGATCATGATTTGTCAATTATTTCATAGAATTTCTTCTTATTTCATGAAACAACTTGTTTTAATGAATTTTTTAATTATTTTTATAATAAGAATAATAATTTTGATAATTTTCATTTTAATAATTTTTTTACTACTAATAATAATTTAATAATTATTTTTTTATTATTAAATTTGCATTACTTTTGATACAAATAATATATTTCTTAACATTAGAGAAGTCATTTAAATTTTTTGCTTTAATGTTACAAATATCTGATTAAATAACTTGTTAATAATTTCTTTATTATTCTTTATTTGTGGATTATTAATAATTTTCAATTAATAATCTCCTTTCCAATTATAGAAAGAAGAGGCTTAAACCTCATCCAAATATTGTTGAGATGTACTTTGCATTTGCTGATCAAGTACCTTTGCTTCCTGGTGCTTATAAAAACTTCCCTCAAGCTCTTCCTGTTCGTTTGTTGAATGATGGCTGTGGCAGAAATATGACACTTTTTTTGGTAATGAAAAGGTATACATGCTTTTTTGTATATAGTAAGATTATAAATATCTGCAATTAAATAAATTGCACTTTAATTCTGTGAGAAAAAAAATTCCTGTTTGATACTGGCCTTAATGCAGTAGATTCATAACTTTTTTTCATTACTATATTATTGTATTTTGATAGTTTGTGTCTCTATTTGTTTCTGTTTCTATGTTTCAACTATTTCCTGTTTCCAGTGTTTGGCTTATTCATTGAAACTGCAAATATTTAAAACACATTACAAAGAAAATCCTTTCTAATGGTTAGATTTACAAAAATTAATATTGTGAGTTAATTTTTTAAATGAATTTTATCAGAGTTTTTAATGCTTAAATAATTATATCTCTCTTAAAGTTATAGTATTTAATTTTTCTTTGTCTTCATATAGTAATGCTGAAATGCACCAATTTAGAATTTTTTTAGAAATTTACTCGCAGTTAGTTGATATTTGTCAATTTTCAAAATTATTAGGTAATGAAAAAATTACACATAAATTGTCTTATAAACTATAAAGGAAGCAAAAAACAAATGACTGGAAAATACTTATTTTTCAATTACCATCATGTAGGAACCTTACATCTTGCTGTAATCTTGATAATTCTGTATAAAATTATTTTGTTATCTACAAAGAGGAATACCACAAAGTGTATTTTTATGAAAACATCTATCAGAATTTACCAATTTAGTCTCTGGTACAAGGATTTAGTATTTGTTCAAACAAAAACTAACTATGAATTTTCTGTTGAATCTGATTTAGGTTATAGAAATTTAAAAATCGTGGGCTAAAAATAAAAAGTGTTTCAATTTATCAAAATGCATTATTGCAATACTGAAAGTTAGAGACTCTTGTAAATGTTCACTGAGTGAATAGTTTAAAGGAAATTTCACAATTCTGAGGAAAATTTGGCAGTATTCATTTCAAAATTTCATTAATATTATTCATGTATTTTTTAAAAATATTTATAGTATCTTTTCTGAGAGATTTATATACAATTCTTTTTTGAGATTTACAATTCTGATTCTTCTTTTTCTTTTCTGAGTACAATTTCTTTTCTGTGAGATTTATATGGAAATTATGCTGTCATGATTCATGTTCTTATATCATATTGCATAATAAATATATATTCTATTCTTAGAGATATATTTTTTCTTTTGAATTAGATACCATTGCAGTCTGAAAGATTACTTAAAGAAAGAATCTCCCTCTTCAAAAACCTCTCTTCTTTTGCTTACCCAATTGTTAGAAGCTTTAGTACATCTTCATCAAAATGAAATTGCACACAGAGATTTGAAAACTGATAATATTTTATTAGATTTATCTGAAGGTAAATTATATTTAATATTGTTATGGGTATTTTCTTATGATATTTTTTATTCATTTAACATTTAAAACATTTTCTAGTATTAAAATTATTTTTGATGTTATTTGATGTTATTCATAATATTATCAACATAGGTTTAATTTATTTCCAAATATAAATGTAAAATTAAAACAGCTTTTATCAGGTGAAAACTGATATGAAAGAAGTATATTAGAATTCATATTTTGCAGTATATTATGTATTTATCTTATTAAAAGTCCCTTTTTTTAAATATTACTATAATAAAATTTATTTGATTTTAAGATTGTCTTCGGGTAACTCTTTTGAAGCTATTCTAATCAGCTATATTTTTACTAATACTATTCTAATGGCTTTTGTGAGTTTAAATATATAGTGTATGCAGTTAATAATAGCTATCAGATTATAGATTAAAGATTACTTAATTAAAGATCTCTTGACAAAATAGTTTTTAATGTTTTAAAATTGATATTTTAATAAATTAAGAATTCTTTCTTAGATTTGAAATGAAAAATGTAGATTAGAGTTTCTTTCTTCGATGTAGTATTTTTTATTCCAGTAATTGCATTTTTCTTTATATATGCATATGTTCTTTATTGTTCTAGCAAGTGTTTTAAATGAATATGCATACAAATTAAAATTTAAAAATGTAAAGCTTGTAATTTAAGTCATTATTCAAACATATACCATTATTTTCTACATTTCTTTATATAGAATTCTTAATAAAATAAGTTGTCCTTGTGTTATTTTAAGTTTTATTCATTTGGCCGTTTCTTAAATTTTAGGTGTATCTTCTCCCAAACTTGCTGTTACTGATTTTGGTTGTTGTTTAGAAGGCCTTTCTCTGTTTTATCCATCGTATGATATTAGCAAAGGTGGTAACATGGCTTTAATGGCACCTGAGGTATGTATACTTGCAGTTTTTAGACAGTTTTTTTTTTGTCTTTTATCTTTCATATATGTATATAAAATAATGCTATTCTTTCTATAATTTGTTAATATTCATCTTGAAAATTAGAGGTATAGGGCAGGCATGATTTATAGCTGGAGATAAAATAATTTTTTTAAGAATTGGCATTCATGCTTTACCAGTAGTATAATCAATTCTTTAATATATCTTTGTAATTTATTGGAAAAACATTAATGAAAAATTTTGCCCTTTGAGTCTAGTGTTTGTCAATAAATGCATAACTTGCTGGATTTATTTCAATTCCATGATTTTCGTGGCTACAGGCTAATCAAAAATTGCTCATTCTTAAATTTTATTACAATAATAAAATATGCATAATAAATTTTGCACTTAAAATATGTTCAAATTTATTCATATTGGCAAATGATAACTTACCATATCATTTTCATTTTTATTTAATCATGCATTTTATTAAGCATTTAATCCAAAATTTCTGTTATACCGCTTTATACTATTACAATACCATTGAAATGTACTGAAGTTATGTGTGTATTCTGTAGGTGGTGAATGCTGAAGCCGGTCCCTTTTCTCAGATTGATTATTCTAGATCTGATCTTTGGACTGCTGGCACAATAGCCTATGAAATATTTGGAGGGTCTAATCCTTTTTATTCTCCTGGATCAAATTTGAAAAACTCCTCTTATAATGGGAACAAGTTACCTCCATTGCCAAGCTCTGCTCCTGCAGCTATTCAGAGATTAGTGACAGATATTTTGCACAAAAATCCAAAACAAGTAATACTTTATCATTATTTAAGTTTATCGTATTGATTTTTTTTTATTTGAAAGCAAAAATTGTGAGAATTAAGCACTAAAGTTTAGTTTTTTGTTAGTTTTTCCATTCAGAACACTTAAAGCAGCTGTTAATTTCTATAAAGAAAATGTAGACTATAATGCATTTGTTATTAGTGATTTTTTAAATATGCACACGTACAGTATGTTATAATCTCTAATTAATCATATGTTCTTAAAATAATTTCCTAATATCTTGTATTTTGAATTCTCTATAGTTTTAATTTCTGAGATGTGTAGGCTATTATTTTAAAACTGTGTCAACAAATTCCTATATAAAATTTTGTAAAATTCAGAATGTTTTCATTTACTCTATTCTTCGTGCTGTCTTCATCAAAGCTTTTTAAAAGAAATATTAAAGGCAGATAAAAATTGTATTATTTCTTTAAATTGTGAAGGAAAAAAATTGTTAAAGATCTTGACACCTGTTTCTTCAAAGAATATTTTACAAATGTGTGTGTGTGTGATAATTTCTAATTAATATATAATCTAAATTTTTTTTTTTAATCATTTGAACTACTTCACAGTAATTTCTGTGTTGCACCTGTTGCACCAGTTGTTATATTTCCCATGAAACCAAATGCTGTTTTAGTTCATTCTTTTCTAAAACTATGAAAGTTTGAAATATTTTTTCAGGGTTTCTCTTTCCTGGTTTTTGCCTTCCTAGTCAGTTTGTCTCATTGCTCTCATTATAACTTAAGCAAAGAAATTTTCACAAAAGATAAAAATGGGACTATTTCCTTGAAATTAGGAAGAATAAAAGTCATTAAAGAATTTTTCAATTACTTCTTTAAATCATGTTTTTACATATATTATGCATTAAGTTGTGATATAAAATCTTGAACTGAATGCAACCAAGGAATAAAGTAATATATTCATCCATGATCATCAGCAATATTTTGACAAGCATGACATTGTTCTAACTTTCTCGGTGAAATAATTTTGGCTTGACTTGTTCTCAATGCTGCTTTTCCAATTGATTGTTGTAATAGTATTAAAATAACTGGTATAAGCATCAATTAAACTAAGTTTAATCTTGGATGCTTTGCATTTGTTTTTCAAGAAATACTTTTTCAGTTGTATATCTTAATGGCATGCTGATTGTCACATCTTTTGAAATTTTAAGATTTTAGTAATATTAATATCTTTATAATAATTGCATAATAGAGATTATATTTTCTTCATTCCACTTGATCCAATTTTATTTCTTTAAAAATACTTCTGCTATTTTATCAATGTAGCCAAATAGTATTCATGTATCTGGTTAGTGGAGGCTCTATTCTTGGAAGCTTAAGTCAAAACGATTCGGCTAGTGGTTTTATATTGTGAAATTTTTGTTTTATGTTTAATGAGTTTTGATGTCAGACATATTTTAAACCATAAAATGCACAATGGTTATTGCAATATCCATTTGTTTATTTTTTATTCTAAATCATTAATCTTATTTATTTTATACTTAAGATAAATAAAGCTTGCAGCAATTTCAAATTCATATGAAGTCATAATAATAAAATAATTAGAGTTGGAGAAACTTTATTTTATGCATAGAATTTATTTTGTTTTGCTTTGATTAATTATGTAGTTCATATTATTTGTTCCAATCCCAGAAAAGGTTCTCTTAAGTACATTTAGGTTTCTGGTGATTATGTCTATATCAACAGCAAAGTTTGCTAAACTTTTTTTTTTAAGTGATGCTTCTGATAATACATCGAATGTTTTCAGTACTGAAAATTAATGAATGTTAGAATACATGACACATTTGATGCAGAAGATAAGAATTTATAGAAAAAAATACTTAAAATTACAAAAAATTTTACTGTGGAGCTTCGCATTAATATGAGCGATTAAATAAAACATGATTCATATATTTGTAATTTATGTATGTATACATACTAGACTTTAAGACTGCATTTATTAATAAAATTGAAATTGTGAAAATATATATTATGAAAGAAGGAGAAATACTTTTAAAATTTATTGAAAATGGTTTAACTACAGTCTTTTTATTGTTTTACATCCAAGAACTGTTTAATGAATTAATTTAAAATGTGTAGGAAATTATGTAAAAATTCCCATATCACTGTTGTCATTAATGTACTTGAGAAAGGAAAACAATACCAATGGAATTACCAATCTTCCCTTGTTGAATTCTAAAACAACATTGTGTATTATGGAAGATAATTCAAAGTCTAAGTAGAAGCATTAATTTACAACTGATTATTAAATTTTCTAAATGAAAGAATGTTGATTTTGCTTATGTTGAAATTTACATTTGTAGCTATTTGTGCGAAGGTCTGTGAGTTTTCTTTTAAAGAGATCTCAATTTCTACATTTCATTCTCCCAATCTTTATAGCTTTTTGTGGATTTTGTGATGTTCATTTGCTTATTGACAGTTCAGTAGTGGTTTCACATGTGGTAGTCTGACATTCTACCATATGAGCTCCTTCACAGTTGAAATCATACACTCTTGATTAGTGACCTATCCTGGCCATAGCAAGTCCTTGATGTTTATGGGTCCTGCCTTTTAATACTACCATCTGAATATGGAGAACAATGTGAAGCAATGCCATTGCTCTCAATACATCTCTTTCATTGTGTGATAAATTTGGGGAGCTCATTCCCTATCTGTGCAAAGAAATAATATCTTTTTGTACTGTTCTGGAGGAAACTATCATGCAATGAATTGAGGAAACACTTATCCAGAAATGGAGATGTTAATGCAAAGGCATTAGCTATATATTTGCAACCGGAAATGGCACCATATCATCTAATGCTTAACTCATTGGAATTTGAAAAAATGCCACTAAAATGAATGTTTACATTTCATTTGGGTGCATCATATATAATTTATAAGCAATTTGTCCAAAAATTTTCTAAGATCCCTAAATAATTTTGCTTAATTTTGTATATAATTAATGATTCAAAGTATCTTAAAAATTATGATTCATTCCAAGTTTTTATATTATATGTAACTTTTGTATTTGGATTGCTTACCTCTGTAACACTTATTCTGAACATTATATTCTTATTTTATTATCTCAGTCACACTATTTACCTTTTGATATTTGTTTGATTTTAAATAATTAATTTTATTTCATATTTTTATTTATCTATTTATTTATTTATTGCAGAGACCTAACCAAAATTTTGCTGCAACTGTATGTCAAATTCTTCTTCATGCTTCTCCTGACTTATTTTCCAGTAGTCGTGATAAGAAGAACTCTAACAAAGTGTTAGAGTGGATGTTTACACTCTCTTCAAAAACTTACTTAGAAGGCTTACTAGAAAACTCAAATCTTCATTCTGTTGAGTTTGAACTGAGGCACACATTCTGCTCTCGTATTCAATATTTAGAAGTTACTGAAGCAATTAATTATATTATCGACTCGGGAAATCTTGATGCTTGAAAGATGTATGTTAGTATCTAAGAGAATGGTTAGTTGCTATAACTTTGTGAACATGTAATTAATCAGATTTATTTATTTTGAATAGTAACAAATATCCTTAACTAATAGTTTGTTGTAAAAAAATATTATTGTAGTTTACTTTTCTGCACTTCAGATATTCTATTTTCAGAATAATGAGCATTCTGCTGATGTATATGTATGTTAATTAAATAAAAAATTATAAAAAATAAATGTTCTTAATTTTATTTCTTTTTTGTAATGTTATTTGTCGGATCACTTGTTTGTTATGCTTATTTTAAAATTATTATTATGTTATTGTTCATTTTAAAATTATTAATTTATTTATATAGTTAAATATTGCCCACACTAAACAGAATAATAAGATTATAGGAATTAGATTGATGTGCCATTTGGAAGTTATAAAGACTAAATTGGGAGGAATTTCCTAATTCAGAATCATTATCAGATGATTACACCAGTATTCCTCTTTCCATTCTTCCATATTACACTCAACTTGAGAATATTTGATCTAGATAGGAGATTTAATAAGTACTAGATTCATATCTCATATTTTATTGTCAGTGTTTGAGTCTTGCGACTGAATTCCGATCATCACAATTCAAGAAATACAATAATATTTCTTTCTAAGTTTGATTAAAAATTGAACAACATAACATACTTTCAATGTAAACGTGTAATGTTTTCTAAATAAATTATATTTGTATATTTTTAAAAAAAAAGTTGGCAAAGTTCTTTTAAGAAGAAACACGTTGAGACTTTTTGCATAACACAAACATTATTGATGAAAAGATGCTTATGAGGGTTATAGTTTTCAGTTTCCTTGTTTGAATCTGTGATTTTAACTACTCGAATCTGCTTATGTTTTTTGGATTTCAGTGACAGGTAAACAAAAGTAATTGAATTTTAATTTTCAGAAAGAAAAATAAATTTAAATTATTTTTTTATATAACTGATTGGATTTTACAAAGATGGAGTTATAATGAAGAGTTCATAATTATTTAAAGTGTAAGTATAATATTTTTAGCCTGGCAATCTTTCATGTCATGTTAGTCATGTTGCAATGTTTCAGACTATTTCAAATTTGTATTTTATTTTCAAAGCTTAATTGCTACTGCTAGATTTGTTTTTTTTTCTCTCAGATTTATCCATCAAGGAGCTAAATCGTGATGCCTAGATAAAATAAATTTTAAACATGTGCTCAAAACTTTTGTATTTTATAACAACAGAAACTGTATGGCATGATGAATTTCAGTGAAATCAGAAACCACAAAACGAAATTTTTTTAAAGTAAAATTTTAATACATTTTTTTTCTTGACAGTAATATTATACATAAATTAAGGTTGAAACAGTTTTATGAAAATGAAGTTTTGCTTTTCCATGGTTCTTAAAATTACATTTTAAAATGGAGTAATGATTCTCTCTAGGTGTTGTTAATTAATGTGCATTAAAGCTATTCATTGATGTAATTTCAAATTGAATTAATGTACCCATACACTCCTCCTTTAAAAAAAATAATAAAAATAAATAAACTTAAGATTTATAAGAATGGCAGTTATAAATAAAGTAAAATGTTAACAAAAAGAAATTTAATTGTGTGTGAATAGACCAGAACAGTTCAAATGGTAAAATCACAAATAATTTCTATTCAATTCGTATTCATCCGAAATGAACCTGAAGAAGAAGGGAGAAAGGGAAGGGGGACGAAATTTTCAGGTTGGTTAATTTTGAAACCACATTATGTAAATAAGATTCATCTGATTTCTTTTTCAGTTACATTTGTTAACTTACAGTGAAAGTGTGCTCAATTGGTTATATTCCTAAATGTTTAATTTATCGCGTACAACTGTATTGCTGCTTACAGCATGCTATCTATAACAGAAATATCAGTACTTTATATCATTATGCTAAAAAAGAAAACTTAGTCGGTCTCATCTTGTATTTGCACTTGTATAGATTAGTTAGAATTATGATTGGCTCATACACAGATGTTGGAAAGTGTCACTAATTTGAGAACAGTGATAACTATTGTCAGAAACTTGGCATTTAGGTGCAAAGAAATGACCATGCGGTTCATGGTGACATCGGCTACAGCGCCAACTGGTGGCAGATTATAAAGTTATCGTTTTTGTCTCGAAAATGATACAAGAAACGCGAAAAATGTGTAATAAAGTGTAAGTCATATCACTGATTCTCCGACCAGCCCGACGGTACACGGATGAATAATACTGAATGACCGGATCGCCGCACAGCAACATTGGCCGGAACTGTGGTTGAGTCCTAAGGGCCATCACCGACAACGGTACAACCCTTCCCGAAGGAAGTACGTCCCGTCATCGATGGGAGGAGCCAGGTCCCCCACCTATTTATGTGCCCATATAAAAGTGTAAAGCGGCTTCGTTTTGGCAAGAAAAGGCCCCTTCAAGGTAATAATGCTAAGAAAAAACCCACATTAAACAGGCAATTTTTTGGCCGCTATTTCCAACATACTCCAGAAAAGGTGTTAGAAATAAATAGGACAATTAGTTATCAGCAGATGCTTTTATTTTCAGCGTTCGAAATGTTCTATGACATCGGGTCGACATTTATTGTTCAAAAGATGATCTTTTTCTGATTTGTCGCGAGTTATTACGACACCGATGTAGAAAATCGCGACCAAAGAAATGCGCATTTTACACGTTTTGCTCTTAACATCAGTGCGTTCAAATATCTTTTCATACTAAATCGAAGACGCTTTACAATTTTGTATTGGGTTTTTCTTCTTTTTTCTTTAACCGTTTTGGAAATAGGAAAGCTGGCTCTGTTTGTAGTTAGGAGGCATCGTACCCTAACGCACGTGTAGAACATGGTCACTACTATACCTAGACACCACGTTTGTCGTATTAGTTATTGTTGTTCTCAAGATATTACAGGGTAGTAGAACTTGAATGAACTCCCTTCTTGTATATCTTTTAAGATTCTTTGAATTGCTCTTCTCTCTAGTATAAATCCATGGTTGACTCCTGTTATACTCTACAAACTCCTGCTCTCTTTGGCTCTCTTTCAGAAGGAGACAGTATTTCGTGATATTGCTGATGGAGAAGAAAAGATATCCTCATTTATCCACATTAATTAATTATCAAAATTTATCCTGATTTGTGGCAAAAATCTTCGAATTCAATTGGAAAACAATTAATTAAAAATTAATTTGAATTAATACATTTTTTTTTCAATTTTTTTTGCAAAATTTCTTAAAATTCTCTAATTTATGTCACAGGTGCAAAACAAATTTCTTTAGAATGACGATTGTTCGTTCGTTTCGATGGTTTTCTGATATTTTCTTTCTTT
>JAPMOR010072201.1:0-13378 GCA_026543865.1 Argiope aurantia
TCTTTTATTCTTACAGTCTTTAAAGATTGGCATTTTATGGATTTGAAATAATAACTAAGAAACTTCCCTGAGTTTTCCCTTTTTTATGAAAATTTTCAAACTCCCTTGCATTTTTCAGGGTTTTTTTAAAACAAGTTTTAAATTTTGTTTTCCTTGTTCTCCCGGTGGTATGGCAACCCTATTCATTCACTTAAATTATCAAGTAAAAAAAGATTTATTTGTGTGAGGAAACAAGAATCAGGAATGGACTGATAAAACAAATGGTTTAGAAGGGTCAAGGAGATGGCATTAAAAGTTTTAGAAAAAAAGATAACAAAGTTATTCAAGTTAATGTTTCATTCAAAAACTCAATTCCAGTCTATTACTCAGGAAGACTGACTCAACCGAAAAGTACACAAAACACAAATTAGGACCATGGGTTCCATCTTCCAGCAACCTCCCCATAATTATATTTAAAAATTTTCATTTACAAGGAACTATAAGAACAATGGCATGTAATAGCTAGTGTTATTTACAGAACATACATAGGGACAAAAACATGAAATTGAGAGATTTAACAATACAAAGAAACAAAATAATTAAAATACAGTATTTAGATACAGCAGAAAAAAAAATGCCAATAATAATAAAAGTTTCAAAATTATCCTATAAATTCAGAATAAGCAATTAATAAACAATATTATTATACTTATAAATTTTATCAAAGTACAATGTTTCTTTCTAGGTTTAGCGAGAAAGTTTTGATAAGAAATAAAAGGTATAAGAAAATTTATAAAATACAGCCTATTTAATGATAAAAATCAAAATTATGAGAGAAAAATTTAAAAAGAAATCATGATTATCCCCATATAACTACTTTTAAAAACTAATTTGCATGAAAAGTAATACCAACCAGAGGGAGCTAAAGAAACTAAATAACTTGATAAAGTTCCATTGACAGCAGCCTCCTTAATGAATTCCATCTTATTAGTCATAATAGAAATCTGACAAAATCGATTTATTTGATTTTTTGATTTGCATTCATCAGCTGAAAGTAAAATATACATTTAATATTTTTACTAATAATTATTACTAATATTTGACAAACTGGTAACATTTTAATACTCGTAATTAAAAAAATTCTTCCTAACATAATTTTTTTACTGAATAATTTGTTTCAATTTAATCCATGAATATTAACTTAATTATTTATAATTTCATAAAATTACTTTCATTTATTATTCTACTCATTTCTACTAATTTCATATCTCAATCGAAAAATAAAATTAAAAAACAACCACACAAAACTATACTAATATGAATTTCTTACAAAAAAGCCACACAAAAAATAATAATGAAGCAAATTAAATTTTCAAAGTAATGATAATTACAAAATACCTTGAACATCAGCCATTTTTAATGCTGTATTTTGATCAGTATAAAGACCAAACTTCAGGGCATCAATATCAGACAAGGTCTCATCCTTGGGTTTAAAGGGATCAAAACTTTCATCACATTCTTGTGTTCTTTTACAAAGAATATCTGCAAGTCTCATACAATCTTTCAGATCCTCTTCTTTTGTTGTAGATGTGTTTCCAAATAAAGAAAGTGATTTTCTGGCTTTTGGACCCAACCAGAAAACTATTAAATATAATATATATATATATATATACACATAATTTAATTCTTAATAAAACTTGGAGCGTGTGTTTAAAAAACACAATATAAATAAAAATAACAAAAAAGTTTAAAGGAAAAAAAAGCTTTTAAACTTTTTTTTTAACAAACATAGTTAAGTAGCACGAAAAATAATAAAATAACATGCATTTAATTCTCGTCAAATAAGTAGAAAGAACTATTCGCCTATTGTTGCTCTAAAAGACAGGTTATTAAACTACAAGACCAAATTTGGCATACTAAAGACATACATTTTAACAATTTTCAAAAAAATTTACAAACTCAATTAAAAAAGCAACATATTTAAGAATACTCCTTTCTTCAATGATTTTTCTAGAATTATGAAAAAAAATTACTTTAATTTTAATAAATTTTGCAAATTAATAAGAATGTTTTATTTTTAAATTATTCAATGTATGCTCTTTGAGAATGTTGCAACAACGAGTCAATAAAAATATGACAGGCAGTAAAAACTTTTGGTGTAAATGTATTAAATGTCATAGATTAACTGAAAAATAAATTTATATAAAAAAGTTGGAGATTAAAATATTGTGGAGTTATTATTTAAAGAAAATTAATTATTTGAAAAGTTCTGTCAAAATAAAAACTTATGGTGAAAAAATGATACAAAAAAGAGATACATCTCGCTTAGAAAATACAGTATACTAAAATTTTTTTTAATCTATATTTTCTTTTTAAATTCTTTTGTTATGTATTTTTTAAGTCAAAAGTTTAAGCTTTCTTTTATATTCCAATTTCTTCTATTTTCTTCCATTTTCAATTTTTTTTTCCCCTCACTTTTCTTGTGTAGATGATGAGGGTGGTGATAGAGATGCCCTCCCCCTTTCCCTTTTTTTCCCGTCATTGTTTTCTTGCTACCAAATTCCTCCCAGTAGAATTTTCTTAATGATTTTTTTTTAAATTTGCATATCAACCTCATGGGAAAAAAAAAAAAAAAACTTTTTTTAAACTACTCAACAGCAAACTGTACTTTGCTTATCTTTTTAAATTTTGAAGTCTGAATTAATTATTATACACATATTATGTATATCATACATACATACATACAGACAGACAGACATATTTTTTAAGTGTTTCTTTCATTCGTGCCCTATCATCAGAAACACATTTCTACATTTACAAATAGAGCATACTGTAGAAAAATATAAAGTTTTGTCACTGTTACTAAGGACTGCACAATATAAAAAGTCTGAGCCTCAATTAGGTGTTACATGCTCTTTGCAGCATCACAACATAACCAATGATGAAAAATGATGTATATATGCGAAACATAGTTCAAATAAAATATAGAACACACTTAAATAAGCCATTTTATATTATAAAAGATACTTAAATTCTCAAACAAATAATCAAAAGGCAAATAAATTTTTGTTGTCACTGTCGATATGATGACATAAATCATGATCAATATTGAACAAATCCGGATTCTTTTTTTTATTCCCATTTCTTGTTTCAATTCTCTATTAAAATAAGCATAATTCCCCCCCCCAAAAAAAAAAATTCAGTATTTTTTTTCATAAACATTTTCCAAATTCCCTTTTGCAAGACTTACAGAAACTAGATGTTCCTCCACAATTCTATGTGCAGAAAAAAAGGATAATTAGACAATGTTAAAAATATTATCAGTGTATTATTATTGCCCGTAATTCAATAAAAATGCTACAATTTTATAAATTTTTCAATGTCCTGCAAAAATATTCTTGCAACACCAAACTTCATTTTATGAAAAGCACAAATGCAACTTAAAGACAAATTTATAGTCTTTTTATTCTCAGCTAAGGCTATTACTACCACTAAAAATGGCAAATTATTGTAAAAACAACCAAAACTAAGGATTCAGAATCTGAAAATTTATCACCAAGATGAGCATTAATTGCAAAAATATAATATTTGTTGTTACCCATGATGATAATGATGATGACTGGCTGAGAATAAAATTGCTTGATAAGAATTTGCACTCTTATATTTCCTTTATAAAAAAAAAAATTAAGCAGTTAACTACATTAAATTCACTTTTATCATAACAAAACAAGTAACTGCAAAAAATACACAACATTTTCCCACTGCCAACTTTTTTTTTTTAATATTTACTCCAATAAATAGATAATTCCCCCCCCCCCCCAAAGATTTAGATTTGTTTTCCCAGCCAAATGAACTAAAATCCCGTCCTGCAATTCTGAACTGTTGAGAAAGCCAGTCACCATTCTGATGCAAAGGAATAAAAATTAACAAAATGAAATCAAAATAACTAAAAGAAACAAAGGATTGTTAAAAAGATTGTGAATGTCAAATGGCTATATTCACAGAGAGATAGCAATATTTTTCTCTTATACTCAAAACTAAGTAGTTGCTTCCCGCATTTAAAAGTGAATGAAATGAAAGGTGAGGAAAAGAAGAACTTTAACCTCAAAAATTAAGTCGCCAAATCCTGTCCTCATGTATCATTTGAAACTCTAAACAACTTTCAGCATGAATATGCAATATCCTTTGAATTCAGAACTTTCCCTTTAGAGCCATACATAAATCTGCACACAACATGCAACTTTTGTTTGCATGTTACATGTCTTTTGCATATGCACCCATCCTAACATATAAGCAAAAATTTTAATACAAATTGCTAATAACTAAATTTGATTCCATAAACACTGAGATTCACCAAAAAGTGTTGTGTCTCGCAATACCACTTAGACAAGTTTTAAATTTTTAGATGCATTATATTTCAATTTGTTTCTCCTTCTTACAACTAAAACTTAAGCATATATGTTTTACTTAGTTTTTCAATATAAGTTAAAAAATTACGACATTCTTTCGGCATAATTCTGTTATCTGAAATTATTAAATTAGTTTTTCTGTATATGTAGAAATTATTTTTTCTATTTGTGTAAATGGTATGCACCGAGTTACTTTGAAAATAATTCCGACACAAAAACATTTTGGCTGAAATAAATATAAAATGCTTGAAATTTGCAACAAAAGAAATCTCAATGAAACTGTACACATAATTTTAGATGCAATTTGATTGGTTAATTGAATATTGTACTGATATCTAAAATTAGCAAATAATTGTTTAGTAAGAAAAAAAATTTACATTTCTTAAATATTTTTTTAAGTTATAAAATAATAGATAGCCATGATATAATAAGGAAAAATGACTAAAATTAATGGAAAAGGGAGAAACAACCACTTTACCTTGATCTTGCTTGCTATGCCAACTGAATCTACCAGCATTTGTTTCTTTTTCATTCACATCAGGTATTACATCTGACATTAGAATAAAAGCAACAAATAAAATTTATAAGCCGAGTGAAGATAAATATATTATTTAAACAAGTTTAGGTTTTAATACAATAAATTTAATACAATTTAATACAATTCTACATATTGGCATACAGTTTGGCATATTAAACTATACTATCTCTTACTCTGAAAGCTTCTGATAAACAAATGCTTTTAAATTATTTTCTAAAAAACACTTTAATATTATAAACATAATATTTAATGTAAAATCTAAATTGCCCCCTCCCCCAAATAAGCATTTATTTAGGTTTCAGAGACTACAAAGGAGGGATTTATAGAATAATAGTGATAGAATTTCAAGTTTAAAATCCAAAATAATAGAAATCTAGACATGACAATGTAATGCAAATTTTTAAATATGCTTTTTTTGTTATTGTTGTTTTTAATAACCTCTATTTTTGCTACTAATAAGTATTTGAATAAATTAAAAATAGTGCTACTAAAATGAGACATTATTAGTCATGATATCCATACATTTACTTTAAAATGCATGAGCATGTATGCAATAATCTTTTTGACATACTTAATTACTTCTCTATGATAAGAGTTAAAAAAAAAATCATGTGATTAGATTGCTGAGGAATTGAACTTTACTTTTTGTACAATTCTAGCACTGCTGAAACTAATGATTTAACTACTAATTTGGAGTATTCTTTAACAGTAAAGCGTATTACAGGATGTATAGTGATAAACTTGCTACATAAATTAAATGGCTTAGCCAAAAAAATTAAGCCACTTTGTAAGTGCATACAAGTGTAAACTTGTCCATTTTCTAAGCAAGAAAATTTTGCTTTTTTTTTTTTTTTTTTTTACTTGTCTATTTTGTTTTATAATAATGCATAATGTTTATTGGAAAATTTCTTACGAATTTTAAATGTGTATTTTTTATATCTTAATATTTATTTCTGTGTTTGCATAATGTCTTCTCATGCAATGAATATAATGAACAAACTTTACAAACTGTTACACTGAATTAACAATGGCTTTGAATAAGAATGAAATATTTAGAGAAGATATTGAAATAAAACTTTTATGTTTAGAAAAAATTGCTACAAATTTGACAGAATTGGATGATATGTACATGCTGTGCATTAATAGATGACAATTCTGATAATTATGATGTGGAATATGAAAAAAAAAAAAAAAAAGAATATTGGGAAAATTTAGATATTGCCCAGGCTTGAACCAAAGTTTATTTTCAACATTTTTTTTTCTTTATATGAAATGAAGTCATCAGTAAATGCTGATAAAATAAATCTGAAGCTTCACAAAATAAAATTATTTCAATTCAATGAGGTAGTAAAAAAATTGGTTAAGTTTTCAATTTGGTAGAATTCACAAGGATGTTAGCATCAACGATGAAGATAAATTTCAATACCTCATATAGAGAGTACAAATGGCAGTAGAGCATGATAAATTGTTGAAAGCTACTGTGAACTGTTGCAATTACACCATGATTATTGATAACATGAAAACAATATTTAGCAAGGAAGAGTTACTCACTGAATATTATGTTACTGTTAAACCTGGTGGTAAAAAAATGCTACCAATATTAAACCTAAATTAGATATGCAACTTTATGATAAATTGGAGTCACATCTAAGATCACTGAAATCAATTGGTGTAGCCACTGAGAAATATGTTGCAATGCTATTTTTTATGGTAGAATCACCTGGTTATGAAATCTGGCGATTAATCAAGAAGAAAACAAAAATTGTTAACATGATAAATTATCACAGCTATTATGGATTCTTTGAGTGGAAGTTGAAAGAGAAGAAAAGATTTCTTTAGCAAAGTCTATGTATAAATCAAATGAATCTTAATTGAAAACAAAAATATAAAGAAAACAAAGCGTCATTTCTAATGGTTGACGATTTAGTATATGCAGCCAAAAATTTGAAGTCCTGTATAATCTACAGTAAAGCTCAAAATCCACAAGACTGTTTTATAGGTCAAACAATGCTTTTTGAAAAAAAGAGGACACTTTAAAGAATAAGGCTTGTTTTTTATATCTAAAAGTCAGATATCGTTCTTCAATTTGTAAGACTAATGTTTGATGCATGACATGTCAGAAAAACTGGACTCTAACATGTCCT
Organism: Argiope aurantia; assembly: GCA_026543865.1. Taxonomy (NCBI): domain Eukaryota; kingdom Metazoa; phylum Arthropoda; class Arachnida; order Araneae; family Araneidae; genus Argiope; species Argiope aurantia. The sequence continues at coordinate 7,071 of JAPMOR010072201.1, forward strand.
GAAGTATCTTATAATAAAGACATACACTCAAGAGAACTCATCTAGTGATGAAAATGTAATGTTAGCAAATTAAAGTCAACCAGAAATACTCTTGAAAACATTATTAGTACAAATTAAGGCTGACAAGAAAAGCAAAATTTTTAGAGTGTTATTCGATACTGGAACACAAAAGTCATATATCTTAAAGTTTACAATTAATGAAATGAAAACTACTGAGGAAAAAAGTGAAATTTAACGCCTTTAGTATTTGATGGTGTCAGTTCCACGAAACATAAATGTTACAAATTGTCGGCAAGTAACTTAAAGAAAAATTATTCTGGTGAGATACAAGTTTTGAATCAACAGGTTATTTGCATATACATTTCTACTATACAAGATGATTCAGGGATAATGGAATTACAGAATAAAGGTATTGGTGTTAGCAAAAGCTCACAGCCATTAGAACTGTTGATAAGAGCAGATTTTGCCAGAAGCCTTTTCGCAAAAAAATATGTCATTTGCTATCTGCTTTTGTTGTTTAGAAACCTGTCTAGGTTGGTGTATTATGGGAAAACCAAAGGTTGATGTCAGCAGAAAGTTTTCACACATCACTTAGTTCAAAACTGGGACATTTCAGATTTATGGAAATTAGAAACCCTCAAAATTACAAATCCCTGTGAAACAGAAAATTCGAAGGAATCGGGGGAAAAAAAAGTTCGATTATTTTTCCAGAAATGTAAAACATTGGAAAAGATGGAAGATATAAGGTTAAAATGCCCTGGAAAGAAAACCAGATGAATTACCTAGCAATAGGGATATTGATGGGAAAAGGCACATTTACACTAGCAAGCTGATTAAAAATAAGCTTGAAATCTACAATTCTATTTTTAAAGAATTGCAGAAAGAAGGTTTTACAGAAGAGTCTTTTGAAAGTTCTGGTTATTATCTTCCCCATCGAAGAGAATCCAAGCTCAATTTAATTAGAAAGGTCCAAACAGTCTTTAGCATTTCCTATAAGTCAAGAGGTAATTTATCTCTGAATGACTGTTTGATGAAAGGACCAAATCTGTAAAAGGTGATACGTTCAGTAATTTTGAGATTACAAGAAAAGAAAATTGGTATTGTATCATATCAAAAAAGATTTTCTTCAGATATTTGTTGCCAAAGAATATTGGAAGTATTTAAAATTTCTATGGTGGAAGAATGAGAACCAAAATCAAATAGGATTTATCAGCATACAAGAGTGGTTTTTAGACTGAACTATAACCGTTTTTAGTTTGGTGCTGTCATTCACCATCATTTAGACCAGTAATTAGCTACTTATCTTGAAGACAACCCAATGTAGTTTAAAAATTCATTTTATGTTGACAATTTACTAGTGAAGCACATTCATCAAGCACAGAAAATCACAAACCCACTCCCGTTTTAGGCCTTTTTGTGGATTAAATCCGAAGACATGTTTTTCTGTGATACTTCGTCAGTGGGAGCACCTCCAGAAATAACTACCAGATGCGTTATATTATCATTCGTTAATAGAATTTTTGATCCAATGGGATTCACTTGTCCTGTTTCACTGTGTTATAAAATATTGTTACAAGATAGTTCAAAATGAAAAATGAGTTGGAATTCTAAATCATTAATTGACATAAATAAAAAATTTTTTAAATGGCTAGAAGTTATAAAAATGCTGCATCTTGTGAAGATTCCATGACAAATTTTTGGAAGTTTTAATGCTGGCTTAACATATATTTTGAAATGTTACTGGCACTTCCTATGCAGCAATAGTTTTCGTCTGATATCATACAGCTCATGAAACCATCGTTCAACTGTTGGCTGCTGAATCTAGAGTACTAGAACTAGGCTGCTAAATCTCCTCTGAAACCAATTACTATACCAAGAATAGAACTTTTTGCCTGTTGCATTGGCACTAGGCTTTCTAAATTCGTAAAAGAATGTTTGAAACTTGGAAATATAAAAATATGTTTTTACTCTGACTCCTCTACTACATTTCAGTGGAATAAAAGAGATGAAACTAGGAGTGTTTTTGTTCGAAATATAATGAAAAAAATTCGATGACAATTGTCTTAAATGAAGACAATTCTAAGAAGAGATTGTTTTGGTCAATGACAAAAGTTCTGGAAGTTTATCTAGCTGAACATAAAGCTATTTGAGTAATGTGACTCAAGACATCAAAAAAAAAGTTATACTGGTTTACCTTCGGTAAATAAGATCTTCAGTAAATAGGGATAGTGAGGTCAAGAAACATACTGATATTAACAATAAAGATGACATTTGTAATCCTAACAGAGCTTTGACTACAAGAAGTGAAAGAACTATGAGATTTATGAATACTTGATGACACTGGACTATTTATCCTAATTCTATAAATTGTTAGTTTAATTATTTTTAATGTTTCTATTTTTAATATTGGTACATCTTGGGAATTTTTTGATTATAGAGCATAATCAAAGATGGAAGTAAGTAAACCGAGTGAGTGAACACACTAGAACCTTTAAAATTTTCTTTCAATTATAATTTTTGTGGCAACAGCTTTGCAAACTAATTATTTCTCAGAATAAAAACTCCATTGACTGGAAAAAACCTTGCCGTGATGCTCTTTTAAAATCTTATTCGAAGGGAATAATTTTGAAGCTTAAAGAATTAGTTAAATTTCTAGAAGGCAAGTCATATCAATTGAATTCATTTCTCTTTTTGATAGTTTTATACCAGTCTTTGGAACACAGTGAATGATTGTTAACTATTCAATAAACTGGTAGGTTTTTCAAGATGAGTTTGGCAATAAATGATACAAAATAAAGTCATCTTAAAGGAATACTATAAGGAAAAAAAAATAAGATCGAATAAAAGATAGGTTTAGAATATTAAAATTAATGAATTATCCGTTGAAAAGTAAGCTATGTTAAATAGGGAATTTGACTAGAGGATGAACTAAAAACAAATCTTTTTTTTTTTTTATGTATATATAATTATAAGTAGTATTTACAGTACAGCAAGAAACTAGCACATCTAATAAAATACCTTTTTTCTACAAAACATACAAGATTATTACAAAGAATAAAAAAATATGAATATATATTAAGAAGAAATACTTCTATTTCTACATCTATTTTTCACAAATTTTAAACCAAAAAAAAAATAATTTAAGTACAAACAAATATCAAATTTCTTCAAAAAGGGTTTGGCAAACAATACATTAAAAGTTAAGGTGCCTTCGAGAAACAAAATTTACTATGCCTGATTTTTTAAATAAGAAGGAGTATATTAATTAATGAATTTTGGGTTAAAAGATATTAGATATAGTAAACAAAACAATTTGCCTATAAAGAACAAGGCCTACAAATAAACTTACAAGAATCATCTGCTACTTTTATCTATACTTATATAAAGCTCAATATGTGTGTGTGTGTATTGGCGCTCCAAAGGCCAGACCGTTTGACCTGCAGCTACCAAATTTGGTACATGTGTACCTTAGAGGTCGAGAATGTGCACCTGGGGTCCCTTTTTTTAAAAAATTTTTTTAATTAGAATTTTAATTATTAATTAAAAACTAACTTTCACGCCAAAAAAAATCTTCCATTTTCCCCACCCCCAAATGTGTAAGGCTTCAGGTTTTTTTTTCCCCCAACAGTAATGAGGTTAGGCTTAAGATTTTTTCAGCCGATTATGCGTATTGTGTTCTGATTGCTGACAACTATTATCAACGGATGCGAAATTGATTTAAATTATTTTTAGGTTAGTTGCATGCTTTTATAATTAAATTGCATTTATGTTAGTTATATATATTTTTGTATATGCTTATAGTTTTAAGTACATTGTTTAAGTAGTTTTTTTAAAACTGTTTTCGACCGATTATTTTAAACGATTCGTTTTATTTTCTTAGTGTTTGATGCATTTAAAATTAAACATTGTTAATTAATCGATCTGCTCATGATGAAACTGAGAAAATTTTGTGGACAATTCTTGAGATATTACATAAATTAAGAAAGATATTCTTTAGTGGCCATAAAGTTTAAAAGCTCAGTGACTCTGTTTTCAGTAATCATATTATAAAAAAATGCTTTGTTTCAATAAAAAATATTATTATATTAATTGCAGATTAATCCTTTCCACTTTAATTTAAAGCATAAATTCTATAGGAGCTAACAGAAAAATAGAGAGATACATATTACGTTATGACTGAAGGCCTTTATAATATTATGAGTGAATTATATGACAATCAAAATTTGAAGTTTTAAATTATTTTGCTGAAGAAGCTATTAAAGTAGGAATTGCATAAAATATTTAATTATTAAAATTTTAACGAGCATTAAGATTGGCGAACTGTCTGGTCGCCAAAGGCTGCTAGTTCACAATAAAAACAGACTTCAAATATGCATGTAATAATTTAGTAATGTATTTTCTTAGATTAAAAATGATAAATATTGAATATTAGAACTCAAATGCCAGCTAAGATTCTTTAACTTTTTAAAACAATTATATTACAGTATAGATATATATCTCAATTGTTTTTCATTTTATGATGAAATGCTATTCTAACAACATATAAAAGGATATATTACTGTTTACTATATAGCAATACTTCAATTTTTCAAGTACCTAAATAATACGTACCTTTGGAAACAGCACTTCAATAATGGTTATAAAAACAATTACTAACAATTTTTTACTATGTTTCTTAAATATTTCTAAGAAAATTAAGTTATGATAAATTTTAAGATGAAAGTATAATTACTTTGATCTGTATTTTCAGTTCCAATAATTTCAGCAAATTTGTCCTGAAAAAAATAATTTATATGTTTAGATTACATTAAAATCAATAGCATATGAACAATTCATTTATTCCATATCTTTAAATATAAAATTGTTTTATATTTACTACTGATCAAATGATAAGTCACTTTATCTTAATTACTAAATATGCATAACTGAAAGAGGATGAAAAAAATTCTCACAACATGTACATGTACAAACACATTAATCTCAAAATTTAACATAATAATAAAACAATTTAGAAGCACCTTAAAAATCAATAGAAAAAGAAGATAAATAAAATTTACTTTTTATATAAATAATTACAAATAACCAAAAAAAAAGTCCTCACCAAATTGCTTTTAAAAATAGAAATTATCTCTAATATGGCAATACAAACAATCATGAACAGAAACTGAAGTGATATTAATTTAGTTTTTCATAATTCACACTACTCATGATCCTTGAAAGGGTGTTTGTGTATATAGGGGAGGAAAGGAGCAATATGCAATTTATGCATTATGATATCTTTATAAAACTGCAATTCCATATAACTTTATTTTGTTCAAAGTAATTTAAATACAATTAAAGGTATTAACTACTTTAGTAACCAGTAGATTCAGAGGAAATATTGGTTGTGCTTTGTACCAAATAAATTTCTTATGCTCTGCTTGATGTTTATAATCGCCTCAGAAAGGTATTTTTAAGTGTGGAATTGTAAATGAATCTTTTTAATCGAGTCAAGACCCATAGTAATAAGATGACATTAAAGATATAACTGGCAATACATTTTCAAATGCTATATTACCTTTTAACGCATAGTAATTTCAACAGGGTTGCCACTCAACTTCGGAAAAAAATCCCTGTGTTTCCCTGTATGTATATGCAATATAAAAGGAAATGTACAACCAGCATTAATGTCCTAGTTACAATGGAATAACAATATTCCATAGTTTTAATGAAAAAGCAAGGAAAGGAAGCAATAATTTAAAATTATTCAAAATAATAGTACATTAAAAGAATGCTCAAATTAACATTAAGAAAACAGTTTTCCTTTATTTATTGCTTAGAATTTATTAAGACAAAATTTATACATTAAAGGGAGGGATATCAACTATCTATAATGCTCATTAATTGTCATCGCACAAAATTAAAGACTCAATGAAATAAAAAAACAATATTTTTATAATCATAATACAAATTATTTAATGATTAATTAACAAAACAGTACAAAGCAAGATTCTTTATTTTTATTTATTTTTGTAAATTTACAAATCAATTTTTGCATTTTCTGCATATTTTTCCAGTCATCGGTTTATTTATTTTGTAACAATTTCATTTGCAATGCTGCTTCGCATTTGTTGAACTCATTTTCTTTTCCCTGAATTTTTTTCTGCTCTTCTCAAACTTCATAATAATTCACACAGACTTATTTAGCATACTGTAGCAAACCTTTCGAAACCGAAATACTTAAAACAAATCCATAAAAATTTAAGATTAAAGAATCTTCTTTCAGATTTTCAACAAACAAATCTTTGTAGACATTAAATCCGTTTACC
>JAPMOR010072201.1:13778-30150 GCA_026543865.1 Argiope aurantia
CAACTATGAAAAGTATTGTACAGAAATGTCGTAATTCAAGGAAAAAATTTCACAATTAGCTTGGTATCATTAAAATAATTATTTTAAAAATGGTGCAAAAATAAATTTTTCTTATTTCATTTATCACTTTTCTTATTTTAGAAAAAGTTTGAAGTTTCATTTGTTGTAACTTTTAGTTGCAACAAACGAAAAACACAAATTTTCGAACAAAATTCTAAGAGAGACTTAATCTTGCAATTAAAGCTCCATTAGAAATAATAAAATTAATATAAACACAATGTTTAATCAATCATTTTTAAATTATTTTTAAGAAAATCTTATTACATAAAACATGCTATGAGCCGTTTTAAAATATAAAAAAAATTAATTAGTATATTAGCACATATAAAAAAAAATGAAATTAAAGCCTTTAAACTTATATTCTCATATTAACTAAGTATTAAAAAATTGAACACTCTGAATAATTACAAATTACATTTTATTTGCGATTTTAAAATATTATATGCCAGGATGGTAATCTAATTAATTAATAAAAAATAATTCTTCATAAATGCAATAAAATAAATAGAAAACTTAAACATCAAATTTTCAAATGCATCCATAATAAAATAAAATATCTAATAAAAATATCCAAATAAATGCATCCATAATTCACTAAATCAAGAAAATGGAAAATAGAAATAGAGTAGAAAGAAAAATTTTACAACTGTTGTAGAAGGAGAATAATATAGTACAAAGTCTAAAACAAAAGTCTATACGAAAATTCATACATTTGTAAAGCAAAATTTGAAAATAATACTAATGAAATAAAATAGTTTTTTTTTTTTTTTTTTTACTTTATTCATATTTGTCTCTGATGTTTCCATACAAGTACTTTCACTCTCAAATGGAGCATTTTCATTTCTGATAGCAACTTCTTCTGAATCCTGTGATATCTCTTTTGCCTTTAATGACATATTTGGTTTTCTCAGGGCCGTTCTTGTGCGAACTATAGAAAAAAAAAGTTATCTTTCTTTAAATAAAAACGATTTTTTTTTTCCAAATAACCCTTTAAAAAGTACAACAAAAGAAAAAAAATCAGCAATTCTACCCTTTGTTCTAATACTTTTTTAAAAATACAACGAGTAATTTATTAAGTTTCAATAACAAAGTATTATGATTACATGAAAAAATTCCCATACATATGAAATTCAAAAGTAAATAAAGAAAATTTTAGTATTAAGTCTCAAAATTTTAGAACTTCTTTATAAGAAATTGGACAGAAAATATTCATCAAAATCAACTCATTAAGTTCAAAATGTAAGTCTCCAGCAGTATTTTACAAGATATTAAGATGAGCTATAAGTATACATATTCTAAGTAAAAACACTCAACACATGATCTCATAAATTTAAATTAAGAACTTCATAAACAAACAAAAAAACTTTATGAGGGGAAAAAGAAAATATTAAAATGTAGATATCAGACTCATGCAATGTTGTTGAGATATAAATACTCTTTTCTATAATTATAGTTGTGTTTACAAATTAAAGAAATATCAGAACAGGTGTGCAATAGCATGAAGTAATTAGCAATTTTATTACAGCTCTGGAAGGAAAATTAGGGATTTTCCTGGCTAATACTCTAAAAAGTAAAACATTCCACCTTTATCAGCAGGAGCCACACTGCTTTGTTCAGATATTCTCCAGACTCTAACAAAACAATCTTGTCCACCACTATATATAATATCTTCATCAAACATACTCCACTGAACTGTATTCACAACATCAAAATGACTCAAAAAAGAAACAATAATATTCCCAGTGCAGGCATTCCACACCTAAAAAGTAGAGCATATTAAGAAATACTTAAAAGGCAGTAAAAATGTTTTTATAGGGGAAAAAAAAATGATTGACACATATTTAAATACTGCCCTTAAAAACTAAAATGCAAATAATAATCCCCTCATAAAAATAAAAATATAAAAACTTTTAACATATTATTAGCCAAATTATGAAGCAAGTTGATATGTTTTATAAACATTAATATTTGGTATTACTTAGAATATGTAAAGTTTCATTATCTATAGAGAGGCTTGGAAATTGTTTATCAGATAAGATATTTTTCTAGAATTCAGATCAAGAAATATCAAAAATTAAATTTTAAAAGAGGAAACATCTGTTCCAAGAGGAGATTCAATATTGTCGTTATTGCTATAAAATAATTTTTCTCTGAAATATAACAAAAATATATGCATATCGTTTAATGAATGATCAAAATTTACATTCATCAACTTCAGATGGGTCAGTTTAAAATTTAGAGAGTAGTTTCAAAGATTAAGGTGCCGTACATATACCACCTATAATTTTCTAACATAGTGTTATCCTACAGAGAAAAATATTTTGAGCTGCTTTCATTCGCTATTACATTTTTTTAATGAAATCAACTGCAATCGGTAGAAGAAATATAAACAAAGTTTTCTGCCAAAAGAATTTTTTTCGGACTTCTCAAATATATATATTTTTTTAATTTGTTGAAAGTCGCAAAATTTATGCCTTGACTTTTAAACAACTTTAGAAAAAATATAAATAAAATAAAAACAGAAAGGCAGAAACTGCCATTTTGAAATCTTCTTTCAGATGCATATTTTAATTTTCTTTAAAATATATAAAAAAGCTAAATTTTAGTTATATTTTTTAAATATTCTGCATTTTTCCTCATATTCTTTAACCCTGCCTTTTTCAGGGAGGAATGTGCAATAAGCCCTCTCTCTTACAACTGATTGATGGAGGCAGTTAGCAGTCTGGTTTTTTAATACATAGTAAAATCTTCCCCTCGGCATGTTTTTTTTTTTTTTAATTACAGCTGTGGTCATCTGGACATTTCCAATGCACAAGTGTTTCTATGAGTGCTAACATGTCATGAAGAACTAGACTTGTTCAATGTATATTTTATTTACATACTTTTTATGTATATTTATATTTAAATTATTTTTCTTGCTCAACTTTTTTTTAAATATTTAGACAAATAATTTGTTTATTATTTCAATATAATGAAAATTTTAAACAACACATAATAAAGTAGATAAAAAGTCATAGTAGATAAAAAAATAAACACTCCAAATCCAATTGCTTCCGGTATCACAAATTTGTTAATTCATGCGAGGACAATATTTGGTTTTGCGTACTTGTGTGCATACTTTTAACTTGATTGCAATGCATCACAAAAGAAAAAAAAAAATCCTTAAATATGCTTTGGAGTGGAAAGAGTGCATTTTATTTACAGTGATTGAATTTTATATGGATCGCAGAAGTTCGAAAAAAGATATCATCAGAACAAGAGTTTCATAAAATTCATCAGTAACTCCTAAATCTTCTATAGTTTGATGAACCGCAGCATTGGAAAAGGTAATCATTGAACAAAAAAAAGTAGTTGTAGAGAGAGGAACAAAATGGTCATCAGAGTTCAAAAAGGCATAAAACTTCAAAATTAAAAGTGGAGATGCATTTGACAAGTCCTTTTCTTTTAAACAACTATTAAATCGGGGGGGGGGGGAATTGAAATTTTTGAAATTAATTAAAGGAAGCAATGATAGCTAAACAAAAAATGCAGGGAAAATGTGAAACTGGAGATTTTGAGTGATCCCCAAACGTAAACCTATATAAAATAGATATAAATCAAATTAATAAACTGGAACATAAGCAGAATTGGTTTAATTTAAGGAATATAGAATTACTCATTATAGCAATTTATAGGTTAGCTATTGTTTGCCAATGTATTCTAAAATCCTCCGCGTTTTTGTGCATGCATTAGAACAGGTTTAATTCGACAAAATAGGGGCGAGAGGGAAGATGAAAGGCGAAGATGCTTACATTTAACAATAAAGTTAAGTTCCGGAAATACGCATATCTTTCAGTGTCTCACCCCTTAATGCGATAGAATCGTCCAAAAGTGGTCGTCTCAGAATACTGAAATAAAAAGTAAATGTGCGTAGTTCGATTCATAACTAGGTCCAGGTTCGCAGCATTCGTGCTCAGATCCCAGCGTCTTTCAACCGCTGAAAAATTCTCGAATAATTTATTAAATATGGTTCTTGGTCTTCAGAAAACTCGGACTAAGCGGACCATATGCTGGTAATTATAACAATGCATTGCAAATCTGGAATAATTTTCAAAAAAAAAAGGGGGGGAGCTTTTTTATATGATCCTAAATAAGTTTAATTTTGAGACTAATATGTGCGATTTTCCGATATACATAAAAAGGAATGTCAACGATTTTCATTAATTCTCTATCTTGACTCCAAACATCATATTGCCTTTTTTTTCCCCCCTAAGTTCTGTAATTGATGCTACTTTGTTTGCGTTTTTTTGTGAACGCCTTGTTCATATAATATTGTGTTAATATGATCTAGTAAGTAGGCTTATCTAACTATCGCATTTCTATATCTTCCAATAAATGAATATTATTGCTTTCTCATATGTGAGGAATAGAGAAAGTATTGTAGAGAATTGAAACTCAAAATTTCGAGGAATCTCTACGTTTTAGGCTTCTCAGAATCCTAAAAAAAAAAAATTGGAATGTATTTGTCCGTGATAAAGATCTCAAAAATACTTTGAGTTAGGTAGAGGGAATTTGGTATATGGTCTTAACACCAAATTTATGGCTTTCTATCAGCTTTTGACAAAAATCCATTTAGAGTAAGTCTATCAGCGCGCCTGTTCGAATATAAGTTAACACGATATCTACAGAAAGATGAAAGCTAGATAATAAAATTTAGTACACAGATTTAAATTCTATAATGTAGACTTCTATGAAATTTGAGCCGAATTCAAAAAAGGAGATGACTGTCTAAGTGTATAAGATAAGAATAATGTTAATAAAATAAATTAATATTAGAGAAGAATGTACTCAACAATACACATAAACAATGCTGAACAACTTCATTTTCTATTCTTCAAAAAGCTAAGTTAAAATTTAAATACTTCCATTTTTCAAGTTAAAATTTTAGTTGAGATTAAATAAAATTAGAGAAATGCATTGCATGATAAATGGAATAGTAGAAGGTGTTTAAAATAGTAGTAAATGTTTATCAAATCTGAAATTTAAATATTCTCTTTTGAGCAAATGATAAATTTTAGCAACCATAAATCCAGATTATAAAAATTAACTAAAATTAAGTTGGTAGCTGCTTTTCTAAAATAAAGCAAATTAAATTTAGAAATAATCATTTAACTAACGATTTAAAAATATTAAAAACTAGGTGACATTAAAAAGGTTATATTCCTTTTACAATTTAATTCAATACATTTTCTTCTAACTAATTTATGCACATTGTCTTAAGTTGGCTATATTTCAGGTTTGGAAAAGCCGAGGAATAAAATTCTTTCGAACATCATTTTTAAAATGACTATATTTATCTTTTCTTTTTAATATGGTACAAATGGGACATTTAATTAAAGATATTTTTTTCTTAAGGAAAATCCAGCAGAAAGCTGGGACATCCCAGCTACGCAGAGACATCAAGTAATTTTACACATATGAAATACGTAGCACGAGTTAAAAAATTAAACAATCTTTTTAATTTTCTTTCCAAATTAAACCTATTTGGTTGTTTGTTTTTTTAATAAATAACTTACCTATAAAATTCCTGACAATCAGAGACATTTTATTAGAATTCACCTTTAGTAGTAAAATTATCGAGTGAAAAGATTGAACCAATTCTGATGTTTTAAACCTGAGGTCTTACAATTTTCATAGACCTTGTCCAATCTACCTGGATTGAAAAATTAATAAGCACAATTTTGTTGTAAATTAATTAAAATTGTGTGAAACGAAATGCTATAAATACTGAATTACTCACTTACTCCTTCTAAATTACAGGATCTTCTAATATTAATTAACAGAATTATAAAGAACAGTTGACCTTTCTTTGCTTAGTAGGAAATTTCCATCAAAACATTTAGTAAACAAAACATTGTACTTAAAACAGGTGTACTGTAAGTTGGTTGTCGCTGGCAATTTTTTTATCACGAATATTTCATAATAAGGAATGCAGCTGTCAAAAAAAAAAAAATCGAATATCGCAATCATTACAGCGGGACTGAAGATATCATTCTGCTGTTTGTTGTGTTTGGAAGAAACGTGCGATTTCCTAAATATTTCTTTAAAACTAATCAGATTTTTTTTTCTAATAAAAGCAATAATGAGTGGAGAAATTCAGAAGAAAGTGGACATTGAAGATTTTGTATCGAGTTTAACATGTAAATTTGTATGATGATGGATATTTCCATCATACTGTTTTCTTTTAAAACTATTTTATAAATATTTATCCTTTAATCTAGAGAATGAATTATATCACCCCAATTTATTTCGCAAAAAAAATAATAAAATCATGCAAAAAAGGGTTAAATGTCTAAAAATAGCAGTGCTTCAATAATTAATTATAGTGATGAATTCTATAATCTAAGAGTCCTAACATTAGAATGGGACTGTTACAGATACCTATTTCAAAAAGTAAAAGCAAGTTTTATTTTGGGTCATTTAATGGGTCGGATTGTCCCTCCGAAGATTACAATCCCTCACAGCTCTATCTTAGGAGCTTTTTGTAGGGTGTTATTCGCCTTGTTAATCAAACCTTTTAAGCCAATACCTTTGATGATTTAGACAAAACCTTATACCCGCCATCAACAGGAGGTGCTTTCGTCAACGTCGTTTTTTTTTTTTTTTTTAATTCTGTCTGTAAATGGGACTTGTAAAATTGTTTTAGCGGATGAAATTCATCCCGATATTTTAATATTTTCCATTGATTGGACCATATCGCATATTCTTTAAAAACACATAAAAATTTAAATATATACTTACCAGGCATAATTTAAATAAATTATTCAATATCTAAATAAAAAAAAACTGAAATTGGAATGCTCTTTGATTTGCAATAAGTATGGCATAGTATGAATTTTGTACTGCCCCTTCCAGATAACTATTCCATAAAAGGTAAGGCACATTATTGAAGAAAATGGAAGGAAAAAAATCACTAAGCACCATCTCCAAATATGTCGGAATACCTGGAATACTCCTTCAAATTCTTCCTTTTTGTTAATTTATTTATTTATTTATTTTTACTCATCCGGTAAAGAAGCTTTACAACCATGATTTCCAATTATCAAATTCAATTTGTAGGTTGACTAAACAAAACAAAGGGGTGTTTTTTGTCTTTACAAGAAAATTAAGCACTCTTTAAGGACTTTTTCTGAAAATTGAACACTTTTAAGGTACTTAAAAACGGTTTTCAAATTTAAGCACTTTTTAAGTACTTTTCATGACGCTATGCACCCTGTTACAACATGGCTGATCTTTTCTTGCACATGCAATCAAATATTCTTAAACTAATACTAGAGCTAAAAAGCACTTCTGATCAAATAATGCAAATTGTCAATAATTGGGTAAGAAAAATCATCTTAGATGCCGCAGAAGAGAAAATGTTTCTAATTAAAATTCTGGTAGCAATTCGATCTCAAAATGGCATGACCTTTCTTGAGTCATCCAGGACAACTGAAACATATGGTGAAGAAAATTACTAATTTTGCTTTGAAATTATCTTTGAACATGCAATCCAATGAAACTTCCATATGCAGTATGACCGAAACAAACAGCATGTGAAAAGCATTGTCAAAATGCAAATTTATTGTCTGTGATGAATACAAAAGGATGCATGACAAAATCACCAGAGACTATTAATCGATCATTGCACAAGCTCTATAGAAATATCAAACCACTTGGAAACACATTAATATTGCTTGCAAGAGATTTTAAGCAAGAAATAAATGCTTGGCTATTGAAACATAATAAAGCTGAATTTAAGTATGTATGTCCAGCTACAAAACAATCGATCAACTGAAATATTCTCCCATCAGATTGGAAACAGAAAGATGACAGTTAAATTAACCTCAGGACGAATTTCATTGTCTCATAATTTCTGCAATTTAGTGATGTCAAAAGAATTGATGAAAAAGTGTTTCTCAATATTCAAATGAATTAAAAGAATCAGAATTTGCTCAGTGAATAAGCTATTCTTGCTGCCAAGAACTTATGTCTATGAACTAAATATTATTCAATTAGCATTCAAAGTGAAGCAGTCATATATGAATCCACTGATACTATTTTGGAAAAAGATGGTGTTTTATTATCCAACATAATGTTTGCATTCACCCAATCTGCCAAGGATGCCATCACATATGCTGCAATTGAAAATCAGCATACTAATTGTGTTACAATATTACGAAACTTTATAACACCTTACAGCCTGCCATTAGATAATGAGCAACACCATTAAGCAACAATCTTAATAGGACCTTTACCAGAGTGAAGATGTCTTAATTCTTTGCATTCAAATGACTCCAAGAGATATGTCATTTCAAATAAGAAAGCACTCGTGGTAGGTTTAGTCTTAAGTAACATCAAAATAAATATAATATTCAAATAACAAATCTCAGTAGCTCAGTAAAATATGTGTAATTGTTCTTAAATTTCTGTGCAAGTACTTTTACAACAAAAATCATTTTTTGAAACATTAAAATAAAAAACAATTTTGAACTAGAAAAATGCAAAATCAAATGAAATTATATTGATTTGTTACCAAGCAGTATATAAAACCTGCATGATTTTGTATTATATAAGCTTTGTGCAGCTTTCATGCTTGATGATTGCTTATGTTATGCCTGTATTAGACATTTCTTTTAAGCAATAGCAAAATACCTATTTTATTCAATTTTTTTAAAACTCTCCTGGACTTCTCTTCTTGCCAGTGTACATCATGAACTTATAATTCTCAGATATTCAAAATATTAAAGCAACTAAAAAAAAACTATCTGTTCTATCAAAATAATTTTTAAATAAAACATTATAAAAATTGAATAGCTATATTAGAAAATGATAAACAATTTGCAAGCTCATGCAAAATCATTAATTTCAACTTATGATGGTCTAATATACTTTCTAAATCTAAAATAAGACTGTAAAATAAGAAGTAATACAAAATTAGAAATACCTTGCAATTGCATATATACATTAAAAATTCTACAACTTTTCAATTTCAAAGGCAAATATAATTCATATATTCGTTGTAAATATGAATATTCATTTATAACAATTTAAAATTCATAAAAATGACAACTACAATATTATATAAGCAGGTGTCCTGGCCTAGGGGTATAGTGTCTTCGCTGTGATCTGAGCGTTGCGGGTTTAAGTCCTGGTTCGGACATGGTTATTCTTTATCCTGTGTTCTATCTGTGAAGTGTGAGAAAGAGCCCCCCCCCCCCCACCCTGTAAAAATGGGTACTGCAAGCAAGTGTGAGTGTCATCTTCATATGAGCTAGAAGTCTGACTTATGCCCTCGAGAGCTAAGGGGCTCTTACCTTCAGAAGTTACTGCACAAACTCGGGTTAAAATCGATGATTTTGAGCTTGTTTATGGCAAGCGTCAAAGTAACAACATATATATTTAATGCATTTACTGTTACCGAAACATCATTAAAAAGTCAGTAACACATTTTATGAATGAAAGAAGAGAAATCAGGAATTCTTTCAGCAAGAGTCAAATATATAAATATGCATATATTTACCAAAGCAGAACCATCTCTTGATACTGAAACAAGATGTCCATCCTTATGAGGACTCCAACAAATGGCATTAATACGTTTTTTATGACCTGTTAACTTTTTTACTACCCAATTAGCAAAGTCTTCATTCTTTCCCTCTAAAGAAAAAGTATAAAATAAAAAATACTTTTTCAAAATGAACTTTAAAAAAGTACAATAAAAATATTACTATTAAAATAATTACCAAATATTTTTGAAGTGTCCAAAATATAAATACAGTTATCATTTCCACCACAAGCAAGCCAAAATTTTAATGGTGAACCGGTAGGAGACATATAAGTATTTTCAGGATGCCATTTCAAACTTTCTACGAACTTTATTTCCAAATTGCAAAGAGTTAAGAAGACTAATTTGTCATTGTAAACTTCGACAAATCTGCAAATAAAAAGATAAAATTAGCATTGAATTCGGAAAAGAAAAATAGGGTCGCCACTCAAATCTGGAAGAAAAAGTCCCTATGTTTTCCTTGTATTTTCATTGCACATGCATGAAATATAAGGAGAAATGAACAAACAGTATACTTCATGTTGAACTTTTTTTTTTCTGCCCATAGAAAGCATCATAATACTTCGCACATGTTCATTTAACATACCGAAGCAAATCTTTTGAAATTGAGAAAACATTTGCATAAATGTCTTATATCATACATAGTTTTTAGACTAATTTCAGATTTTCAATAAACACATTCTTGTTGACCCTAAATCCATTTTCAACAGACCCATTGCCATGTGACAATACAAAAAGTTTTACAAATTCTCAAAAATTAGGAAATTCTACAGTCTTCAAAATATTAGAATAGAAATCATCTAAACAAATTTTTTCAATAAATAAAAAAGATGAAATAAATCAATCATTCATTTTTCACATAATGTAATGTTCTTCAATAAATGTGAAATAAAACAAGATGTAGCTTTTAAAACAAAATTATTGTGGACTCGCATTCAAATATTTTTTGTGTTCACCACAAACATAAAACAAAAAGCATCTTTTTCCCCCCTAGTTTTCTCCCCCTTCAATCTCAAGAGTTTTAGCATTATCAAGCTCCATCAAAAATAAGCTGTCTGATGTTTTTGCTTCTATTATTCTTCATTTGATAATAATTTTCATTAACTGTTAAACAAGAAAAAAATTCTGTATAAGAAAGGCACGCTTTATTTAGATGTCTGAAATTTAAGAAATGGCTGAGAAATATTACCAATGAAAAAGGAGCTAACTTTAACCAGAATCAATTTTTCCTGACAAGCATTTATAACTCATAGGCAGACCCAAAAGTAGAAGTTTTTTAATGAAATATATGTATTTCTTTAAATTGTTCAATTTTTAGGAAACAAATATTTTTGCAAACATTGATATTTTCTACACAAAGGATAGAATGAAACTTCAATGAAAAATCAGAAAAACCTGCAACTTCCTGGAGATCGGCAAGTCCAACTAGACTATTTTTAAACATTCTATAAAATGCTCTTTGAGTAACATCTATTTCCCATCAAGTAGATATCCATACTGGAATGCACAATGTATGTAGTCCACACTTACCTAGATCTAAAATTTTATAACTATTTTCACACAAAATTTCTTTGGCATGTTTTAAAAATTGTCAATTTAAATTTGGTTCATCCACACTAATTTGTAATAGTAACTATGTAAAAAACCTTGATACAACATCAACATTCTCAAACAGTTCTTGAGTATTGGTATCCCTGAGCATTAGAAAATTTAATTCCAAAAACTTGAAGACTATTGATTGATTCAACCAATAATTTAAAATATAATGCATTTGGCATTATTTGCAAAATGTGTTTAAAGTATATTACAAATTTTTTATTGTTTATAGGTAAAAAAATTGTTGAAAAAACAAAGCTAATTTGTAACAAAAAATGTACATTTTTGCAAGACCTCATGTACATTTTTTGGCTATTCCACTATTAATAAACATTGGTGAAATTATTTGATACATCATTGAATGTGTTAAAGGATTAATGTGACAAACCATAATCAGGTATTTTAAATGATAGCTCTTAAACTGAAATGTTTGGAATCTGCGTTATTTCAGACATCAAATTTGACATTTTCAGACTTGACATAACAGCTTCCCTTTTGCACTCCTTTCAGACAAAGTCAAATATAGATGATTTTTTTTTATTTACATGGCACACTGTCTTATATATGTTTATATTTTAGAATGACAAGTGCTAGATTTCTCATATTACTTAAACCTATTATCTTCTTGTAAAACAAACAAAATACAGTTAATGGGTTTTATAAAATTTATTCAACAAAATCAGATTTGATGTTTTTATTCATGCAATTGTTATTAAATACAGATTTTGAGCAGTTCATTGTTTAAAAACATTTCTAATGTATTCTGAATAAGTTCACAATTTTTTAAATAAACAATCCCCTCAATAAACTCGCATACGAGTGATTGAACACCTTCAAAATGCTTCCGTAAACTGAATATTGCTATTTGTGCCAGAGAAATTTATTACATTCTCTCACACAGTTACAGCAATCTCACACACCCTCACAAGCAGCAATCTGGGAATCTCATGGAAAGAGAACTGTTTCTGAAGTCGAAATTAGACTGATCTCTCTCTCGCTCTCGTGTGTGTGTGTGTGTGTGTGTGTGTGTGTGTAATGATATTTTAATATCTAATTTAATCCAAATTAATTTCCTACATTTTTTGCCTAATTTGGCTCATGTCAGAGTCATTCTAAAGTGTTTTCTTGTTTCCTGATCCCATTCCAGATATGAAGCTGTGTAAAAATTATTGTGACATCAGTTCCAAGTGTCAAGTGAAAATGATCCTGTCGACTAAATAATATGCAAGCTTAGTTTGGTTGAAACAGAATGCAGGTTCGAAGACTTTGAAGAGACATTTTACATTTCTAAATTAATTTTAATATCCATTGCGGGAAATCATAATTATTTACGAATAGAGACGCGGACAAGGCACATCCGCCACAGCATACCACAAAAGCAGAAGTAAGGATGGGAGGAAACAAATGATCACTAGTCTTATATAACATGGGATTTTCGGCCACATGGCAATTGAATACACGTGTTGACCTTTGACAAGGGCAACGGAAGGATCATTTTCACTTGACATGTGGAACTGATGGCGCAGTAATTTTTACACAGCTTCATACGTGGAATGGGATCAGGAAACAAGAATGAAACCGACAAGGAGTCATTCTAAATTTAGGAAATTAATTTGGATTAAATTGGATATTAAAATATCATTACATATTTATATATATAAAGGCAGCAAGGAGAAAGGAGAAGAGTCTCCACAATTACGCAGTTTCGTTTTTGATGCTGTAGCTACGATCTACCATTCTTGCAATGATCAAAGACTGATATTTTTTAGGTGAGGAAAAAAAAAAGGAATTAAAGTTCTCAAATTTCCCTGTATTTCTCCAGTTTTTATGGAAATTTTTAAATTTCCTCTCATTTTCCTTGTCTTTTTAAGATAATTTTTTAATTCCCTGTATTTTTTAAAGAGTGCCATGGCAAATCTGTTTAAAGATTAGGTACAAATTACCAATTATTTTTTTACTTAAAGCAAAGAAAAATACCCAAAATGTCATTCAGCATGCATAGCAAGACATTGCAGCACAAATGAACTTAAAATTACAAACCTTGGCAAATTGATTTTCTTTGTACATGCATGTATATGTAGATACAAGCAATTTCTATGTGTTACTATAAAGCAGAAAGTATTCTTAGGCAAAGTTTTTGTAGGAAATTTAAAACAAATTTTTAATTTAAAATATTCTTTTTTTAATTTTATTTATGCACGTACTACATAAATAAAATTTATGTACTCTACTCTAAAATAAGATATCCTTTTTTAACAAAAAATGAAAATAATCGAAATTTACATTATCAAAAATTAAGTCAACTTTAGTAAGATTAACAACAAAAATCCCTAACTTTTTTCAATATTTCTCAAAAATAAATTACTATTTAATTTAGATGAATACATTATTTTTGTTTAAATGTTGACACAGATATCCAAGTTCAGCAAGATTAAAAAATTTTAGAAGCATGCAACAACAAAAAAATTTCCATTGTGTCAAAACTGAATCAAAAATGAGAGGATTTATTTTTTAAAAAGTAATATTTTATTCCATATTAAAAAGTTTCAGAAAAACTTTAAATTTAGATTCTTTTTATTTTAATATTGATTTTCAAAAATTGCATTAAATATGATACATACTAATGGATTAAAATAGACTGAGAAAATTACGACTGAAAAAAAAAATTTCACCAGATAAAATACTTTTCACTTTAATTGAAATATTCTTATGCTATATGGGGAATTTTAAAAATGGTTGCATTTTTCTTTAGATGTTGAATCACTTGTCACCATCACTTATTCAGAATGGCAAAATTAATATTTTAAATATTAACTGATATAAGAATTAAAAATTCAGAAAATTTGGTTCATGAGGTATTGATTAGAATCCATCAATATAAAATATGACAAACATTCGAGATTTATATAATGGATAAGCAGGACATATCTTTAATAAAAGTAGATTTAAAAAACTAATTGCTTCAAACAATGGGGGCATAATTTTCTGACAAAAACATCCATGTAAATTACACAAAAGAACCGTGTTAAATCAACTGTCAATTTGCATTAATTTCAAAAACTTTATATCAGATAAAGTCAGAATTTTCGTTATAAATTTTAAATTTAAGTTTAGAATTAGAAAATTTAATTAAATAATTTTGTCTAAATTTTTACAATGTTAAAAATCTCTGCATTAAAAGTAATTGACTATGCTTTTTCCGATTTTTTTTTTAATCCTCACCTCAAATTTTAAAATGACAAAAAGCTTTGTAATACATTTGTTATTTTCCCATTTGGCTAGAGATCATTCAAACAGCCAAAATTTGACCACGAAACAAGAATTTTACTTCCCATGAGCATGCACTGATTTCAGATGTAGGCCAATAACATTTAAATTGTACTCCAAATTCTTGTAAATATCATAATCAATCGTTAACATGCACTGCACATTTTTTGTAATGGAAGTTTGATGGTATTAATGGAATTCTCACTCTCTAAAACAACATTTATATGGGATATTTAACCTTTAACAGTCATAAGTCGCTTCTCATGAGACAATAGTACTTTATCAGCTATATCACATATAAAAATCTTTACATATCCCCATAAAGGGATATGTTTAAGTATGTGAATAAGTAGGCCCACTTCATTCAAGACCCTAATTGTTGGCAAATTTCAATGCCCCCACTGTTCTACAGTCAAACCTCATTTAACAAGAAAAACAAAATACAAAAAGGGACTTGCTTAAAAAGTGATGTTTCAAGAACAAGTGACAAGGTGGCATTGCCACATACTGAATTAGCTTGTATTAGAGTTTGTGCCGAGTATTTTTTAAAAAAAGAATCTTTACATTTACATGGAAGAAGTAGCTGGATTGTATCAAACATGATGCGGAGGTTTGGACAAGTGGCTGTAATGTTTTATCCAATGAAATTTTGTCTCTGGTCAAGATTAAGGATTGGAGTGGAAGAACATAATCAGAACTACCAAAGTGTATGGAGTAGCATTCTGTATCACGACAAAAAACTATGGAAGAGATTTGGTCAGGAGAGGCAGAAATAGGATGAAACAAAGAAACAACCTTCCAGTGAAATAAGGAAGAGGTGAAAGTATGAGAACGTATTGCACTATGCCAAAAAGCATCGTGCTGAAAAAGGCAGTAGCTATGTATGTTATAAATTTATTCAACAATAAGGTTTTGTCTCATTTTCTCTAAAATTTTGAAGCATAAAATTGTCTAAGGACAATTATCTTGTAAAAACATTATGAATTAAAAACAAGGAATTATATTATTAAAAAATTGTGTTGTATTTTTTTTTTTTTTAATGGAAAGCTTCATCCTATTTTACATGGACTGCTATAGAAAAAACTATTTCGCTTAATGAATATTTTTTTATTACAATTAAGACTTAGGAATGAATTATGTTCGTTAAGTAAAATTTCCCTATGTTAGGGAATTATTAATGTTTCCAGTGTTTAATCTCAAGCTTTAATAGCAGAATAGCATCATTTTAGTATTTAGTGAAATGACTTAAAATTCCATTTTTAGCAAGTGATTTGGCGAGATTGGTCCAACAAAAATGGAAATAAAATAATTTTCAAATGGATTGGATAATTTAACTATGAAAGAAATCGTAATCATTGAAAACTTATGGCTTCAAGCTACGCAATCGACTAAGATATCTACCTACTGTAATTAATTGCATTTCAGTATAGTACATTAAAATCAATTTAATAAGTAATTCAAAAGATTGCTATAAAATAACATATTAAATAGAATGACGATTGAATGTACTAAAGAGGTTTTACAGCAGTTTCTACCATGATCGATCACTTTGGCACACTAAACTCATCCTGCTGTATTTTCATTTCTGTTGATCGGACCAATCTGCAAATTCTTCTTTGACAACACTTTAAAGGTTCAACATACACTTACTAGGCATAACTTAAATAAATCCTTCAACATCTTAAACATTAAAAATACTTTTAACGATTGATTAAAAAAAAAAATTCAGGCTGCGACAAGTATAATATAATACATATTTCATACTGTTAAGATCACGTGATATTTATTTATATTTTTCGTATAATTAATTGGATAATACATTTATTATTTGTTTAATTTCACGTATTTGATATTTACTTTATTCAA
>JAPMOR010072204.1:0-26577 GCA_026543865.1 Argiope aurantia
AAGTGGTATGTTTAAGCTTCATTTTCTAAAAAATATCAAAAGTAAACTATATGTAAAATATAGATTTTCTTATTTTTCCAGTATTTTTTATACAGGAGAAACTACTTATATTAAAAATAATAAGTTTTACATGAATGGAATGGAGAAAATGGAAATAAATGCAGAAAAAGTATGGAAAAAAAAAGGTTAAGTTCAATGTTTTTTCTTATTAAAAACCACATTTGTCTCTTAAATAAGGACATAATTTTATGGAAAAACTTTCATATATTCTGACCATGCTGTATTTTTATATAAATAGCCAATAAGATAATGAATATAATGAATAAATACCTGACAATTTGGGGTCAAACTGACAAGATGCGTCTGCTGGTGTTGAAGGGTTAATCAAGTAGAATAATCTTTGTTTATTCTACAAGTTTATTTTAAAATAATAACTTTTGTTATGAAATAAATCAACCTATTGAAGTTGACTGACATGGCAAGATTAATATTATTAATTTAATTGATGCCCCCGAAGGCGGATAGTTTTCAATCATTTTGCCAGAACTTGAATTCTGAAATCCTTAAAATGATGTGTTAAACCATACTTATAATACTGAATCTTATTAATTTTTAACTTTCCTTTCACTGAATAATTTGATCAAAAGAAAAATAAAACTGGATTATTTTTTTATTGCACTCAAAAATTAATATGCTTCATTATCTAGCTTAGGGATAAAATTTTTGAATTTAAGATTTATAGTGGTTATTATAAAAAAAATCTATAATTCATAAGAATTAAAATTTCTCCTTTTTACTAATAATTATCATTTTTATGCTCCAGGATAGATATAAAAATGACACAAAATAATAATTCATTCTTAGAATAAAATATTCAAAGCATGAATTGCTATTAGGATGATAAAAATAACCTTTTCTTCCTCCCTTCGCCATCTCATAAACTGCCAAATAATTGTGAAAACAAAGGATTTACCCTACATAGCTCGAGGCTGAACAATTAACTGCAACCACTTCTCTAGGATTCTTTCAGGAATGAGTAGTTTTTCAGAGCTTTATTCAGAATAGTGGCAAGTGTTTGGGGGGTTATTATCATTTCATGAATATTGTAAGCCTTTTCTCCCTTTCGACGAGCTAATTAGGTAATTCCACCCGCAAATCTGATAAATTGCACTGTTTTTTCTTTTTTTGTGTGTATGTGTGTTTTACGAAAGAATCACAAAACTAGTTGTCTGCATCTTTACTTTTAATTCTGCACTAGATTTTTTTGGCTGGTTTTTAAGGGGAGAATAAATGTGACAATATGATCTTTCTTTCCCCTTTTCCAATTTCTTTATTAATTAAATTGGGGCCGCGGTGGCCTGGTGGTAAAGTCTCAGCTTCGGAACCGGGGGGTTTCAGGTTCGTAACCCGATTCCACCGAAGAACCGTCGTGTAAGGGGGTCTGTTGCACGTTAAATCCGTCATGAACAAACGTCCTCCCGCTGGTATGGAGAGGGGGGTGCCAGCTCAGGTGTCGTCCTCGTCATCTGACCGCGGTTCAAAATTACGAGGCTCGTTCCAAAATAACCCTAGTGTTGCTTTAAACGGCACGTTAATATAACTTAACTGAACTAAACTAAACTAAACTTATTAATTAAATTATAAAAATATATTGTTGACATCCTGAACATCATAGACTTTTGATTTATGTGGTAAATATGTGTATAATAATGATGATATTATATACTTATTTTATGATGTAATATCCTGTATAATACTATATTAAAATAAGAATAAATTACTGTTAAATCTTGTTTCTAAGATATCAGATGAAAACAAACCAAACATCTTAGTTTAATTGTTAATCAAAATGGATATTTTAATTAAAAAAGCCATATATAATCAGCTTAAAATGCGCCATCAGTATATGAAAATTAGCATCCTATGAAATACCTAGGAATTTTATAGATTGCCGAAAACTAGTAAAAAAGGATATCCATCTCCTATGCAAGAAAAACAACCTATTTCAATAAACGTGGGTGACTTTATATTCAATGGTAAATAACTCTATCGATACTGAAAGGCCTCATGCGTCCGTCCAACAAAGCTACAGCACACGTCCAAAACATTTGGGTAAAACTGAAATTTTTTCCTCATTGTTTTAGGTGCGATTGATTAAATAAATAAATGTGACGAGTGCTTTGTTCGATTGAGATCCTCGTCGAAATAGGTTTGGCGATAGGTAGGTTTCCTGAGAATTCTCCAAGTATGTTTCAGTACACATTTGCTTATATATGTTATATATATCAACTGCTCACGGTCGGATTTTGTTAATATATCCACTCACAGTCGATCAACTGCTCACGGCCGGTGATATTGAGGAAATAGAGATTTGTTTTAATCTTTAAAAGATGAACGTTGACGTTTCAGTATTTTAAATCTCCTGACTTTGAATGACCTTTAAGGATGAGAAAGTTAAACCAACATGATGAAGCCATGCTTATCGAAGATATTTCTGTTTCTGATACGTGTCTTGGTGTTTAAAGGAAGTTAGTGAGGCACCTGCAGGCATAAAGTACCGTGAAAAAAAATTCATATTTTCCGTGCTTCTAAATATATAAAGATGATGAAATGGATGTCTTATGCACTTTATTTCTAAACTAGTAAATTTAAGCTTTTAATTAATAGAATTATCATTACCCCTTTTTTACTCTTCGTCTAAATACATTTTCCCATTCAATAGAATGTCTATTTATTATAAAGAATGCATAGGAAAAGAATATTATAATTTTCATATGTCATATTTTGTCTGTATTTATGGAGGATTTTACTGTAGAAAAGGGCGATGTACAGTAAAATGAATGCTTTCCCTTAATTTATTTCTGGATTTTTCTTCACTTCCATCCCGTTAGATACATTTACTTTCAGTTTTTTTCCGTCTGTCCTTTTAAGCTGCATTGTTTTCTTTAAATTTTAAACTTGATTTACTGACCGTTCACATGGTCAATTCTAGAGGCTTTAACACTTTCAGGTCATGGTACTTAGAATATTTCATATAATGGTGTTAATAATTAAATTACAAATAAAAAAAGTTGTTTTAACTTAAAAATTACTATTTTTTTAAATAATATCTTAATGATTACTTATCTTTAAATCTACCTTATCTAAATATTATCTTTAAATAATATATTTATAATTATATCTTTATAATATCTTAATATCTTTATAATAAATAATATAATTATATCTTTATAATAAATAATATCTTAACGAGATTAATGATTCATGCTAAATTTTACGAATAAGATAAAAGTATTTTGTTATATGAATAAAATTCAATTTCAATTAGAGTCTTAAAACTGTTTTTTTAAATAAAGACAAATCTTGGTGTTTTCTAAGCTTATAGAAGAATATTATTAAAGAGCAGCTATATTAGTTCGTATATAAATTATTTTGGATTCTTCTCAAAATAAAAGCGAAATATATATATATTAAATTTGTGTCTATCAAAAGATTATATTTGAAAAGATTATATATATATAAAAATATTACATGACATATTGCGCATATATATGTATTTGAAATTAGATCTATATATTAAAAATAATAAAAAAAGATTTTTAGATGCCATCCTTTTATTTCTATAAAAAATAGTTTTTAATTTAAATTATTATTTGAAATTCATTATTTGAAGTATTATGGAATATTAGAAACAATTTTTCTCCCCAATTCAATACCATCTAACATTATTAGAAATTTTTATTAATTTATTAACAAATAGTTTTTTGATTGAGGAGTGTAGTTGTTTCATGAGATTTCAACAATTTCGACATTGGACTGAATACGGAGAAGTTAATATCAATAAAAAAAAATCTAAAAAAAAATAGGTATGTTATCGGCTGAATCTATATCAGAAATTGATATCGGTTGAACCTTATCTGTATATCAGAAATCGATATTAAGTTATTAGGTGTTGCTGTGGGAAATTATTGTAAAGCGAACTGTACCTAGAATTCCTGCATATCAATTAATTTTTGTAGCCTCGTTTATTAAATCAATATTAACAATAACATATCTCACCTTCAGAAAGGTGATTGGTTTTATTTCTTACATTCGCTTCATAAAAGTTTTTAAGTTCCTGATTTTAAGATTGAATTGAAATCAGATTTGTTAAAATTTGAACGACGCATCCATCAAAAATGCTTTGACCCAATTATCGTAATAATAATAATGGGTACATTCACTGAATCAATGCTTGCATAATATTTTTAAACTTTCTGATAAATTCTCTATACTCTGTGCTTTTTATTTTTCTTTTAAATAACTCTGGGATAATTCAAGGAATATTTATAATATAGAGCATATAATATAAAAATTAAATACGTTAATTTTTTTTGTCTTGCTTTGTTTATATTGGTATCTGCGGCATATTGATGATGGAGTGACAAGAGAGCGTAGACACCCTTTCTGCTAGTCTTGGGGATGTCATTGAAGTTAGGTTTTTATCCCTTTTTTAAACTTAAGTGTGATGAAGGAGTGAAACTAACAATCCCATGTGTAAAAAATAAAAATAAAAAAAATAACTGGGATTGTCTGTTTCGCTTCTTGTTAAATCATTCATAACGACTAGGGAAGAAAATACCTTACTCTGGGTTAGCATTTGTTCACGTTTCTCCAGTGATATATATTTGTATATGTTCATATATATGCTGATAGAGTTATTCAGAGATTCTGTATGTCACTTATTTTTATGAAGAGGGTATTCATCAAGATCGAATGAAAGTTTTCAACATATCTAATATTTTTATGAAGGGACTGCTCATCATAATCGAATGAAAATTGATGTTCAAATCCTTCGTGAGCGAAAGGTCCATATAAGGCATCTGAAATTATATGTACATAATCAGTGAAAATAGCATTTCAATGGGGAATGCAACTTTTTTTCGTGATTCTACTAATAAAGTGGCGAATATAAATTTGTTCCATCTTTATATAAATTTACTTTGTCTAGTAAAATTTTTTTTTGTATTGAAATCATATCTGCAATGCTTTTCTGTTCATGAAGAACCTTCAAATTCAGTTAGTGTGATAAAATTCTTAAAACTAAAAGCTTTATAGCAACAGCAATTACCTCAGCTACGTATTTAAAACTTTTATGTGGACCAATCAGAAGAAATCACCTTCCTTCCCATACACGCACTTCATTGCCCTTACGACCTAATTATTCCGCACAGCACATCTTCCACGAATTCTGCCTAATCGCTGTACCGTAAGCAGATGATCCTTTTGAGGCCAATCATGCTCTCACACCATTTGAAATCTCTCCCTGGGCCGTTGCATTCACGTTACCCAACAACCAATCTCACGTCTGCACCATCCTCTCCCGATGCACGCAGAGCCAATACCGTTCTTCATATCTACTTGGTACTTGGGGAGAGAAGAGTCAATGGAGGAGGAATAAGTTGATTCCTAAAATAGATTTGCACTCCTTCTCATCTTTTCATGACTGAACACTCGAAGAGCGGAGGAGCATCTGGAATTTATCTATTACGCACTCCAGGGTAGTTGAGGGGAGGGGCTGTAAAAGACTCACATGCCTGCTGGATCTTAATTGAAAACATTTTCAGGGGATTATGAATTTCTGCGATGAAGGGTGCATGGATCCGGATAATCGGGAAAAGGTAGAGGGTAGGTAGTCTAGAGTTGAACTGGGGAAAGTTTGTTATTATTTTTTTCCGGGTCTCTGGGGTATATCCCATCCAATAGGGATATTTGGAAATCTCTCCAAGAAAGATAGATTTGACTTAACTTAATTAACATTATATTCATTTGGACATGAACATCTTTATTTTAAAAAGGGAACGAGATGTCAAATATGGCCCTAAAGCCAATATCTTCTTTTCAAAACTATCATGCCACGTCTGGAAGAAAGAATTTGATATCAGTTTAATGTTTGCTTGCTCTGCGTAAATAGTCTCAATCCTGAAAAAATTCTGATGTGAGACTATCTAATATTATTTACATTTATAAATATATATATCATCATTATTTTCATATAATGCAGTTTTCCTAAAGCACCTATAATGGCCTAAGCGTTTATCAACAATTATCTTTCTTGAGAAAGCAAATCAAGAATATTTTCAGGACATTCTAGCTGTCACATTCATCACTTATATATGTAATGTGCAGCAATCTGCAAATTGGAAGATATATTTTTTGTGACAAAAACGGACCTGAATTTTGTGATTCATTGGGCTCAAAAGTAAACTGGCGATATAAGACCATCAGAGCCTTGTGTATTATAGGTTAGTTATAGATGTACATTTTATATTTATAACTCTCAGCAACTTTATTTCTTTTCATATAACGAACGCAATGTAGGATTTGAAAACATGTAAAATTACTTGAAGATTAATAAAAATCCCTACATTTTATCAATGTGTTAAATCGGACTCTCTGGAATTTGATTTTTGTTTTTCTATATGGCATGACTCTAAGTGTAATTGCATTCATGAATTTCAGACTAGTAAAAAGATAGAGCAAGCTTCTGACTTTTTCAACACATTTTTCTCGGGTTATTTTGTAATTTTTAGGTGGGAAAAATAAGGCAGTCTCCTTGATCTGCAATTTTCGTCATTATTTTTGAAAAAAAAAAAACATGTTAACACAAAGTACATTCTAATTATTATTAATAGATACTATATTTTATAATTTTACTTTAATATATTTTTGCAATTAGAATCGTAAATACTTGTTCATATTATGTAAAATTTTCACAGATGAATGCGAATGAAAGCAGCTTAAGAACACTTGATTTAAAGTATCGTTGTTTAAGTTTCTCCTAAAATATACAAAAGTGACCCAATACATGTTAGTTATTGCAGAATTATATGAATGGATAGAAAATAAATAGTTGTATCTACACAAAATCCGAATCCATACAAAAGTTTAAAATGTTGTTGTTTGGAAATAATTTGTCAACTTTTAAGTTAATAATACTGATTAATTGTTATTTTTGAGGAGGAGAATTCCCAAATACTTTATATAAATGAATCGCAAATGTTTAATAATAACGTTTAATTAAGAAATATATATAATTTTCTACTTTTTTAAAATAGCATTTATTCTTGTGTTGCTGTAAAGCAAATGTTTTTTGCACTTTGAAAGCCTGTTTATTTCAAATTCTTTTATCTTTGTCCAATTTTGGTTGCTTGTATAAAATGTATCATTGAAGGTTGGGAGATAATAATTTCAGCGAATATTTTCTCAAACGAATATTTTTAACTGGTATTCTATAAAATATCGTTTAGAATTTTTTAAAAAAAATTTAATTGATAAACTTAATCTACTTTCACTTCTCACACTGATCTAGATAAACTCAAGGATGTGTTAAACTAACACACACACGAGAGAGATTATATTTATAACGAAAAAAGGAAAATGAAAGCCTAAAAATTTATAAACAATATTTGCATAATACAAGGGGTGTTGAAATGAAATGGTACGAGACATCGTAACAACGTAATCGTTAACATATTTGTCTATGCCACTATGGGAGAATGTAGCGGACATCTGGGGATGCGTTTGGAGTCTCCGGCGCTGATCAGAGCATGCGCGGGCGTAGGCATACACAGGAGAGAGCCGAGGCTCTTATAAAGAGCGCCATCCAAGTATGGCTACTTGTTGAATTCTTCGAGCACAGAAGAACCATTAATTCCGATGTGTACTGTGAGACACTCCGAAGACTACGCAGGTCCATCAAAAACAAAAGACCGGGGCTACTCACGGAGGGTGTGGTTCTGCTCCATACTAATGCGCGCCCACATGTCTCCTGGGTCACACACGCGGAGCTGGCCAAATTAAAGTGGGAGCAGCTCGACCATCCGCCCTACAGATGGAACATGTCGCCCTGCGATTTTCATGCGTTTGGTCCCCTGAGAAAACATCTGAAAGGGAAGCGCTTCAACTCGGAAGGCGAACTCAAGGACGCTGTGAAGAACTGGATCTCGTCACTTCCACAAGAATTCTGGGAACAAGGAATTCTTCAGCTCGTTAATCAATGGGATCGTTATGCTCAGGCCTATGGTGTATACTTTGAATAAAATCTTCATTTATACTCACAATATCATTTCGTACCTTTTCATTTGAACACCCCTTGTATAATATAGAAACCAGGAATTAATAAATACGTAAGTAAATATAATGGCAGAGTTTATGAAGTTACATGATAAAAATTATATGCACATGGGAAATTTAAATTTTAACATATTAAAATTTTATAATTTATTGAATCCCTTTATTGAAACTAAATTGCTTTGGTGTCTATGTGACATATTTAAGGAATCCGCACAAAATAAGTATGAAATAAATAAATAAAATGACTCAATGAGAGTTAGTTTTCTTCAAAGGATAAAGATAAAAATGTAAAGATTATATGTAGTTTATAGAATATCTTTAATTGTAATAAAAATTAACACAAAATTTTTATTTGGTGTTAATGTTATATAAAAATTTATACCACTTTATTTTTAATTATAATTTAATTGCAAAAGAAAAATTGCATAAATATGATGATTTAAAATACTGTGTTATTCTATACCTCATATTCTGTAGAAATATCGGAGTATATGTTATTTATTTAAAACGAAAAGCTGATTTTTTATTATTAAAATTGTTTGCTATATTTTTATGTTTTAATTAAAATACTATATTGTTATGTAGCATATAATTTTGTATTAAGTTCTATGAATTATTTCTAAGTTTCAAGTTAATCAGAGTTATAAAATACATAGCATTAATATTTTTAGTCAAAGTCTTATTTAAATAATTATAACCAGCCCAGAATTGTATTCTTTTTAATATTCATTTCATTTTGACATCATGGAATTTGAAATTATTCTCTAGTATTTAACTGATTTTGGGGGTTCTAGGATTCACAAGGCTCATTTTCAAATTGCATCTGGCGACTTTCGCAAGCTAATTTCATTTCCAATTATATCACATTATTAAAGGGTAGGATATAATAATATTTCGCTTCTTTTTAAAACTATTTGAATTTGTTTGTCAAGAATTTGTCTAAACTGTGATTTAAAAAAAATCCGCAGTCACAAAAATGATACAAAGACATATCTTAAACTCTTATCATTCACCAATATTTTGGACTAGAATATTCGAACTGGAATATTTTTTTAAATTTTTCCTATTCTTTTTTAATACTAATATTTTCTTCATTTCTATTTATTATGAGATCACATATACATTCAAAAAAGAAACTTGTATGGAATTATTGATCTTATTATTAAAATTATTTTTAATATAAAGAAATTGCAAAATGAAAAATGTCTTTTTAAAATGAAATATTTTACATTTCGATTTGCATTTTGCATTCACTCCTAAAAAAAAAATTCTGTCATTAATTAGCTCACTATTCATTTTTTTAAAAAAAATCCTAAAAATTTTTATGCGGTAGCAAAAACAAAACAAAAACAAACAAAAAACACTCAATGAATGCATCCTATCATTCGATTTGCCACGATTTCTGCGTGCCTTAATATAATGTTTGGCCATCCGTGCCGAAATTAAGTTTCGAAACCACACAGTTTCTCATTTGTGTCACAAATCTTCCCTGTCCAGTCCATGCTGGCACTTCATTTAACACGTGCTGCTCCCTAATCTGCATGGCACCCCCTCATGACACGTCATTCATCTCGACCTTACTCAACTTAATGCCCGGACGCAGAGAGAGTACCAATTCCGTAGAGTGACACTGGAAAGTGTTTAGCTCATTACAGAGCTAAATTTGTCACTCGCCTTTTCACATACATGAACTCTATTAAGTTTGATTGGATTAAATGTTGTTCATCAAGTATGGAGAGTGGAATTTCAGAAAGCTGTGGCTGAAGTAATTCAGAAGTTTTCAAAAAGTTTCTCTACAAAGATTTGGGTAATTTTTATGATTCTAATGGGACAATTTAAAAGACTTTTAGACAATTTAATTCAGACATTGAATGATGGATTAAATGATATCCCAGGTCAATAAGCTTTCAAGTCTAATCATACACTCTTTACAATAATCTGAAAGTCATTAATCGTTTGAATTCTGAATTAAGGTATGTGATTACATTCAGGATGAATTTTTTAAAAAACGCTTTAAAATTTTTATATTATTGTATTTTTACTTAAATTGAAAAAAACAAAAAAAAAATGATGAAATCAATAAATACTAGTTAAATGTCAAGTATTTTAAAAGAAACTGGAAAATATTCTTAGTTAATTTTTGATTTAAAAGAAGTATAAGCAAAAACTTCTGGTTTAATGACCCGTGAAATGATTTGCTTAAAACTTTGCAGAGAGGTTAATAAATATATTTCCTAGTTTCTCTAATAAAAAGGAAGCTCTTCTTTTATCCAGTCTTGATATATTGGAGCTAACTGACAAATAGCATGATATTTATGAAGATTAAACCACAATGTAAAGCATTAAAAAGCATTGCTTATTCTTTTATTCAGATTTCATATTCCATTTTCACAGGACTCGCAGAATATATTCAGAAATTATTATAACAAATCTGAGCAAAAATATTCGTTAGATTCTAATTTTCGATGTTTCCCCAGAAGAAAATTCTATCAAAATTTAGAATTTAAGAAAATCACATTTAAAGATGTAAAATAGTACTAAAACTTGTATTGTGTAAAAATTTAAATCAACACTACTTCCAAAAGTCAATCAAATTTAAATCAATAAGCTTAAAAACAAAATTCAAATGGTTTTATGAAAAAGGTTATTAGGAAATGAATAACTAAATTTATTAAATAAAAAAATCGATTTTTTTTGCAAAATTTCTACATTTTAAGGTAATTACTTTCCTAAATAGAGGACTCAACCGACATCTAGCATGAATTATATGATTGAAAGAACCAAATAAAAGCCATAAATAATTTTTCTGTATAAATTGTTTTATTTACACGCAATATTTGAATATAATCTAAATGAAACAATTAAAAAATTTAATTAATGCATTGGAGGCTGTAAAAATATTGTTTATCTCTTTTGTCACTAAGTTTCAAGTAAACATTTAAATTAAAAAAAATGAAAACATATAATTACAAATACAATTCAAGTGTTTCAGATTTGGAAAGATATCTGAATTCTAGCGATAATAATAATGATAAATTTATTAGCAACAGTTTGTAAAATTACACTTTTATTAGTTATTTCAAGTAAAGAAATGACTAATTATTTTCTACTTTTTGGTTTTCGATTTATAATTTATAAATAAAAATCAGAGAATATTAATTAGTTTTCAAATTAACTATTCCATAAAATTGGAATAGAAATTTAATCAAATTAATAGATTAAATTTTAATGCAATATAGAATACAAAACTTTGCTACCAATTTTTAAGACACCATAGTCGTATATTAAAGCCAAATATGGATGTAGTCAAACATTTTATTCATTAAACATAATATTTTACATGATATATCATGTATATAACATGATATATCTCTATATATCCTCGCATGGTATAAACTTAATTTTAATTTTATATTGTTTTATAACGCATCTGAATCGGATTTTAGAAATTAAATTAAAGCGATATTTTCAGTTAAATTCACATGAAAAACTTAAAAGAAACTGACTCACTTTGTTGATGGTAAAAATTATTTTGTGATATTTATTTTTGTCCGGTTATTTAATAAGAAATACAACTTTAATTTTCAGCCTTTAATTCTTTAGTATCAGGACTAATGAAAATTTTAAGTTATTGATCTTTTTTTCAGTATCGGTGTTTTGAATTTATAAATAAAGATGTAAATGAAACTGATATTTAAAATACAGCTGTAAATGAATTTGAGTTTATAAAACTATAATATTAATCGTCTGTGCTGAGAAATTCAGCTTTTTTTTATTACTGCTTTTGTTATTTAGTTCAAGCAAAAATACTTCATATTTATATCTTATTTTTTCCTTAAGCATTTATAAGTAAAGCAATTTTAAAATTACAGCTTCTGCTTTTCTTGTTTAGTTAAAATGAAATGATTCACTTTTTTTTCTTAAGCATCTATCGGTAAAGCCCTCTTAAATTTACAAAGATATTTGTAATGATAAAGAAAAGTCGATCCATTTAATTTAAACGAGTTAATATCTGATTTGAAACCTATTCGATCAAAAGATTTTAGAAAATTTACAATAGAACGATTCACAGAATTTTTTTAATTCCAAGAAATTACAATGCATATAAATCATTATCTATCTAGAAAGTGGAGTTAGACTGTTTAGATAAAGACAACATAATAAAAAATAAAATTAAAATCCTTTTATTTAATAGAACACTCGAGTGATTCAAATTCGAAATGATGGATATTTTGTCTCCATTTTTAGTTCTTCTGTGAAGAAAAGTACATTTAATAATGCTTAACATTTCTTTTAACGAGCCAAGTGGCATCAGTACAAACTGAGTCACGGATTAACATATGCCAAATGGGAAATTTTGTTTCCTGTCTTTTAGGGCAAGTAGCAAACACGAAGGAATCGCGAGGATCCACTGTCCAACTAATACTGAATTATTCATGACATTCTCCGTGGACATTTCGACCAATGGGAAAACCACCAGGAATCGTAATACCGATTCCCGAACAACGTTCCATTCATAATCGATGATCGTAACGGATGAAGTGCTGACGTCATTTGTCATCGCTGCTGAGCCTTGCCCAGGATGCCTACCGCAACTAATTGAAAGTAGTGGTCCAGAATTATGTAGATTTATTATCAGTCATTACAGAAGAATATAATCAGACCACTGGTGCGTGAAGGCTGGCAAGGTTTAAATATGCATGGTCACAAAGCAAGATACAAGTTGCTACTGGTTCGCAGCACTAATTAGGATTGTTCGGTTCTCGAGTTAAGTCATTTTGATATTGTCTTGCTAGTCTTTTGCTTTACAGAGTTTTGTTTTGCTGCTGGAAATTATATGCTGGATGGCATTCAGTTGCTATTACCTTTAATAACATGTAAGATTTAAATGATTGTTTTAAATACTGCACTTTTCCCCTCTAACGTTGTAATGAAAATATCAGCAAGATGATTAAAGGGTTTCTTAGATTGATTGCTATAATTTAGAGTATACTTAATACATGGAGTATATGATTGGTAATAACTATTTAAAAGAAAAAAGTTGTACACATAAGTAATTTAAAATGTGAAGAAATCTCCAAAGCATAGATTTCACTAAGTACAAAAAACTTTTTCGTAGCAAAATCAATGTCGCATGTATTGAGACAAATGTTGCCTCTTAAATTCATACACTATTAAATTAATTCTTATATTAAACGTATTTCGGAGGGAAATTTTATTAAATATTACTACTCTTAAAGCAATGAATGAAATAAAAAAATAATTTTAAAAATGAGACGAAAAGTAGGTAATATTTTTAAAGAATATTTGTTGTGAAATTCGGTAATTTTTTTTTGGTAATTAATTTTATTTTCAAATTTTCAAAAATTAGCTCTTTAGCAAAAACTCTGAAATCTATATATATTGTTACTTAATATCATGGATATATATGCTATAAAACAAAAAATTATATGACTGCTAGTGAAGGAACAGACTCGTAGAAAGCGTCTATTAATTGGGCACAGTTATACAACTAGGAATCAACTCCAAAATACACATTTTGAAATACAACTACTTTTGCAATGCGAATGCATACAAAGAAAACTAAAAATAGAGAGAAAAATCTAATTTTCCATTTTTTTAAAATTAATTATTATGTTTTTAATATTCTTCTGTGGAATTATTAGCATTTGCTTCAGCTTTGCATCGTTTGCCAAATTAGTGATTTTTTTTTTCCAAAAAGAAAATGTAACATTCTCTTATTTATTATTTTTTCTGAATAGAATAATTTTAGTTTGGTTTACAGTCACAAAAATTACATTTATCTGTATTCTATTTGTTGAAATTTAATACTCACGTAGCAATCGCGCAATCCGCACATAATTTTCATTTCCTGTTTCTCTTTCTCCGATGAATGATGCCATAATCCAGTTTTTCTCGGTGACCTTTTCATTGATTGATTAATTTCTGCTTGATATGTATTTTTATGTATATTTCCTTTCTAATAGGCGTGTGCATATACTATTTAGTACGATCCTACTAAATAATAAAATCTTGATATTTTTCAATCACCGGGCACTTCTGAATAAATGAAATATTTCCAAACGGAGTCTTAAAAATATGAGAATAGTTTACTTTTCTTGTGGCGTCATTTTCTTTTTCTTTCTTTTTTTTAAGAAAAAGAATGAAAGCTGTAATGAAAACGATTATGAATAAATGGATAATTTTAAAAATATATAATCCTGGATAATTTTTTAAGATTTCGTTTAATAAATCAGGTCCGATACATGCTATTGTATCACAAATGAAAGATTTTTTCAGTCCTTTTGAGAAATCACGAATCGTGAAGAATTGTAGAGCTAATTTGTGGTGAATCGTTCACTGAATTCTTCGAGAACGCTATGATCGGCGGAAGACCCACTAAGATTCGCTGTTTAAATTTCCAAATAACAATCTATTCCTAATCGGTCACTGAATGCAAAGGTTAAAATACAAACGTCTTTTGTTATTGTTGCTTAGCTTTATTCAGGATATCCACAATAACTGCTCCAAATAAATGGTTTTATTATGTAAACTTATTATTTACCATTTGAGTAAAATATAATCAAGTAAGTATATAGTTAATAAGTAAGATTAAATAAACATGATTATACTTCATGATTTATGCTCGTTTTGTTTTGCAACATTAACCGATTTACCAATCAAATTATTTTGAAATTTGTTAATTATTGCATTTACTTTATTTGCTTGTTCCTTATTAGATGTCATGATATGGTATTCATATAAAAAACATAATAAAATTATCAGAAAAAATCACATTTACATATTATGGAAATTACATATTATGGCTTGACATATTATGGAAACTTCTCATATTTTTGAAAAAAAATTGATGTGCAAATTTATAAATTATGAATTATGTTCATAACATAGAATCATTATTTCGAACTATACTGAATTTCGCTAAATCTGCTCCTTCTGTGTAATGAGGCAAGCAAAATTATGTCTATCTTATATCAAATTCAGAAACATCGACATATTTGATATAACTATTGCATTATTCTAATTGGTACAAAATTTAGATAATATTTTATAATCTTCAGATATTTTCCAAATTTTGTTTGAATTCCTATTATGTTTTATAAAATGTATTATTACAAATATATTTAAGATGGTATATTTTATTTCACAAAATCATAGCACCAAAAAAAATATGATGAAATATGTGGTTCAAATTTTTCATGTTTACGTTGAAAATATGATATAAAAGAGAAAACAAGAATTCAATGAAAGAAAAGTCATAATCAGGACTCATTTAGTATAAAACGAAAGATATATTTTAGTATGCATATATAAATTATAAAATCGAGTAAAATAATGGAACTATGCTAATGCGGCATATTTAGGTTTGCCGCATATTTAAAAAATAATAATAACAAAAAAATAATACGTTTTTTATTAAAAATTAAATTGCAAATATCTCGATTTTATTTCCTTTCAATGGAAAACGATAAAGGATAATAATAATATTAATAAAAAAACATTTTTTTAATAAAATTAAATTTGCGAAGATTTTTTTTTATTTCCTTAGTAGTTGAAAACTATAATTTGCAGTAATTGAGCAATTGAAAAATATAATTTGCAGTAATTTTTTTCTGGAGTCATTTCATTCTTCAATTTTACTGAGGAAATTTATTCTTTTAGGATCTAGCTAATATTTAAGGAAAACAGAATTAAGTGATTTTTATTATTTTATAAAAAAAATACTGGATTAATATTAAAATTTTTTTACTAGGCATTCACTGCCAACAACAACAATACATTCGTGCTCGTCCAAACGACACAGAAAATGCCGATGGACAAAATGTGGATTTCGAATGCCATGTAGCCAATAAAGCTGGATCCGATGACTGGAACAAAGAAGCTTTTATGCTGGGTAAGATTTAAAAGGAATCCATAGAAATTAGTTATTTTTCTGTTTTGTAAATTATATTATTTAAAAGATTAAAATTGTTAAAATCAGTTTATATATTTGACATGATGTATCGTTCTTTGTTTTATTATAATATTAAAAAAAGGATGAAAAATAAAAAAATATATAAATTTTAAAATACTTTTTCTATGCTTATTGATCACTTTTGTAAAAAATAACTTTTTTTAGGGCGCAGTGAGTATAGTTTACATTCATTATAGTGGCATTATAATAATGAGATTAAAAGATTTAAATATTGATTTTTCTTCAACGATTTAAGAAAATATTTTAAGTTTTTCTTCAATTACTTTTACTTTCTTTTGTTCTTTTCTTGATTTATTTATCAATATTTTTGAAAGTTTTGTAAAATAATAAATTTTATGTACCTATTCTTAAAACTTTGATTTCACCTAAGATTTAATGAAAAAAAAGTAGCTGCATTAAAGAAAATTTCTGCTTACTTTCGAATTTCGTTATATTTTGCCTATTCTTTATCAAACCGATGTATACAGAATTATTTTGTTAACGAATAATTTTATCTCAGATAACAAATATGCGTAACAATAGCCAGTGAGTTTTTGAATGAAAAAGAAAATTTTCAACTAGTTTTGGAAATTGCGGACTTTTTTTTCGCTTGCCAGAAAATACTTTCTGTAAATATTTAGCTATATAAATGTTAGAAAAAAATTGAAATTCAAATATATGTTTTAACTTTTTATATATGTATAAATATAGCTCTGTTATTTACTATTGTCTATGATTTTTCCATGAGTTATAAGATTTTGAATAATAAGATATATAAACTTTTTACATTTTTGCTAACAACGATCTTTAATTTATCTTTTCATTGAAAATGAGTATGTATAAAGAGTAACAAACGTTTTTATTACAAAATATAATTAATTAGAAATCATATGTGATGCTATAAACTTTAATCGCCTGTTAACTTTATAAAAATACTGAAATGCAGCATGTTTCGTTTTGTTTATTATAATATCAATTGAATGAAATTTAAATATTTATGTATATTTTGCATTCTTGAGAATATTATTAAAAACAAATTACATGGCAGGTATAAGAGGCTGAATGCAGTGCATGTAATAAGTAACCAAAAAAGAAATCTTTTAAAAATTATTTTTGTGAAATTTGTGTTAAGATTTTGATGAATAAAGCATGACAAGAAAAATTATGCATGAGATTTTTATACTTACTAAATTGCCTTTTGTAGCATTTCCTCTAAGATTTTTTTGAACATGAATGAATAAATTTTGAATATTTTTTTGGATATATAAATATAATATAAACAAATCTATTAAGCAAACTTTCATCTTCGTCTTTAACCTCATTTACGTTAATTACATATATCTAATGATAATTTGTAGTAATCGAAATGTAATTTAATAAATTTTTGTCCAATTAAATGCTAAAAATCCAATATTGCTCATAATTTAACGATACATTTTTATTAACGTTGAAGAATTGTATTTATAAAAATATGAGAAATTAAAGCATAACTTTATAAAATCTACTTAAAGATTTAAGAATATTGGTTATTTCTCTCATGTTTATTGCCGTCCATAGTATTTTAAATCTTTATTTGTTTTATGTAATACATACAATTATAAAATACGATGTTTTCCAACGCCCTGATTTAAATATTATAAATAATAAAAGTAATAAATAAAAATTGATTATAAATTACAACATTTACGATTGAAATAATATTTTGCAGTTATGATCCAAAATATTAAATTAATTAATTAAGTAAATTTTTCTTGAAAAGATTAATACGTTAACAGTTATTCTTGAATTTATTTTTGCTAAAATTGACATATTATTTTATAATTTCTCATGATTTTAAAAATATTTCATTTTACTATTGCACTGTTTGAATAATATATGCACTCCTATAATTCTTAATTAAAAGAGCTTCTAAGATATTTGTGATAAAATAATAATGTTTTATCTTTCAAAACTTAAATTTTTTATTATTAAATACAAAAAAGATTAAAAAAATATCGAAAGGAAGCATCATGACTTTCAAATTTAAAATTTTTTCTTACTTTAAAAAAACTTTTAATGCTGTGAAAAGTTTTTTATTACTTACAATTTGAATTTACTGCAAGTATCAATCGCTTATTTCGATTTCATTATAAAAGTAATTATAATTAATTACTTATCTTTGTCAGTGTTAGATGACAGAAATGTTCCATTTATTCAAAACGTAAAAAAATAATATGAATACTCATTGGAAATAATATTTCCTTATCATTTTGGAATTTCCTCCAGAAAACGTATCATAATCATGCATTTAATCTGAACAGTGAAGCTGTTCTTATAGTATTTCGATATTGTAAATACAGATGTTGTTTTTATCATTTATTGATAAGTTCTTTTAAACAGAGTTTCCCTTATGACTTTCGCTTCCTTTCAGCTAGCCATACCAGTTGTGGTAAGTGTCTTGAAGCTCTGTTATAGATGTTTCATAAATGTAATTCCGATCAGGCTTAGCAATCAATTAGCTTCTAGGAGTGCTTTTATTTAACACTTCTTACTGTGCATGGTTTTGCACTATAGGTCTATGCACTGCTACATTAATGCACTGCACTAAACTAAATGTAGGCTCTCTCTATCTCTGTTTTTCATATCTGCAAATGTAATTTCTCTAAGCTTCCATTGCCTGCTTTATTTGTGTTCTTTTTTTATCGATTTCATATAGATTCTTACCTGTATTAAGTGCTTAGTTTATTGAAGCATAGGTTTTTCATTTCGATTCTACAATGTCAATCTAAAGTTTTTGTAACGCTTGATTATAACGGCGACATTACAGAATGATACAAGGTGGAGAAGCGAAAGAGGTTGTTTTTTAAATTAATCACAATATCCTTTACTTTCTCGAAAAAATAAATAAATAGGCGAGGCATTTAAATTCGTGAATAAATGCTACTAAACGATATTAATGGGTTCAAAGTTGTATTTATCAAATGAAGTCCATTTTTATACATTATTGTAAGTGTTTATAGCAGCAGATATAGTAATTTGAAATATTAGATAGTGAGTAATGTTAGGTCCTTCTTGTTACAAACAAATTCATTTTGTTTCACATTTCAACACATTTATTGATGTAGCATAGTTTTAAGTTAATACTACGCCACATTAAATTAAGCTCTGTTTTAAATTTAGACTAGATGATTGATGAGTGAGAAACATTTCAGTGAATTTAAAATTTTCGACAAATCTCTAATTGTTATTATTCATAAAAAACTTTAAAATAAAATTCTTTGATCTTACATCCACCAAAGCATGACACTGGTGGAATGCTAATTTTATGAACAGCAGACAGAATTTTCTTACTTATATTCCAGCTCTTCAAGACTGATCATGCTCTATTTCCATAACATCCTGTTCCTTCTCCTCATATTTCACAAAACTTAGGCCTTGTTAGGGAACTCATTAATAAAGAAATATTAATTGCAACAAGGTTTTTCAGGTATTCTGACCAAAGCGGAAAAATTAATAACTTCCTGAAATTTTTGAGGGTTTATAGATAAACGAATTAAAATATCACGATATAGAACATAAATTGAGATATTTACAGGCGCCCTTTACAAATATTTGAAAATATTTTAACACAATGAATAGTAAAAATTTTAAAATTTATTTAGCTGAATAAAACTCGTAGTCTTATGAAACTTGTAATAGAAATGCTCAAACAGCAAATAGTGTAATATGGATAAAGTGAAGGGGTGACAAAAAATAGAAAGGACATTTGAATAATATGAAAAATAGTTAAAGGAAAGGGGTCAACTCAAAAGTAAAGGAAATTTAATTAATAAGTTAGGGGACCAGCTCATAAGTAAAAAGAAAGGAAAACTGTTTTACCAAAAACCATAAAATAAATGCCTGGATTTATGTGTGATGCATTACTCCCTAAATAAAGATTTTTACACCACAAAATACCAGACTAAATGTTTAGCACCTGATAGTGAAATATTTAAAGATTTTTCAGCTAAAACCAAATAATTTAAAATCACTAAAGTTTAAAGTTAAAGTTTCGTTTTTTTAGCTGAAAAGATACTTTAATTTGAGATACCTAAGTGTAATCTATCAAGCATCACAAGAAAGCATCTACAAAAATAGAAAAATAAAAAATGTCAATGTATCACATGGCAAAACATAGCATACAAGTATAAAAATCTTCCATAGAGCAAATTCAAATTCTACTGATTTCATGGCCAATTATCAAATTGTTTCACCTTTTCAGATAAAAACAATATGTAAATCTACATTTTTACTTCCTTATGTAAGAACATTTAAATTTATAGTATTCAAATTTGCCCATTCAGTATGATACAATTGATGACTGGAAATAGAAAACGCAGTACGTGCCCAAATAAGAAATAATAAAAGAATCCCGTGTCACAGCGTAGTAATATTTTCTATCTTGGAAAGGAGTGCCAAATACACTCTACGTAATTGAAAAAATGCGTCATTTAATATCGCCAATGACATCGATATATGTTACTTAGAGAACGTAGTAAGGGCTAGAATGAGGGAGCGAAGCAAGTATCATGCATCTGAAAAGTCAAGTAAGTGACAAAACGTATTTGAAGTTGATTTTTAATTCTTCTTTAAAGTTGGAAATTATTTTCCCCAGCGACAGCCTTCAATTACGCGTTTTTGGTTACAACTATTCAAATGCATTACGTTTAAAATATTTGATTGGGAGACATCTCTTGCTCTATAACTTGTATTTCGTGTTAAACAAAATGTTAATAAATAAAACTGGTAGTAACAAATTGTTATAATTAACATTCCTTTAAATTTATATTTTAGATTTTACATGGTAAAGATGTATTTGTTTTTATCTTTTAACTTCAAACGAGCAATTCTTGCGCACATGCACACGCACGCGCGCGCACACACACACGCACATACACACACATATTTATTTCGTGTATCTTGGAAACGGCTATACCTATTTGAAACAATTTTTAAATTTTAAATAAGATTTTGAGTTTTTAAATTTATCTACAGAGGTGTCTTTCCAGAAGAAACGCGATTTCACACCAAAACATTTTGTAACTAATTATTAGAGCCTTTTTAAATTTGCTCTTATTCTGACAATGTCATACAGTGTCATCATATTTTTGTGATATTGCATTTTTGCCACAGGGTGATATCTTACTGGAACCGCAAAATTTTGTGAGATGAACCGTATAACATTATTTGAATACAAATACCTTCGATTCACATCCAATACCAATAATGCAATTATTGTGTTAAGCAATTTGAATATGTTAAACTGCATTCATGGTTTTAAAAAAAATAACCAGTCCACATGTAAGTAAGATTGAAAAATATTCATATTTAATCAATATGTGATTAGTATCTAAAAAAAATGTCGAGTGAATCTTGATTTTCAGGTACTAGAAAATAGATACCTGTATGTTTTGCCTTTATTGATGTTTTTATTACAACTGTGATCAATAACAATCAGACATCTTAAAAAGAACACATTCATAAATTATGCTAAATATTTAACTGACGGATTCAGTAATAAAAAACTATAACATAATTTTAAACGAACTTTATTCTTTAAGAAATATTCCAACTTGAAATATTCGTTAACAAATGAACAAATAATTTGATATAACATAAATATTTTAAATTACTGTCAACTGTCGAGCCAGTTTAGATACTTTCAAGTATGATTATGCAAACTTCTTGTTTTTCCTTTGTAATCTCATCATGTTGACCAAATAGCTCGAAGATTGCAA
The DNA here is from genome assembly GCA_026543865.1 of Argiope aurantia. Classification (NCBI taxonomy): domain Eukaryota; kingdom Metazoa; phylum Arthropoda; class Arachnida; order Araneae; family Araneidae; genus Argiope; species Argiope aurantia. The sequence goes on from JAPMOR010072204.1 coordinate 21,847, forward strand.
GCTGCACGAAAGATTTATATTAGAACACATTGTACACCCATCACCAGGCAAGCTGGTACGAAGTTCAGTAAACTTGGGCAAACCCTTCAAACGTCAAATGTTCTTCTAATATGGTTCCGAAATTTCGAGAAGTATTGATTCAGCCGTCTGACCATAATTCGAAACTGCGAGGTGCTTTTAAAAATACTCTTCTCGTTGCTTCAAAACGGAATGATATTCTAACTAAACTCAATTAACTTATAATGCAGACTGTATTAACATATTTTTAAGCGAACATGAATTTATAATTGTAGCATAAAAAAATAAGAAGCAAGTGAGTCAACAGAAAAACAAGTTCAGCTGATATGATCTCATATGGGTATTTAACCAATTAACTGTTTTGCCCGAGCACCATACGTGCATCGATTTATCGAATTTTGACACTTGTAAGCAAAAAACAAACTATTCATGGAGATTATAATTCAATATTAAGATTACTTCGAATACATAGACAAGTCAAGGATTCAATGGATTTCCATTCGAATCAAAGTAAGAAAATATTCCCAAAATAGAAGATGTCATCTTATCAGATAGTAAAGAAAATAAAGCAGTTAAGTGATTAGGCTTCTATGGAGGCATATAAAAATTAAGGGAAGAAAAATTATGTCAGATAAAATAAATGTATCATTAGAAGGTAATAGAAATAATTTGAATTGGTATCAATCTGTTACTAAGATTATAATCAGTATCTTTCTTATTTTCAACTAAAATATGAACATTAAATTTTTTAGATTAAGGTATAGAAGCCAGAACGTAAATATTGTTAAATAATCTAAAAATATGAAGACGTTAAAAAATAATCATTATTAATTCTAAATTTCGGGTTCAGGTGAGTAATTCTACCTTATTCTGTTGAAATGCACAATTAAATAGTTGTTACCATACATGTATGTATTTTGCTCTTTCAAAAAAAGTTGTATGGTACTTTAACATTAAGTGCACCTGAATGCATTAATATATAACAACGATATAAAAGAAGAAAATTATACCAAGCAAAAGAATTCAGATTCAGCATAAGTTGGTGAGAGAAATAAAGAATAAATTATCACAAATGATAAAATAAAAATAACTGCAGATATTTATTATCTTAGAAATTGTACCAAATTACAAAGCTTTAATTTCTAAACACAAAAAGATTGTTAAATTATTATTAAATAATAAGATGGTTAAGATAATACTTGACTGAAATTCATGATAATACAATAAAACTAAAAGAGACATAAAGTGTAAATGAATTTACTGAAATTATATAATCTCTATCATATTTAAAAAGTTTTAAGGAGAGAAATTAGTAAAAGAAACTGAATACTTCTGAATGATACGAGGGGTGATCCAAAAAAAGTTTACAAACAGCAATATTTGGAAAGTTGAAATTGTGGATGGGAATATTGTTACCCAGAGTGAAGACAGATGGCCCTAGTTGTCTTAGACCGGTCGTTCGAGCAGATAGTGTTGGTACTGAGACCTGGAGCAGCGACAGTAATGGCAAGATGTCTAGAGAAGTGATCTCGCATGGAGGTGTGAGCCGTGATGCGGTTTCTATGGACCAAGAATGTGTCCCCATCGGACATTTACGACAAATCGTTGAAGTGTAAGGGGACGAAACAATAAGTAGACAACAGGTAGAGAAATGGTGTGATTCTTTTGAAGCGGTCAGAGAGATTGCTGGAAACGTTTAAGTGGAAGGTCTGGAGCCACCCCCGCCTCCATACAGCTCCGATTTGGCTCCCTGTGACTATTTCCTTTTTCCGGCATTGAAGAAACACTTATCCGAAGCAAAGATCATATCAGAATGTGATGTTCAAAAAGAAGCAGAGAACTGGCTCAATAGCCAGGGACCTGATTATTACCAAGACGTGTTAAACAAATTGGTCCAGCGGTTTGATAAATGCCTCAATAGGTTTGGTGATTATGTAGAGAAATGACTGCCACATATGTCTCTTAATTACCATTTGTATCCTGTGTCCATTGTTAATAAAACATTTTTCTTTTGCCTTGTCAACTTTTTTTTTTGGATCACCCCTCGTATTTATCAAATACATTAAGAATCTATTTGTGAAACTACTTCAAAAATATCATTAAAATATTCAATAACTTGTATATAAAGTGAGAAATAAAAGTGATCAATATAATAATTGATTGAAATGTTTCTTAATTGACAGATTAATAACAGGTATTAATGAACGATATTGACTGTAAATGAACAAGGTTCAATTGTTTATTCTTTATTATACTTAAATTTTTTTAAGATAAAAGACGTGAATAAAAATTAATACTTATGAATGACGTTCATGATTATTCATCAGGAAACTATCTATAAAACTACTATAGGGGATATTCTATCTGTCCATAGACAGACCTGCATAAGCATCTATGAAAAATTTTGAAAATCATTCGACATGGCAGTTATTTTACTTGGATATATCTTCATTTGAAATTGATATATATAGTTTATGAAGAAGGAAAAAAATTAAGATAGATTCTATCCTTGGGTATGATGACACGAATTTAAATTTTAACTTACGTATATATTATTTTATCCACTTATACATGTATTTATTTTCTTATACATACAATTTTTACTTATGCAAGTTTGTAACTAGTATGAAAATACCAAATATCAAGAAATCAAGGACAATATTTAAATAGTTCTCTTATATTGCAGCAAAAAATATATATAACTATATATATTAAGATCTTTATTTATCGATAATCGATTCAGTTAAACATTCATATTTGAATTTATTTATATATTACATGTTACATTTATGTTATATATAATTTACATGTATAAGGGCAATTTTTCACTATTTAACTATTAAGAACATCCGCCATAACCTTAAAATTTTAAGGCTATAGTCGAAAGTAGGGTATTTTAATTAACCTATTCTTCATGGAAACGGATTGTTTTATAATAAAATAGACTAATAATATTTAAACTCATGACAGATATAATTTGTCAAATTGAACGCAAATCAATTTTAATATAAATATTAATTAATTTACTATTTGATAATTTTCCTTCCCCATTATAAACTTCACAGCATCGTAGTAAGTAAATTGTTAATTAGGATAAGAAATTCGTTTTATAGTTTAGTCTTATTAATATTATATAAAGTATATAATACAAAAAGTATATTATATAAAGTATATAATACAATAATATATAATACAAAAAGCTCGAATATACATTTGGTATTAGAATTAAATACCCAACAACATTGTTACGATATTTTTACGATATTGGCAGTTATTTAGAATATACGACAACGTCGTAAGAGATATTGTACAATATCTTGTGTTAATAGAGCTATTACGTAGTGAAGATAATTAGCAGCCTGTTCTTACTTATTCATTTAAAGTTAAAAAAATAATTTTTTTGTATATAAAATAATATATCCATAATTATATCCATAATAACTTCATCGCTTTACAATATATTTTTCATAATTTCTATTTAATATTTCCTAATACCATACAAAAAATGTGAGCTTAAAATATATTTAAAACTTTTCCATTATTTTTTACATGTACTTTCATGCTTATTTACTTAATAATTGAATTTTGGTAATTTAATAATGATAAAATCTGTTGAAAAAAAAATGTATTTTAAAAGAAATGTAACGCTTGAAATTTCATCTAAAACAATCTTCACAATATGACATTTCTAAGTATCGACAAAATGTTTCTTATTTATTTTCTATACATTTTCGTAATATATCGAAATGAAATTTAACTGTGTGTACAAAGAAAGCCTTTTCCCCCTAAAGTCTTGTTTGTACAATCGATTTTGTACTGGTAATTTGATAAGAAAGTCAGTGAATGGGAACTTATTGCTTCTCTCCGTTTTTCTTTCTGTGGAGTAATTTAGTTATGTTACTCCACAGTTACTCCACGGGTAAGAATTTTCTCTCAATTTATTTTATTTCTATTTCTTTCTGAAAAAAGATTTCAATTTTATACTTTATTGCATTTTATTTATTTCTTTTATTATATTTGTTTGTATTATTTTTCACATTTCTTACATGTTGCCTTTCGGTTGTTTTTCTATCAAATTTCGAAAGATTTAAGGATAACATTTCAAAAAAAATTTTTTTTTGAAATAAGAACAAAATTTATCAATTTTTTTAAGGAGTACTTTTTTTTCAGTTCAGTTTTTGCAAAGCACATTTTCCAAAAGTGGAAGATAAACAATTATAACTTTTTTTGTAAATAATGCGTAATTTGAAAAAAAAATAATTAAAAAGCGAATAAATTTTTCTATGATATTAAGACTGCTATTCAATAATTTCGCATTATCTCTCTTTTCTTTTTTACTAATTAAGAGTAAATTCATTCATTTTTATTTGATACATAATTCTGTTAATTAAGTGAATAATTTCAATAATTTTTCTATCTAAATTAGATTTAAATGCCATGGAAGAATGAAAAGTATATGTAAAGTAAAATAACAAATGTTTAAGGCTTTAAAGTGGTCACCAAAAAAGTTAATCAAATATATTCCAATAATATTATATAATTTCATTATGAAGAATTTCAATTTAATATTGTGAACAGCCTCTAAAATATTTTACTGATATTTAAATACTGTACTATAGACATTATAATTTGATAATCTGTTATAGAAAATTAATTCAAATATTCGGGATGTTGCTTTGTTTTGAGACTTATAAGATATCTTTCAAAAATAGG
>JAPMOR010072204.1:26587-43053 GCA_026543865.1 Argiope aurantia
ATCTAATAATCAAAATTAAGTAACAGAAAACTACTCTTTTTCTGTTATTCATTAATTAAATCGCTTTGTCAAATTTGGATAAATAGTACAGAAAGATATTTAAATCGAAGCAAATGTAACCATTTTTTAAACATACTTGTCATTTATATTGAGAAAATTAAAATAATTTTGTCTTTGTTCTGAATAATGTATATGTTTACTTTAAATTATTACATTCAATAAAGCAAAAAGGCCTTGCGACATACTTCGATAGCAGCCGTGTTCAAAGAACTTTCACCCACTCCCTGGGTAAGACTTTTTAGTGAAGAACAATGGGTGGAGGAATATGGATAGTGAACGAAAGGAAATGAGGCGAAGGAGGACAGGAGACGCCTGAGTGCTACCGAGGAAGAAAGGTGCCGATATGATTGTTATATACAGCAAGAACATACACTCAGGAACTTATATACAGCAAGGATAATAATATCGTTGCTGTATATAATTAAATGTATATAGAGAAAACTATTTTAATCAATGTATTACATAAAAATCGATGTACATAAATCTCGCTTAGTCATTGACTGAGGGAGCTTTAAGCATCTATTTTGTCAAGGTGTCAGACATTTTACGTCAGTTAAGGTCAACCTTTACGTCAATACGATTAAGCAAATGGCATTTTTTAGGGAATTAAGAAGAACAGTAATGAAAGAAAATTTTGAAATAGATCAGAGGAATATAGGCTTTTATATATTATATTCAATATAACATATCTGAGGTTAGAAAATAAAATCTCAGATCTAAATTTCAGTCGTATATCTACCATATTTACACAGTAGTCTTGATCATACATTTGTATATATTAGCATGCATCCTATTTTGTCGTATGAGCGTAAATTATTAAATTTCGTTCACATGGTAATGACATTGATGATATAAGGTAATGAATTCGGAAAAATTATCCCCACTATTTTTACATGATGCAAGTCTTCATATATAGTTTAACCACAAATCTGTGGCCCATCCTCTCGAATTTACATCCACTTTCAATGGAAGGCTGTTAATTCATCCCTAGGTTTGTATTACAAGCATCTGACTGTTAATCCATACTCAACATCGAATATACAAGAATGAAAACATATTAAATCAAAAATATTACTTTCCTAATCTAAAGCAATCTTCTTATCTCCCAAAATTAACCATTTGAGGATACAAGCTACTCAAATTACAACTCAACTTTTAATTAGAAAATAAATCTCGAACGTAATCATATAAATAAATTTCAAAAAGGAATTCTAATGATTTTCTCAGATTTCTTCATCACTCATACATCTTGCATGCTAAAATGCATGCCGGTCTGCTGTGCGAGGATAAAGTTTAACAACTTTTTAAATGTCCCACTGCAATCGAAGAAATTCTCCCCTACCCTCTAATTTTGCATGAGGCAAGTCTCCATACGCAATTCCAACCAAAATCTGTTGCTTTTTTTTCTCCCCCTCAAATTTACTCCCATTTTTAATGGAAGATTTCTGTCACGTGGCAGTTATTCGAAGCCCGGCATCGAACATAAATGAGGGAAAACGTATTAAAGCGGAAAAGACATTTCGCAAGCAGCAGAACCTAGTTCCAGCATTCTTCTGCAGTCATTTCCAAAGATTAACTCTCTGAGGATGCGGGCCATAACAACATTCCCGCTGCGAAGCTCTCATAAAAGAGTTACTGTGTGACGGGGAGGGGATTTTCTCAGTCCTGTGCATAGAAAGAGGAACCAACCCACTCCTCTTCAATAAATTGAGCAGAAATGATTGTATTCGGATGCTGCGTTATTATATTCGATGATCGAAGCTCGATGTGTGTGCATCGATCGGCTTGAAGTGCTTTTAGTCAAGGTTAGGGAAAGTCAAAGTAAAATTGTCTTTTAAAATTGGCCCGCAGGAGGGAGTTCGTTTTTGTGGTAGATGCAAATGGAAATAAATGTATTTAAATTTTTTATTGTGGACCCATCTATAACAATGTAAAGGTATTTTAAAACAAATATTCTAAACTGAATTGTTCTTTGTTAGGAATTTTAGATTTAAGAAGTAATTCTCCAACAATAAAGAAATGTGAACAAAAATTTCTAGTTCATGTGAATAAATGTTGCCAATTATTGACGGTCATGATTGATGTATTTGTGGTAAGTAATAAGTTTGCAGTAATTGAAAACTTTTGAATAATTTTGTGGTAGACGCAAATGGAAATAAATGTTTTAATTTTTTTTATTATGGACGCGTCTATACAATGTGAATTGTTTAAAAAAATATTCTAAATTGACTTGTTCTGTGTTAGGAGTTATAGATTTAAGAAGTATTTCCACAACAAGAAAGTGCAAACTAAAATTTCTAGTCCATGTAAATAAATGTTGCCAATTATTGACGGACACGATTGATGAATTTGTGGGTGGTGAATTGTAATTAGTTTGTAGTAATCGTCAAGTTTTGAATAGTTTTATGGTATATGCAAATGGAAATAAATGAATAAATTTTCTTTTTTATTGTAGACCCGTCTATAGAATGTTAAGGTATTTTTTTAAATTCTAAATTGAGCTTTTCTTGTTAAGTGTTTTAGATTTAAGAAGTATTTCTGCCACAATAAAGAAATACGAGCTTAAATTTTTAGTCCATGTAAATGAATGTTGCTAATTAATGAAGGACACGATTGATGAATTTGTGGGTATGATGAATTTGAATTGTAATAAATTTGCAGTAATCGAAAAATTTTGAATAGCTTTGTGGTAGATCCAATTAATTGGATTTAAATTTTTCTTATTGTGGATCCATCTATACACTATAAAGGTATTTTTTAATAAAATTCTAAACTGAATTGTTCATTGTTTAGGGTTTTAGATTTAAGAAGAATTTTTCTAACTATAAAGAATTGCGAACAAAAGTTTTTTAACCCATATAAATAAATGTTATTAATTAATGACGGATATGATTGATGAATTTGTGGGTGGTGAATCGTAATACGTTTGTAGTAATCGAATAATTTTGAAATTGCGTGAATGAAAATTTAAGACACATCTTAACAAAATCTAAATTGATCTACGACACTAATCTAATAAATTTAAAATACAGAAAAAAACCTTTTTACACCTTTTATGTAATACAAACGTATTCAGCGTTTATAAAGCTTATTAAAATTTTAAATAAAATTCTCTTATAATGATGAAATTTTCTAACTAATTTTAGTCACTAGCTCTTAGGAAACAATTGTAGAGTGATAATCCACCATAGTCTGTAAGTTCTTGGATTTGTTTTGACTAATGCAAAAAAATTTAATGCAATATAGGTATTTTTAATCATTAATAAGAATTACGACACAGTATTCAAGACTCAATATTTTTAACGACACTCTTGAATAATGAATAAATATAATTTTCTTTTAGAAGAAGAGGAAATTAATATATGAACACAAAATACACAATGAAATTTAGAAAACAATATATTTAGCAATTTTGCAAATAACTATCTGAATGAAATTAAACTGAAAATCCACCTGAATGAAATTAATGACTTTTTAAATAACATTTTGCTTGTTAACCGATGAAGTTATATTACTAGGCTTTTGGACAATAGTTTCAGGAAATCCAGATTCAATAAACATTTTATGCGTATGTCCACAATTATTCTGTCACAATTGTTCGTTTTTAAACATTATATATACTTTTCCGTCTGAAAAAAATCTTTAAAAGGTATGAAAAGTTAGATTTTATGTAGTTTTACTCAATAAATCGACTAATGAAAAAATTATGTAATTATGGGTTATATTAGAGATATTCAGCCAATAGGTTCTATATTTTTCCACGTTGAAGAATTTTAATCCAAAAAATCTGCGACTAAAATAGAATGATTTATGAAGGCTTAGATTTCATTAGTTCAATCAACGGCCGCCTCGATGTAAGGCTATTTGGTAATTTGCTAACTTTTCTTGAAGCGCCCTTTGGTCTAAAATTATTTATTTATTATCTACCTGTTGTCCTATTAATTTTATTTCCATTTTTCTGGAGTAGTAACTAACATAAGATAAAAATTCTTCTCAAATTGAAATATGAAAATTTTCGCTTGTTTTGAATATGAAGAATAAGAATCGAATTTTGTCATCAATAAAATATGAAATTTGCGCATTTCTTCATTTCTTTATTTTTCTTTAATGAATCTCAAATTTGATTGTTTTAGCTTGAAATATCTTGTTATGATTCAAATATTGTAATTTTACCTTTTATACATTAAAAAATATTTATTTTGTATAAATATTAATTGTAAATATAAGGAAATGTTTCTAATCTATCAATTCTGAGGTTTCAAGGGTTCTACATTTTTTTTCATTTTTTTGGAAACGAAGTAATTTTTTCATAAAAAAAATAGTAAATCTATATGCATCAAATGCAAATAACAAACTTTAAATTTAGCATTATTGCAGAATATTGGAATCCATTTACATTGAGTCATTAACTGTTTAAAAACAGGGAGAGTAGTCCCCCAAAACTTTCTCGCATATTCTCTAATAAATTTGTCATACCAGAGAACGCCTTATATGCCTTAGCGTACAATAGTTAAGAAATATTATTTTTTGGAATGCATTTGGTATTTTTGCGGAATCTATCCTGTGATTTTTGGCTATTAATAGCTGCCATGAGTTAATAATATCTAAAAAAATCGAGTTTGTGTTTTAGACTCGTTTTTTACAATCGATTAAAATAAAATAAAAAGTGACACAAAATTGCACTTGAAGTCATAAAATCCCATACTAAATTTCATATATTTTTGAATTATGGCTTTTACATATTACATGGCTTTACAAGACAGTCAACCCGTAGTTAGATTTTGGCTCAAAATCAATAGGTGTCTATATTAAAATGTTATATCAATGTACCGAATTTTATTCATCTAGCTCTTTTCGTTTTGTAAATGTCGTGTTAACTTATATACGAGCAGCCGGACAGACAAATTTCCTGATACAGTACAGTATTCTATTCCTGAACAGTATTCGGAAATCGAATTTGTGTTTTAGACACGTTTTTCTCAATCGATTGAAACAAAGATCTGACTTAAAAATGCACTTGTAATCACAAAATCCCATACCTGATTTGATATATTTAAGTCTAACTGAAAATTTGATAGGTGTCTACACTATAGATAATACAGATATTTAATCTGTGTATCTAATCCTATCTCTCTTCATTTCGTAGTTATCGTGTTAACTAATATTCGAACGGTCAGACAGACTGACTTCCTCTGAACAGATTTTACTCAAAATTTGATAGAAATCTGCAAATTTGTTGTAAAGACCGTCTGTCTCCAAGCTAGATAGGTGGTAAGGAAGGGAAGGGGAGGCGGATCTGAAACGTGGAGATTCGTCAAGATCTTGAGTTTGTATTTTTTGACGATTACAATACTTTCTTTATATTACGTATACGAGAAAGTAAAAAGCAACTTATATTAAAGTTAAAATAAGTAAATAAAATAACATTTCAATCCATAATATAAGACTTTATTTAACAGACGTGAATAAACAGTTATAACAAAAATACATGAAAGCGAAGTGGCAGGAAAACGGTGAAATCCAAGAACAAAGCATTTTCGTGTAATTCAAGGAATCCAGATATATCTGATGTTTTCCATTAAAAACTTCCTTTTGATCAACGAGAAAAACGTGAGAAGAGTCCAAAATTGTTCTGGCAATAGTCCAATACTTAGTGCAATGGATGTTTCGTTTTCGTGAGAAATGCAGAATGGTAACCTTATTTTGGTATGCATTAATACAAACTTTTCAAAAAAGACAAAAAAATGAAGGGAAAAAATGTCACTGGAGTTGTGTTTTAGTTATTCTGGAATAGTTTTTCTTCAACGAACTTACTATTTATTATGCTTGAAGACTAGTTGTGCTTTTCAAGTCCCAGCTGAATTTGTTACTACTGTCTAATTACTGATATTATTTACTGTCTGTACTGATTTTGTTATTTAAAGCAAACTTACTGTCTATTTAATATTTGCATTTAAAGAATTTAAGGCTACGATTTCTAGCTACTTAAGTGTTAAAATTTACAATAGATACACTTTAATTCAAACATTTCTGACCAATTATTGTAAGTTTGCTTTTTGACACAAATGTCACAATAGTAAATGGAGTTAATTCACCTACATCAAGTCACATAATAAAATTTAAGAACTCATCCCGCTGTTGTGTTAGTCATTAACTTGTTAAGGAATTTTGATTCTCCAACATGTTTAATCGTTTCCAAAGTGAAATCGAAACATCCTTGTTGGTGGATTTTATGCAAGCATTAATTCAATTCTTCACTTCATATTTCTAGAAATCCAAAATAATTAAAATGTTTTAACAAATGTAACTCATATGTTGGATTTAATTGGCAACTTTAAATTATAACTGTCCAATTTAGTAAAGTTTCAAAATAAATATGTTATAAATTGTCTGCGCTTATGCTATAAAGATAGTTTGGATTTTCCACCATCTTCTGCACATGTACTTTTATAATTGGTATTATAATGATGGTGGTGGCAAAAGTAGCCATTCATAATTGTGTTTTTCAAAAATGATTGCCACCTTTTTAACTATTTTGATCAGGCATTCTTATTGAATCAGTGGCTTAAATTCATTGGATGTTTTATACCATATTACTATAACAATAATTTATCCATTGACAATGAACCAAGTGATTTCAATCGGGGTGGTGAAACACAAAGAGAAAACAGAATGCACTTTGGTATCTATTCTTAGAAAGACGATTCAACTAATTCGAGAAGTTGGTTACTGTTTTTCTATTAGCTTTCAAAATGATAATCCGGGGATTATCATCGATAATATATGCATTTTTTTGCTGTATGATTAACAACCAATTTTTTTCTTTAATACCTTACCTTACCTTATGGTACCCTTTTGACCCTTTATGGTTTAAAGGGTCAAAATAATAACAAAAGTTATTGATAGGATAGATTCCATCACAGTTGGAGTGAAAACACTGAACTCAATAATTTTATTAATACACAGAAAATAGATTATGTAAAATCTCTTTACATAATTCATTTTTTTTCTTAATCCATTTGATCAAGTTAAAAGATGCAAATGCAGAAATAAATGACATCTGAAAATAGTAGAATATATTTTTGTATTAATCGACATTAAGATTGCATTTTCGGTGTAACGATTTTATGGTCGTGTATACATACAGTTGTATGGATACTGCACGAAATTTAGTTTCTCTTCATTTCATTAGCTTTAGCTGTATATGCCTACAAACAAGGAGGGTTATTTTATGTCCTCTCTTAATACACTATTTCCAATTGTGTAATTCTTATTAATGTAGTTATTGCACATAGTATAATTACTGTTCACTCGCACACTTAACGTTAATTTATTAATGTCAATTTCGCTGTCTATTGCAATCCTTGAGCAGATTTTTTCTTTTATAACAAGTATTATAGTTCTCACTGCTTTTTTTAGAGATTTTGTTAAATTTGTGAAGCTTATTTCAATAATTTTTATATATTGCTAGAAAATTTTTTTTATTGAAATGTAATGGTAATTAATGGCCTGAATTAAGGTTGATGCTATGACTAGGCTTAACTGCCTTCATATTTATCCCGTCCGTTCCTAAGTTTTTAAGGTGATTTTAGGGTATCAGAGATATGAAAATAATTTATTAACGCCCTAAAATATTGCAGAGATTTTGAAACACAATCAAGACCAATTCGAAATGACAGTATGGTGAAATTCTGGAATAGACCCTATACAAGTGAATGACGCTCAGGGCATACAGATTGCATGCTTCTTTGATCCATTGAAAAAACACTCCAACGGAAAAAAGGCAATATTCCATTACCTTGTGTCAAAGAACGACTATGTCCATGATTATAACAATTAATGATATTTTGTTTCATCGACAAACATCGCCACTTCGGAGACCCAATCAGAAAGCATAAGTTGCCTTAAGAAATGACAGTTAGAGAGATTGAGATAATACATCACTGACAAATCAGTGACGAGTCAATGAATGGGGATGGGAATCTCTGTAAGTAAAGACAGCATCCCGTCAATTATTTTGGACTGGCATTTACAATACAATATCTTTCTATAATAAGCATTTCAAATGGAACGGTAAATGCTGGCTATTGAAGCACTGCCGATGATGCTTAATATTTGTTCTGAAACTGATTTCATCTTCAGTAGCACGCATGCATATTCATGAGATTATAGCACAACTAAGATGTAATTTGATGACGAATTTTATTTTCTGAGTAATCCATGTACGTGATTTTTCAATGTTTCAAATCTGTAATGACTTTCTCTGCGATGTTATTCTTAAGATCGGAAAGAGAGATTCACGGTGAGAATGAACTCTCTGAATGTATCATTCAACGACACCAGAACTTATCGATAAAAATAAAGCTTTTCAAAAAATAAACTATAATGATACCATTATCTCCATTAGGAATAGAGATCTGGATATTCTTCTGAAGAATTCCATTTGGCATCACGCCCTTACGGAAAACTTATATATAATCGAGAAGTTGAAATAATTTATTCATTCTCATTTTGGAGTGATGATTATATTGCTAGCTCTTTAGTCTGAGTGACATATTGTTGATTGGGCTTTTGATGTTATTTAATTAAATATTTTCTGTCTGCATTCATGCTATTTATTGCTATCAATGCTGTTCTTTTGATATATGTATATATCTGTGTGTTTTTGTTATACGTGCTCCGATATATCTGGTGGAATAAAGCATCAATTTCCATTATCTAATGATATTCACTATGCACGGACCGGACTAGTATGTTGCTACATTTATAAATGCATTTTTATACAGCATACCTAGTGAGGTTGGTGCACGGTGAAAAAGAACTCGAAAGAGAAGAAAATGCAGAGTAGATCTAACTTTTGTATATTTTAAATTTATAATTATTGTATTTTATCAGTATGGAAGGAACAGCTGTCGAATAAATTATTTTTATCTTCTCTCTTCAACATTCATGTTCTTTAAAATATAGTTATATAATTAAATTCCACTTCCATTTATGGGTGAAGTAGGCGAAATAGTAGCAATGAGAAATGAAACAGCTTACCCTTCTTACATTTTTTTAGTTTCATACACTTATGTATACGCTGGTTTGGGGTGTTTTTTAAAATTTTTTTTTATTTATTTATGATTTCCGAAAAAATATCGAAAGACTAAAGAAAAAAAAGAGATCAGAGACTGAAAAAATAACTGTATCAAAACTATAATTACCAAAATTTTAATTAAATTTTCAATATTGTTCATCTTTTATAAGTGTTCGCATTTTTTTAAATACCAAAATTTTGATGCCAATGAAATTCTATACTTATTTTATTATCTTTGTTGTAATACATAAATAAAACAGAATAAATAAATTTGCCTCAAGAAGAGTGCACATAAATTAGCAATCATTTTTATATAACAATCTAATCACAACTGGCAAGAGAGGTTGTGAATGAGGTGAAAAAAGAAACAAATAATTAAAAATAATATATTTTAATATAAACAATCGTATATTTTGGAAATACAGGACGTCATAAGATGCGTTCATATGCAGCAACTTTTAGCTGTAATGCATTCCATAATTGCCAAATGTTTAACACAAACGTTTAAGTATATTCTATAAACTTTCAGAGCTACCATGAGAGTTGTGGAATTAATGGTATAGTATTTTCAAAATTATTTGGTTTATACCAATGTTTTCAGATAACCACAGCGAAAGGAATGAAGCGAAATTTATTCGATGAATTGTTAAATCTAACACTCCCAAAGTGTTATTTATCTAGTTTTCAAAATTAAGGAGCGGCCAATGTCATATTCTTAAAAATAGAGATACTTTCCTTTTTGAACAATAATTCATTAATAAACTGCTAGTTCAACTGCTTTTATCAGTTGCTGTAATAGATCCTGCGAAAACTTCCATTAAAAGTGTTAAGTAGCTTGATATGTCTGGGCAAGAAGGGATGAGATAGAGGTCTTTTATATTGTCGCCATCAATAACTGGATGAAAGTTAAATGGAATAAAAATTTTGTGCATGTGCGAATCATTGTTGTAAAGGTTTATTAATTTCATTAATAGAATTTAAGGAGGAAACTTGATAATCAAATGCTACAGAAAAAATATTTCCGATATGCGTATGTACTTAAATAGAAATGTATATGAGCTCTATTTCTGTGCATATGCTTTCTCTCTTATGCATATCATCGGGGATTTTCACTTTCTCATATGCGAAATTAAAGAACAAATTATTATAATCGACAAAAACTTGATCTCATGAATCTCTGGTCTTCAAATTTCTCAGAATCATAAAAATATGCATTTGGCATTATTTAGGTCTGTTTGTCAGCATAAAAATTCAAGAATGTTTTGATCAAATAAAATTTGGTACATGATCTTTGCTCTAAATGTATAGATTTCTATCAAATTATAAATAAAATCCATTTAGATGAAATCAGTCTGTCCGTCTCTCAAAGTAGAAATGAACAAAATAACTAAGAAAAGTAAAGAGCTACATTGATAAAATTTGACAAATGGATTTAGCATCGATATTGCAGATCAAATTTGGAAACAAATCTGTCAAAAAGTTTATCATGTGTCTGTCTGTATTTTGTTATGAATGTAAACACGATAACTCAACAATTCAACTTAAATAAATGAAATTTGGTATGTGATCTTGTGGTTACAGTTTTAATTCAATATGAAATTTAGGTATCAATTGCTCGGAAAATAAGGCATCTAAAATTCACAATAATTTTTTTAGAGCTTGCGTAAAATACACATTCTAGGCCTAAAATACTTATTCGATGAAATGTATGATCGGACATTAAATTCAGTAAAAACGCTAGATTTGTGCCAAAAAATTAATTTTTCGTACTACTGTTCCTCAATACATGCGGTTAATACAAAAGTATAGGCTTTGCTTACTATGCAACGAAACACATTGCTGTCATGTATAAAATTAAAAATTTGATTAAAAAATTAAATGATTTAAAAATTAAATCATTGCTTTGCCCCAAATCCACAATTTAGTGTAGAGGTAAGCAGGAGAATAACATCTTTATTCGAAAGTCTAGAATAAAGTTTCAAGAAAACAGTTTCTGCTCGTTTTTCTTTGTGTGAGCAAAACACGCTGAATATCTAATATTTATTGTCAATTAAATAAAAGCATCCATTTTCTGCAGAAGACATAACATGTTTCGTTCAGAATAGAAAATTGACAAAAGTTTTATAATAGGATTTTAGCTGAAGAGAAGAATTTCATTTGGGTTTTTTTCCTCTCTAGGGAAGAATTTTCAGCGTTTTTCCCCCACTACTACTTTAGATGATGGACAGTTCCACTTTTAGAACTTTACGATTTTAGTCCCTAAAACTATAGTAAAGCATATATCGATTTCAGTCTTTCCACCCAGAATTTCTCGCTACATTTATTTCGAGCAGGAGCACTAGCATACTAGAATAAAATTTCAGCTCGGAAAATTCTGTCAAAATGGTTTTTCAAATCGACACACTCTATGTTCTCGATATCAACTCCCAAATTTGCCCATCTAAAAAACTGTCCACTCTATGCCTTGTAGCTGAAGATGTGAAATTTTTTTTAAAAAGAGGAGTCATCTTTCAGATGGAAATGTATAACACACGAATGCATTTTCCGGAAAAAATATCGGAGACGCGAGTAGCACTCTAGTTTTTTTTCCGACATCAGGTTTCTATTTTCCATCATTTTTTTTATATTTAAACCTTTTTAGGTCCACGTTCTATGTAACGATAGATACACATTTCTTCTCCGGCGGATGCCATGTTAAAAGATACGAGATGGATATAGAGGACAAAATATTCAATCCTCTTTTAAAGATAGAACTATTTAAAGGCATTGGATTAAATTTTCGTTATCCTCTTCCACTTTTTTTTTCTATAGAAGAGTGCTTAATCTATAAAACTTATTTTCGGTCGATAAAGAAGAGCAGTAAGTTGAGTTTCCAAGCGTGTCTGAAAAATGATACCCATTACTCACTCTTTTTCGATCTAAAAAAGTAAAATGAAAAATAGTTTAAGCTGTAGTTATCTAATTCGGAATATCTTTCCTCTCCTGATCACGTAGTTCTAATGTATATCATGAAATCTAAAATATTTATTTTTGAGTAAGGGATATTCAAATAAAAGAATGCTGAAACTGAATTATTTATTCTTTAAGTGTATAGTTAGAGATGGGAGATTGAAAAAATAAACCTTCAAATTTATTGCATTTTTTTCCATTTACTTAAATAAAGTATTACTCTAATAACCGCATAAATTTAGTTATACCATTTTAGTTAAAATTATCCGCGTGTATAAAAAGGATTTTTAATGATTAAAATTAGGAAAATGAGATAAAATTCACCAATTCAGAAGATTTCGTCTGTTGTGATATGATATTAATGCTAAAGATCATAAAAATGATCATTAAAAAGATATTCATCGTTGTACTCAATTTTTAGAAGAAAAATAAGCCAGCATTAATTAATTATTAGGTGAAATGAGTCTACATAGAAATGAGGATGGAAGATAAATAGGAGAATCTAATGTGTAATCAGTCCAACACATCAAATGATTTCTTTTTTAAACATAAAATTAAATTGGGAATTTTTAGTGATTGAAGAAAATAACTTTTTTAAAATTCAGTTTTTGCCATCATGTTTGATGAATTTAATTCACTGAGTAATTATTTTTAAATCAATTTACTTCTCAATAATAATTTCATAACGTGTTATTGAATAATAGAAATTTATTTTAAAATTTATACGGTTACTTCTTGATTAATAAATCATAAAAAGCAACTAATAAATTCTTGACTCGAAGCGATATCAACTAGATTTCAATGCATTAATTATGTATATTAATTAATAGGTTTAATTTATGATATTAAATTTCTGCATAATGTAAACAATTAATATGATTGCATATATGTTTCCTAAAAGTTAATCATATTGGCTTGATAAATTAAATTTATACGTACAAATTATTATTGAAAGACAATAGTGTTCCATAACAAAATATCTGTAAGAATGTTTGATTAAACAAAGTTTCTAGAAACATTTTAAAGTTGTTTGGTAAAACCATTTGCTATATAATTATCATAGATGATGAATTTAGTTTAGTTATATTAACGTCCCGTTGTAAAGCAACATTAGGGCTATTTTTGGGACGGACCTCGTAGTTTTGAACGTGGTAGACGAGGACGACATTTGAACTGAAACCCCATACCACACCAGCAGGAGAACGTTTGGCCCTGACGGATTTAGCGTGCAACAAACCCCTTTACATGCTGTTTCTTAAGTGGAATCGGGTCTCGAACCTAAATCTTACGGCTCACGATCCGAGACCATACCATCAGGCCACCCCGGCTCATCACGATGAGGAAGACAAATAATAGTTTATTTCGAAAAATTAGAAATAAATAAGCATGACAAGCTTTTGGATGAAAATAATTGAGTAACTTCAGTAATAGCAAAAGTGATAGAAATTTCGGTTAAATTCTGGTTGGTTTTTATTGTAGCACAAGTTTACTAATATGACATTGTAAAGTCTTATATTCTTGATTGGATGATTGTGGACTCGGGCACTCATTCAACAATGTATCTATATTAGTCTGACTCGTTTTAAAAATGGATATGCACAACGACTCCATGTTTACGACTGAATTTGGTTTTCGAGCTGCGAGACCTTTTTCTCGCAAGTAGAACGATTCACATATTACAATAGCATTAAAAGAAAACATTAAATTGTAGCATTAAAAGAAATGGTAAAAGGGGGCATGTAAAGTCCATTATATGTATATTAACCATTGTAAAAATATATAATTGCAGAAGATAGGATCAAAAATAAGCTGGACTTTGTTATATTTATTCTATTTGGACACAAAAGGGAAAAATCCTCATATTATAGACAGGCAGCTTAATTTATAATTTTGATTATGAAAGAGCTATTACTGGATAATTGGTTAAAACTTCTTGAACCTTACGTTGAATTTCTAAACAATGTTAGAGCATTTAAGGTTCAGTGTGAGTGCTCCTCCTACTAAATATACAATAATACTAACTTTCAGAGGCATAGAATTATGCATTGCAGCATTCACAGGATGCAGAAGGAATACCTTAATTTTTTTTAAGTAACAGTAAGTCATAACTGTAAATATGTATTTTCAGTACATATTACAATTAGGACATTACCACCTTAGTGGGTGGATGCTCGTTCTACTACATATACAGTAATGTGCCCAGGCAACGGCAGTGGGCACAGCATTATACATACATAGCTTTAAGATTAGACTATGTGCTCTGCTCATATCAAATGCGGTTATCATATAGACAATGTCATAAGTTTTCGATTAAATAGCTTCGTATTTAGTGAAGTGAAACGACTAGTTTAAAGCAATGTTTCAAAATTTTAGAAAAAAATGCTCGAATCTTATAATAAAAAGGGCGAGAGAAGAGTACGAATTTTAAATGAATGTAAGCTATATTTCATAACCTTAATGCAGAATTTCCTTTTATTTTTAAGAAAACCTCATGCCGAAATAATCGGGTGTTATTCGTATTCATTTATACGCGAGGGAAACTTTTTTAAAAATAAATTAATAAGAAAAAAGTATTTTTTTTGTTAATGAGATGCTGCCGAACGCTTTCGGTTAAATTAAGTTTTCTTATTTTACTCCGGTATCAATTAAGGCAGCCATTGTAATAAGCAGGTCAAGGTTATTATTTATACATATCGCTATGAAGAAGCCCCAGACGTATAGATAGATGTGACGATGAAATGGAAACGATATGATTTCTGTAATGTAACACCTTATAGGTCTATAATTATTTTGTTATTGTATGATAAAAATATTCTTTGGAAATGAGGATAAAAATTAAATTTTTATACGAAAAAATTACATTTCAGTTTATTAGTGAAACAAATTTATACTAAAGATTAAAGGACAAATGAGTTTTAAAACAGCTAATTTCTTTATATTCAGAAACTTGATGCTAATTGCATTTAAAAAAATCTAATTTATAATTTATTTGTCTTATAAAATTTATATTAGAATTTTTCTGCTGTAAGGAGCACAATGTAAATAATATGTGTGTATTTTCAAATACTTTATTCCATTTCAAAGATGAATTTTTCCCTAAGTTTTAATGGAGTCCATAGTTAATTGGTAAAACATTTTGTGATTCAGATTCTGACTTTGGAATTCAATAAACTTTAGCGTTTCAGTGAGATTGTATTGTGGGAGAACCCAACTGAAAGAAGTACTAATAAAGTAAACATTTGAATTTGTTTCCATATACTCTTGTGAGAAGATGTGCAAATGATTCTAGTGGTTTTCTTAAGATAATTATGACTCATTTCTTATTACATATAAATAATAATGTTTTTATTTTCATATGATTTATAAAATAATGCCTATAGAATTTCAATTTAGAAACAGTAAATGCAATGCATAATAAAATTGATTTCTTTCATCAGAATATAATACATATAAAATATGAATAAAGCTACATTTATCAATGAATTCTTATTTACCATATCAATTATTAATATTTTATTCATTATAATTTTGGCAAAAATTAAAATGTGATTAAAATAATTATTTTGAAAGATGATGAATACAATTATTTAATGGAATTTCGTATTTTTTATTACAATAAAGTAAACATTTTAATTAGTAAATATTTTTATTATTGTAAGTAAATTTTTAATAAAACATTTTTAAGATATAAAATTTTTTTCAAAAAATAGTTTAGGAAAACTTCAACATGCAAATATAGCATTTTAAAGAAAATAAATAGTCACTTAAAAAGATTTATGCATATATAAATGTGATACATAAATCAATTTCTTTTTGTATACCTGATTATATTTTTCATTTCTAATAGTTAGGCAAATTTACAATTTTTTTTCTAAAGTGTGAAATTATTTTGAAAAAAAAAAACTTTTGTTTTTAAATGAAATAATATTGTAATTATTTTAATATAAATCTCTATATGTTTCTAGAATTTTCAGATGAATGTGGTTGTGAAAAAAGAAATTATTGAAAAGTAAACAGATAGCATATTCATAAAAATAGTTAAAATTTTGAACAAATGCATAATGGTAACTTTTTTTATTAGGAAAGAAAACATTTTTTGAGTATAAATAGAATAATCATTCATTTTCTTTAAGAGGTGAAGATTATAATTGCTTCCACTAAAAAAATATCTATTCTTGGATTACTCCCGGATCAGCTCACATATAAATTGTCTGCACACAAAAAATGTATGCATAGACAAAACGATCATCGATACACCTCATTATAAAAAGCCACTATAAATATATGCAAAAATAGAATAACGGAATCGAAAAAAAAAAAGAATACGTAATTAATGCAATGGAAAATCTAGAGCAGTCGATCAATGTTCTTTTTTTTT
>JAPMOR010072211.1:0-18424 GCA_026543865.1 Argiope aurantia
AAGAATTATTAAAATAAGACTTGAAAATCAAGCTTTTATAAGCTACCGTAAAATATCTATATGCAGATATACTATATTTATTAAGATATTTCAATGACATTAAATGGTATAGAAATCATCATAATTCTTATTGAAGTGTTGCTATTGGTTATAAGCGAGGATAGAACTCGCAACCTTAAGGTTCGTAGCCGCGTAACATGACCACAAGACACAAGAAATTTCTCATGGCTCGTAGCTGTTATCTGGCTTATAAGGCGTCACCACAGCTAAAAAATATAGTATCAATCAGAGTTTCATTCCATTGTGCGAAGAAGTGTCACAGTGTCCTTTATTTAATAGCTGCTGAGGTGGCATTTTATATTTCTCAATATGATTTTGACCTTTATGTTTATTAAGCTAAATATATAAAATGGTACACGGGATATAGAAATAAGGGATCGATAAATAGTTTAGTTAACTGGGGACAACAACTGCAAACATGTGTAACGGCTGAATTCAATGTATGATCTGAGCAAGAAATGCATTAATCCAGTACACTTATTTCTAATCAAAGAGTAAAGTCCATTGTCTAACCAGACATATTATTATTATAATAATCTCACTTCTCTAAAAATGTGTCTCCAAAACTAGAATCTTCATTTCAACTGCTATACAATTTACTTAATTACATGAATTTAATAAATCATTCAATCAAACTTACCGAATTGTTGTTGTTGTTGGTTGTCCTCAAAAAATCTGACATATGTCAGATCAGCTCCAGTAGGTTTTTGACCGCCAAAAACTCTATAATAATAAGTGGATCGGATGTTAAGTCTCCCTTAGAAAGTCCGATGCAATACAAAATGTGATATGGTGAAACTAGATGATCACAGCATTTTTCACAAATAGGATACATTTTTCTACCACTTTTAAAAGAAAGACACTTAAGTTAGCCACATTTTAGTCTAGCCAGAGCAGTCTGTGAGCCAGGGTCACATTTGTTTTCCAGCAGAGTGCCAGAGGATGTTCCCGTGTAACATTGGTGTGCAGGTGAATACGCCATATTGAGTTTAGATTTTTCATTTGAGTGTAGTTCTTCATAAGTAAGCAAAGAGCCAGTGCCGTTTCTGTTAAAATGTTAGTTTTTAATTATACAATGTGCCAATACATGACAGCATCAGCAATTCTGTATGCTATATATAGGTGTGCTCACTAAATAAAATTACTTCTCTTCCTGCTGTCTCCAGCTAAACAGGTATGTGATTGATTCATTTGTGTTTGAATTCTTGCTTCGCTGCTCTTATATTTAACTCTGATTTGTTCAAGTTATGGGCCCAGAAGAGCTTTAAGAATAAGATGTTTTGTTAGATAATTATGATAAATATTTTATTGAATTAAATGGAGGACACGTGGAAAGCCACTTGGTAGTAGGTCTAAGTGTATATGTGATACTATGATTGAGGATTTTTTTTACTTTAATCTTTCATTTTAATTAAATAATTAAGCAAATTCCTATATGAAAATAAATTAATTTTAATAGAAAATTTAATAAATTGCTTTCAAAGGAACTTTTTCTTACTTGATTAGGGTTAAAAATAAAAAATTAAAAAAAATCAGGATTCAGCATGCCTGGGGGAGAAGGTTCATTCAATCATAGGCAGTTAATTGGTAGGCCTAATTATATGGATTGGAAATTTGCAATGAAAATGCATCTTATTAAAAAGGTCTTGTGGGATTATGTAGCAGGCGTTAAAGAAGATACTGCTAAGGATATAAAAGCATTATCTTACATTGTTGAGGGGGTAAGTGAGACAATATTTAATGACTTAAGGGAATTATCTAGTTCGAAGTTGGCCTGGCAAGTGTTGGCAGAAACCTATGAAGATAAAGGTATCACAAGAAAGGTCTCAATAATAAAGGAACTGGTTAACACTCGCTATACAGACAATACAGATATGTCTGATTGTTTGCATAGGGCTATCTCAGCATATCAGCAGCTGAAATCTACAAGCATTAAGCCTGATGAGGAGTTAATTGCTGGGATAATTCTAGCAAATTTACCTGATAGATTTGAGCCACTCATTATGGCATTAAAGAATTGTGGTGAGGAAATTACTGTTGATAATGTAAGAAATAGATTATTAGCTGAAGATGTAAAGCCCCAAGTAGAAACTAATTGGGAAAAGGCTTTTGTTAATGAAAAGTATAAGAAATTTTTTAAGGGTAAATGTTTTAAATGTCACCTATATGGGCACAAAAGCTCAGATTGTTCTAAGGCTACATATAATGAAAGTAAATCTGGGAAAAGAAAAGATTTTAAGACAAAACAACCAAAGAGGGAGGAAGCTTACATGGCAGATGTGTATGTTAGCGGCTCTAATCCAAATACTTGGTCCAAATCCAAAATGTTTGGTTTATGGATACTTGTGCTTCGTATCACATGACTCCACACAAGGAATTAATTGATGACTATACTAAGTCTAATGTAAAATTAATTAAAACTGGGAGTTCAGTGATATAAGTTAAGGGCGTTGATAATGTAACTTTCCTCTTATCTCGAAATGGAGAGAAAGTGCATGCAACTTTTAGTAATGTCTTGCATTTTCCCAAATTAACAGCTAATTTATTGTCTATTAAGTATTTAAATAAAACTTTTGGAATGGTTTGCACGTTTACTGGAGAAAGGTGTTTGGTCTATAAAAACAAGCATTTAGTTGCTAGTGGGACAGGTGTCGGTGACAATTTATATTCACTAGATATAAGTAGTGAGTGGGCCTTGATGACTCACAATATTTCAAATGATTTATTGCATAAAAAAGTAGGTCACTTAAGTAAAGCGGGAATGACAAAGCTGAAGGATATGGTCGAAGGCTTTACTTTTAATGGAGAATTGCCTGATTGTACTTCCTGTATCAAGGGCAAGATGCATATGCAGCCGTTTTCTAAGGGAAAGGCTAAACGTGCCAAAGAAATATTGGGTATTGTGCATACACATATATGTGGGCCAATGAATGTCGCATCAATTGGTGGTTCTCAATATTTTGTTTCTTTCATTGATGACTTGTCACGAATGACTTTCGTCTACTTTTTAAAACACAAATCAGAAGTGTTTGAGAAATTTAGGATATTTCAGTCCATGTTGAGAAACAAACTGGCAGGTCAATTAAGGTATTGCATTCAGATAATGGAACAGAATACATAAATAATGAGATGATGAAATATCTAGAATTGAAAGGGATTCAGCATCAAAAATCTATTCCATATACACCTGAGCAAATGGGGGTAGCTGAGAGGAATAATAGAACTCTTGTAGAACATGCAAGATCAATGTTAACTGATGCTCATCATGATAAAAAAAATATTGGGCAGAAGCTGTTCAAACTGCTAATCATTGTAAAAATGTTTCCCCTACAGTGGCAGTTACAGGTATGACTCCTTATGAAAAATGGAGTGGAGATAAACCAAACTTGGAGTACTTAAGAGTTTTTGGGTGTTGTGCAATTGTTCATATCCCTAAAGAAAAGCGAACAAAATGGGATGTTAAGGCAAGGGAAATGATGTTTATAGTGTATTGCCAAGATAGTAAAGGTTATCATACATCCTGCAACTAATGAAATAATAAATGCGCGAGATGTACATTTTTTAGAAAATCAAATATATAATCTAATGAATGGTGGTATGCCTGAATTTTATGATAACTCTTTATTCAGTGAGAGTATATCTAATTCTTCAGACAATGAGACTAATAATGATTCCAATAATGAAACAGAAAGGTTAAGAAATGATAATACTGAAACTGATTTGCCAGATAATGTTATTTCTCTTAGTGATAATGCTATTGATAATAACGCAAATATAGACAATTCAGTTGATAATTCTCTGCCTGTATTAATCGTCCATACAGAGAGACGAAAATTCCAAATTGTTATCAGGATTTTAATATGAATGGTATGCCAGATTTGCAAATGCCAAATTTAAATCATATGTGTTATGTAAAAGATTTGGCAGCAATGATAAATTATTGTTGTCTAGAATCTAAAACAATTGAACAGTCATTGAATGGTCCTGATGGGAATCATTGGAGAGACTCTATAACTGAAACTATATTGGGTCATATCAAAAATAAAACGTGGGAAATTGTAGGCCAACCTAATAATAAAAACATTGTAAACTGTAAATGGGTGTTTAAAATTAAGAAAAACCCCAAGGGCGAGATTGAAAGGTATAAAAATCCGTTGGTAGCTAAGGGCTTCTCACAGATTGAGGGGATAGATTATAATGAAGCATTCTCACCAGTTGTTCGTTATGTTACATTAAGGGTGCCGTATACACGCCACCTACAATTTTCGAAACGTAATGTTATCCTATGGAGAAATATTTTAAGTCTATTAAGTTTGCTATTGCGGTTTCTTTCTTATGAAGTCAACTGCAATCAGTACAAGGAATAAAAACACAGGCTTCTGCCAAAGGAATTTTTTCTCGGACTTCTCAAAGTATTTTTAAATATTTATTAAAAGTCGCAAAACTTCAACTTCGCAAATTTAAATAATTCTATAAAAAAATTTATCGTAAATAAAATAAAAATAGCAAAATAGTAGCATCAGTATTGGTATCTTCTTTCCGTTGCATATTTTTTTTAAATGTGTAAAAGCAGTATTTTAATCCTAAAATTGGAAAAATAATTTGCACTCCCCTCCAATGCTCCTTTAACCCCTCCCATTCGCGGAGGAATACACTATAAACCCACCTTTTACAATCTGATTTATTATCTGGTCTTAACTAGGTCTTAAAATCTCCGCCTCAGCATTATCTTCTTTCAACCTTTCTTTCTTTTTATTTTGTTTACCATCACAGCTGTGGTCTTCACAATCCATACTTCATTCTGCGAATGTTACCGCATCCTTGCAAACAAATTTAGTAGACTATTTTCAAGTATATGATTATATCTATCTGTAAATTTGCAAATCGTTTATTTTTCTTGCTCATATGTTTGAAATATTGAGGGGAAATTAACTGAATATGGATTATCGAAGAGGTAAAAAGACAAGATTGTTCCCTTCGGCAAATAGGAAAAAGCGAACGGGACAAAACTTAGCTGAATGGAGAGAAAAGTAAGTATAATTCTTTAATAAGTTTAAATTTAAAACAGAACCTTAGTTATTATTTAGTTAGTCAAACAAAATAATTTAGAACTTTTTTTTTTAAACTTTTTTCCCCCCTAAAAAGAATCATTTTATTTTGCTGTAAATCAAAACTGTATAAAAATTGTATTTATCAGCATTTTGATAGAAAAAGTTTAACAAGCAGAGGGCTCAGGACAGTAGTGACCTAAAAATGATCCAAATTCAGAAAAGGTTTACTTTATTTTTTTATAATTATCTACAGAGTATTATATCAGATTTTAGTAGGGAGACACAAATAATCAACATTATTTTTTACAGTTTTAATTTTTCACCGACGATTTTAATTATCGTAAGTAAAAATAATCAATTTTAAATTTTTGCAGTTTGTATTAATGCATGAATCTTGAGTGACTTGTACACAAATACAAGTTATTGTAAAAATTTACGAGTATTGCAATTTTTTAATGATAATATAAGTCCATATTTCGCATTTCTTATCAATAATTTTCACAAGAAATGGTTTGATAATATTGAAAATAAATAAATGCTTTAAGTTATATAGATGAAGAAAATCCAAAATATTGCGGCTTTTAAGTATATATAATTCTTTAAAGTAGTCGCGAAGTGCAATTTAAGAACAACTGATATCACTAATTTTATGCTATTTCATATTTGTAGAATTAAAATGATGTGTATAGCCAATAGAATTTAAAATTGCATTAAAAAATGTGAATTATGTACAATATAAAGCTGCCATGAAATTTTTCAGACGGAAAGCCAAGCGAATATGTTTGGAAAAAACATCTCCAGATGAACCTGCTGAAACTGTGTGTGTTTCCAGTCAAAATCATCAAACTTCAAAGGATATAACTTTTATTGGAAGAAGAATAATTGATGTAGGATATTTTTTCAGCAGACTTCGTCAAATAGACAACCACGGTCTTTTTAATTGCTCTTTAGCAAATATGATAGTCGTATCTGAAATAAGAAAAGGATTGCGAACTGGTATTGAAATAAAGTGTAGCATGTGTTTTTTCACAGAAATTATTTGGTCTGAAAACCTAGATTCGCACAAAATGCCTGTAAATACTGCCGCTGTTTCGGGTATCATGGCTACGGGCGGAGGATATTCAAATCTAGAAGAAATTCTCTCTGCCCTGGATATTCTGTCCATGACTTCATGCACTTTCCAAAAGGAGCATGACCGCATTTCGACAGCCTGGGAAGAAACGGCCACAAAAGAAATGGACGACGCAGCAATGGAGGAGAAACGTCTGGCGATAGAGGCTGCTGAAATAGATTCAAATGGTATACCTCTTTTGACCGTAGTTGCTGACGGCTGCTGGGCAAAAAGATCATACAGGACAAATTATTTATCTCTATCCGGAGCGGTATGTAATGCAATTATCACTTACTCTTTTTGCAAAAAAAATGAAGAGTAGATATTTTAATAAAATCCATTTGAATGCTTTAATATTATAGAAATTTTGATTTCTGATAAAATTAGGTTCTCATTCTCGAAAATACAATTGCATTATTATTATTATTTTACCCTTTTATCTTCATTATCTTAATCTTTTTCTTCATTTGACAACATCAACTAATCCTATTATTAACTATTAATTTGAAATGAAGATTATTACTAATAATAGATTACTTTTGAAATAGGATGCGAAGAAAGCTAAAGCCATTCATTTCACTGATGCAGGTTACTAAAATATTTGCTTAGAGCAATTATTTTTTTTATCCTGAAATAAAAGAAAATATATTTAAACGGTATAAACATCTGAGATAATTGCTTCATAAGAAATGCACGTTTTTTTCCCAATAATTATGAATATATCCGGAAGGATTGCTCCAAGTATGTAATTAAATATTTAAACAATAAAAATGATTAGATGGTTATTAAATATAAATATTTTAATAGTTTTGTATTTCTCAAGCGCAATATATTGAAAAGCTTATTTTAAAGGCATAAGTACAATATGAGCATTAAAAAGTAAACGAAACCGAAATTATATTTATCTAAATTGAAATAGAGAATACTACTGATATTTCTACCTAAATTATTTTATATTAGTGGAAATATTTCATAACAATGTTGTAAAACTATTTCCAATGCTTTTATTTATTCGTTATGTCTTACTAGTTTTTAAATGTTACTCCTTCCAGTTAAAATTACAACAAGAATGATATATATATATGTATTTTTTTTTTCAGGCGGCAATCGTAGGATTTCGAAAGAAGAAAGTCCTATACTTGGGTGTTCGAAACAAGTATTGCTCCGTCTGCTTCAGAGCAAATAAATTGAAAATACCACCGAACAATCATATAAAAACTGGAATGGAGGCTGACATTATTAAAGAAGGATTCCAGAACAGTATTTCGATGAATGGTGTGAAATATGCAAAGCTCGTTGCAGACGTAGATAGTAATGTTTACAAAATGATTTTGGATTCTAGACCTTACGATGAGTTCCAAGTGGAAAAAATAGAGTGCCACAACCATCTCTACAGGAATTTTTTTAATAAATTGAAAGACATTGCCAAGAATACAAAGTCTGGACCCATTGCCCATAGGAAGCTTCTAGCAAAAAACATTTTAAAAATGCGAAAGGCCATATCTAACGCTACTGTCTTTTATTCAAAATTTCCCCCAAAAGACGGAGTGCAGAAATTGCAGAAGTGCATGATAAATGTTACTTATCACGTTTTTGGTAGGCACGATCAATGCATAGAAGCATTTTTCAGGAAGCAAAAAGAACTGAAAGAGATATGGTGGAGGATCTACGAAACAGTGGACTGCTTTTTACAGTAATGACTGCCATACAAAATTTGGCCGCCCATAGCAAAAACTTACTTTTTGCTGCCAACAACAATTGTGTGGAGCGATTCAATGCAATTGTTGCAAAATTTATTGGCGGGAAAAGAATCAATTTCTGTCTTCGCAACAGTTACCAGGCTCCTTGTAATGGCGCAGTGATTTCACATAATTCCAGGAGTTTGATGTCTTCCGTTCATAAAAACATGTACAATACAAGTCCTGGAATTTGTGCGAAATCTTGGGAAAGAAAAAGGCAAAAAGAGAGGCAGCAAAGAAAAGGAAAACTACGTCAATGTAGAAAACTTTATTCAGAGATAAAGCTCGGAATAAAAGTTACGGGCCCAGTGCGGAAAAGCCTGATTTGTTAGAACAGGAGTTTCGCCAAAAACGGGAGCAAATGATAAAATCTCTTCAGTTATCTGATGCTGAAGCTGCATCCTTAGAAAGGGCAACGATTGAACAGAAAAGCAGTTCGTTGTGGAGAGATGAGCGTCGGAAGCGACTAACGGCTTCTGATTTTGGAATCATTTGCTGCAGAAAAGAATCAACTAGTTGCGAAAATATAATTAAAAATAAATTATATTCGCATTTTCTTTCTGAGGCTATGAAATACGGCCAAGAAAACGAGGTGAATGCTATTAGGGCCTTAGAAGAAAATTTTAATTTGAAAGTCGAATGTTGCGGTTTATTCGTAAACCCAGATTTTCCATATGTAGCTGCATCTCCGGATGGGCTAATTGGTGATGATGGGATTGTTGAAGTAAAATTCCCATCATCCTGCAAAAATATTTCTCCAGATGAGGCAATAAAAGGAAAAAAATTCCCATTCTGGAAATTAAACAAAGATGGAACAACAATTGTAAATAAAAACCATAAGTATTATTTTCAAGTGCAGGGCCAGCTGCATATTACACAAAGATGGTTTTGTTTATTTGCAATGTGGACGGAGAAGGGGTAAAAAACAGAGAAAATAATTCGTGATCCAATATTTTGGCAACAAAAAAATGGAGAAAAAATTGACTTTCTTTTATTTTGACTGTTTGTTGCCAGAACTTGTTGATCCCAGATATCCGAGATCGATGAAAATTCGGGATCCTTCTGCTATTATAGAGGCCCAAAAGAAAAAAAAGGAGAAAGCACAATGAGAATGTTTCTGAAGCTTTTTGTTCTCTGGTCACTTTTATAACTGTACTTTTTTGTATATAATTCGCTGCTATTTTGCTTATGTTGTTTTTTATCAATGTTTTATATATTTGATATTGTACATAGCATTTATCTTATTTATATATTTTGCAATAAATGATAATAAATTTTATTCTAAATGGAAAAGTAATATTGATTTCATCAGATAAATAATTACAGGAATTAAATTCATTTAAAGGGTGGTAAGATATAAGAAAATCTATATTCTCTTTTATTTAGTAATATTTGAATATTCTCATATTTCTGCATACGTTTTCTTCAAAATCGCTATAATCTTTTCTCATAAAAGGAAATGTATGTGTATATATGTATGTTACATTTGTTCACTAAGCAATATCTTTATCAAAAAATTAAAAAAAAAACCCGTGTAAATTTTTTTTTTTGCTTGTTAACGATTAATATAATTTAATAGCTTTGTTTTATGTTTCTGGTTCTGATTTTGCTAATATTTATCAAGTTACGAGCAACTCCGTGCAAGTAGTGCTAATTATATTAGTGGTTTGGAAGCTATTTTAGAAATCTTAAATAAAGCTTTCAGAGAAATTTTCACGCATCGTTATCATTCGATTAAAATTTCAACAGCAACATGACAACAAAGTAATGTTGTTTTTTTTAAACCTATATTAGCATTTCTGTACCAATATATTTTACTATTGATCTTTCCTCCTATTCATGTATCTACATTGTTTATATTTGGATAATGAGAAAATAATTGTTTAATGGAACAAGGAAATGTCCTTTTATATAATAAGTTATTGGATGTATAAGGATCAATGTTAGTGAAATTAATTAATATTAGATAAGAATATTATCTGTAATGCTCATAAACAATACTGAATTAGAAAGTTTTTGTATTAGTTGAACTTTAAATACTTTCGTTTTTCAAGTTCCCATTTTAGTTGAGATTATTGAAAATTAGAAAGATCCCTTGCACAAAATGTGGAACAGTATAAGTTTTTTAAACTAGTAGTAAATGTTGCATGTCTATCGAATTTGAAGTTCAATATACACTTATGAGTAAGCGATCAAAAGCAAGCTAAGTTAATTTTATCAATCATAAATCTGGATTATCTAAAACTAAGTTGATCACTGCTTTCATAAAAACTTTTTCTTATATGACAAAGAAATAATGTTTTTTAATGTGAATTGGCATTTGTGATACAATATATTTTACAATTTTTTTTTCCAATTCATGGTTATATATAAGTAATCATAATTTCTATTTTGAACGAAGCAACATTTCTACCAAGTTTTTTAATTGAATCTCACTAAACATTTAAAAAAAATTTTAGTTACTTACAAATAAAAAAATATGGCTGATAAGCCTTCAGGAATGCGAAACAGTTTTAACTTATTCCGGATGTTAGAGAAATGTTTGCGGTCACTTAACTCTTTTCTTTGTTAAATACAGGTGAGCATATTATACATATTGTGAAATATTAAGAAAAGAATTCTATAGAAATTAGATTTAATTTTTTTTAAAAAAAATTGTAACCCTTTTTTTATATTATTTTTTTTTATATATATAAGTAAAAACTATTACAAAGTCAGGATGAATTTTTAGATTGAAAAATTCCAGAATTCTGATACGAAATCCTGGCTAAGCGGATGAATGGTGATATTGGCAAAATCCAATAAATAAATAAGACAAAACAAAACAAAAGGAAAAATCATTCAATTAATGGTTTAAAAATTTCGAAAACCAGGAGAAACTGAATCTAATATATGCATTTTACAATTTATTTTTTTCTTCCAATTTATGCACATTATCATATTAAGTTGATTATATTCCACGTTTAGAAAAGCTAATTAATAGAATTTATCCTAACATTATTTTCAAAATAACTAAATTTATTTTTTCTTTTTAATATGGTACAAATGAGTCATTTAATTAAAATTTAGGATATTCTCTTTTTTGCGAAAATAAGGCAGAAATTAGGAACATCCCAGCTACACAGAAACACCAGGTCATATCAAATACGTCACATGAGTTGAAAAATTCACCTTAATTTTGTTCGTTTCCTTCTTCATTTAAGCTTATTTAATATTTTTTTAATAAACAATTTACTTATAAAATTTTAAAGAAAATTTAGGGACATTTTATTAAAATTCGCTGTAGGTACTAAAACTATTGAGAGAAAGGATTGAACCCATTCTTTGGGGATGAGTTCGAGGTCTTACATTTTCATAGGCACATAGATCTTGCCCGATCCTCCTGGATTGAAAAATGAATGAACGCAATTATTGTTAAAAATGAAGTTGTGTCAAACGAAATACTATAAATATTAAATTATTCAATTACTCCTAAATTTCAGGATTCTTTAATACTAATTAACATAATTATGAGGAAGAATTAAATGTCCCGAAATCGAAGTACTTCAATAATTAATCAGTGCTGAGTTCTGTGTTCCTTCTAACATTCACGCTGCCCTCGGTACGATTTTCTGTGCAAGCAGAGAAAATCTAAAATATGCAACTCAAAGAGTATCTTTTCCAAACAAGTTTGGGGGCTCATTAACCCCACGAAACCCCTCTTTTGATGTACAAAGACAGTGTCGGTTTTCGAAAAAGAGTAAGGGAAAGTTTTATTGGGGCCAGTTCCGTGGGTCGGGTGACCTTCTTAGTGTCACACTCTTCACACAGCAGTATCTCCTGGGGACTCGGAATTCTTTTTTTGTTGGGTGCTATTCGGCTTGTCAATCAAACCTTTTAAACCTCTCCGTCATTAGTTTGGTCACCGCCTTATCCCCCCATCTATAGGTGGCGCTTTCGTCGACATCGGGTTTCTTTCTCTGTATATGGCACCCTTTAAGAGTTTTGTTAGCATATGCAGCTATTTATGAGTGGGAAATTGATCAAATGGATGCAGTTATGGCTTTTGTGCAAGGAACCTTAGATGAGGAAATTTATATGAAAATACCGGAGGGTTTTAATGAATATTATGGAAGAAATCATGAAAAGAAGGTTCTAAAATTAAATGAAGCATTATATGGCTTAAAAAAAGTGGCAGGCTTTGGTATCAAACTTTGGAAAAGGGTTTGGTTGAAATGGGATTGAGACAAAGTTCTTTTGATAGTTGTGTCTTTAGTAAAAGAGATCAAAATGATCTAGTTATAGTAACCATTTATGTTGATGATTTGCTAATTTTTAGCAATTCTGTAAAGCTTAAAAACTGGGTTAAAGATGAACTTAAAAGGAGATATGAAATGAAAGATTTAGGTACTGCAAATTATTGCTTAGGAATTAAAATTGAACGTGGTAGGAAAAATGGGTCTATTAGCCTGAATCAAACTCAGTATTTAGAGAGTATGCTTAGCAAGTACTGCATGCATGATTCACATCCTGTCGCAACACCTCTGGACTGTAACAGTTCATTAAATAAATTTACGAATAGTAAGGTGGATATGAGAAAAATTCCATTTCAAGCGGCAGTTGGAAGCCCCCTTTATGCTACTCAGGCAACTCGGCCAGATATAAGTTTTGCAGTGAATTTAATGTGCCAATTTTGCAACAGTCCTAGCAAAACACACTAGACTGCTATAAAGCGTATCATGAGATACCTTAGAGGGACCACAGGAACCACGCTCAGCTATACTAAAGACCATGGTGATAACGTTATCGGATACTGTGACTCCAATTATGGAGGTGACGTAGCAGATAGAAGATCTACCAGTGGGTATGTTTTCATGATGGGTGGTGGAGCTGTGTCATGGTCTAGTAAAAGGCAACCCAAAGTTGCAACAAGTACAACAGAAGCTGAATACATGGTTCTATATGATGCTGCCAAGGAAGCTATATGGATCTTAAAAATTGTGACCGACTTGGGAATTGCACACGTTAATGGAATGACTGTGTGTTGTGATAACAATGGTGCCATCAACCTAAGTAAAAATAATATGTACCATACACGGAGCAAACATATTGATATCCAACATCACTTTGCGCTGGAAGTGATAAAGAGTGGTCAGATTACTGTGGAACGAATGCCAACTGCTAAGATGATAGCAGATTTTTTAACAAAAACTGTGCCACGAGCAAAACACGAGCTGTGTGCTCAATCAGTGGGTTTGAAACTATAACTGATGCAAGCTGATATGTGATTATTTTAGAACTGTGGTGAATATAAGTGTTAGATTATTTTATGTTTATAACCAAGTTTTTTTTTTCTTTATATGTGTTTTGTAAACATGATTTAGATATCTGTTTGTTAATTTGTGTGCATATAAATCAAGTTTCTGGTTTGCTCTGTATATTGTGTGTATAATTTAAAACTAAAGTGGGAGTGTTAAAATGTTAGTTTTTAACTACACAATGTGCCAATAGATAGCAGCATGAGCAATTCTGTATGCTATATATAGGTGTGCTCACTAAATAAAAGTAAACCATCATCAGGATCACCACAGTTCAGGTCAAACTACTTCTCGCCAGGTCCTTCAATTTGCAAGGTTCGGAGGTAGGTAGGTAGGAGGTACGGAGTACCCGCCCATCTAGGGCGGGTACTCCGTCAATCGTAGTCATTTCCATAAAATTACTTCTCTTCCTGCTGTCTCCAGCTAAACAGGTATATGATTGATTAATTTGTGTTTTAATTCTTGCTTCGCTGCTTTTATATTTAACTCTGATTTGTTCAATTCTCACCACCCTCTTTGGCCAATCTATCAGCGACCTCATTAAAACTAATGTTTACATGAGATGGGATCCATTGGAGGTGGACGTCATGGTTCTATGAGATCCTTCTCAATTTGAGCTAAATAGATAGGCTCGTTTCATTTTGTGCAGAGTATTGGCCACTAAGATGTTGTATTGCACTGCGAGAAAATCCATAGTCCCCCAAAATCGCAATCATAAGATATGATAGCATCAAGTCCTACATTAAAATTAGTCAACAAAACCATGGAGGATGCAGTGAGCAGCTTCTGTTGGTCAAAAAGACTGGAGCATCCTGGGCATTGTCCAAGGATAGAAGTCTGTCTTTGCTCCTCCAGTAGGTTCCATCATTCAGTCAAACTTACCGAACTGCAAAGGCTAAAATAGCTAGAAAAATTATACTTGGAAAAGTCTTACTATTATCTTGTATTTTATAATCCACAGTATTTGTATTTTTTCATGAAATTATTTTTCAACAAATATAATCCCTTTTTTTTTCCTTGCCTACAACCCTTTTGCAATCAACAAGCAGTTGCCTAGTCGTAAATCCAACACTGACTGCAATACAAACTCTACAAATTACATATTTATATAAAAATAATACATAAATTAATGTATCTGCTTTTTAAACATTGAATATTAAAAGAAAGCGAAATTCAAAATGCATATATTTTTTCATAATTTAAATTGAAATGGTCAAGTATGGTAGAAAATCTTTTTATTTAAATTAAAGACATTCTAGAAAACTTATTTAAATTAAAAAGATTATAAAAAACTACAGTTGAAGAGAAAAAATAATTGCCTCCACAAATTACTGGAAATTAGTAGTAGCCTCCACAAAATTTGAGAAGGGTATTCTTTGATTTCCAAATTTCTTTCCTCTTCAGATTATAGCCTATACAAAGAAAATAAAAAAGCAGATGAGACACAAACACTTTTACCTAAAACATATTAGACTCATAAATGATATATATATATTCAGCAGATGGGAAGCGGAAGTATTATACTAAAATAGAAACTCATGAAAGGCAGATACACAATAAAAATTCAAATTCCACCGTAAAAAGAACAAAATAAGTCAAAAAATTTGCAGGGTAATTACAAACAAACAAATCTTAAAATAAATAATAATAATAAATTAAAAAAGAGGAATACAACAATAAATTTGTTAAAGAAAAGATATCTTGATTAAAAGATTTTATATGAAACAAAACTAAAATGAAATAATCTAAATTATATAAATCTGCAGTGATAACATATATAATTTCCCAAAAAGTAATAACACATTCAAAATATGTCTGGAAATTCTCCAGCAAAATCAAAACCTAAATTAGAAATATTTAATGATATATTTAACTCAATCAACATCAAAGAAAATAATAAAAAATACAAAGAGCAATTTTACCGGCTCGTAAATAAAGGACATTTTAGCACTTCGAAGCACAATGGATGATACAAATTTTCATGCATGTAGATTACTGTGCATATGGTATTTCAGGTTAATAAAACCTTCAAAGATTATCATTATTTAGCAACGGGGCATTAAAATAAAATTAAAAAAAAGAGAAAAAAATTGAAAGTATTTCTCTTACATTTCTACTACCAAAAACAACCAGATACTAAGTCACTGGAGAATATAGTAAAAAAAAAAAAAAAAAAGCCTCCTAATCCTTGCTTACATCGTAATATGAATAAAGTTTAACCTGGTACCTTGTAATCATAATATAAATACAAGAAAGTTTTCAATATCATAAGAGAGAACTGTTACAAGTGTAAAAGTTTAATTTGCAACTAACAAAAAGATATTTTATAGATTTTACTTGTATTAAAATAATAAAAGAAAAACATTACAAATTTCTGAAGATTGATATATCTTCGAAAAGGCAATAATTTTATATGAAGCGAATGCAAGTGATGTAATTTATGTTTAATTTATGAAGAAACAAAATTAACAATGTAATTGGTTAATTTACCTAATAATGTTAAAATATTTAATTATTTACCAAATAGTGAGAATGCACAGGTAAATTAAATTTACTGCAATATATTTCCAACAATATTTGATGAGAAAATTAATTTTCTAATATCTAATGAGGGCTCAAAATATATCATTAAATGAAATTTTCAAAAATTCCGAAAGAATCATTGGAAAAAAATTAAGATTTTCAAAAAAAAAAAAAAAATCATGAGTAAAATTCAGTATTATCGCAAATGATACAAATTCATTCCAAAATTCATATCACAACATAGCAAAGCATAGCAGAATAAAATTTTCATGATCAATAAAAAGGATAATAGACCATAACAACAGAAAAGGGAACAAAAACTGTCCTTTTTTTTTCCCCCTTGAACATAAGCTTTCTCATATTTTTCACTCTCTGCATAATTTTACTTTTACCTGGAAAAGACATTTTTCAATCTATGTTTGTATTTCTGAACGGTGTTTTGGGGCGCAGTGGCCTGGTGGTAAGGTCTCGGCTTCGGAACCGGAGGGCTTTAGGTTTGAGACCCGATTTCCCCGAAGAAATGCCATGTAAGCGGGCCCAGTACGCGCCAAATTCGTTGGGTCCAGACGCCCTCCCGATGGCGTGGTGTGGAAGATTCGAGAGGTGCCATCTGAGAGCGGCTCAAAATTACGAGGTCCGTTGCAAGATAGCCCTAGCGGTCTTTAAAACGGAACGTTAATAAGACTAAAATAACTTTCCAACCAAAAATACAATTTTTTTAAAAAAAATTTCAGTTATGGAATTTTTTTTTTTTATCACGCTTTTCACACTTCCGAGTATTCACATTGTGAGTATCAACACAAACTGAGAATAAGGATATAAACATATTCTGGAGAATTATCTTTAATCTACCAAAAGGAATATTATACCTAGAAGCGAGGATTAGGTCTAAAACCCTATGAAACAGAAGATTTGCTTAAGTTCATGGTAACTTACTCAACATTAATTATGATATCATTTGTTTCAAATTATAAAGAAGTTTTTTTTAAATATTAATCAATTAATATTTTCTAAATGTGAAAATTATCATTGAGTACATTTTTTTTAATAGAATTGTGTTAGAATGTCAAAAATAAAAATTTAATTGCTTTAAAAATATTTTATAATTTTGCAGTCAAGAAATATATGCCCACTAAGAATTTATATACAAAATCTTTGCTTTAAAAAAATATTTAAGCACAAGACATTTAATGCAAGATACTATCTCTAACATTTCAGCAAAATTGTATTCATTATTTACCTCTTACAGATGATCGAGAGCTATTATTATTTAATCCAAATTTCTAAAATATATGAAAAAAAAACCTTCATTATTATCCAAAAAATTCATATATTTTTGTACTTATTTCTTATATACACTTAGAAGCGAAATTTAATACATAAATAAGAACTATAAAGAAAGGAAATAAATTTATTTTCATAGTATAATTCACTATATTAATTCGTGTTTTAATAATGTTTTGTATACAATATTTTGTCGTAAGCGCACTAGTCAATTTTGGGTTATTTTTAGTCATTTCTGCTGTTTAAAAATTAGTTAAACGTTATAATAAATACAAAAAATTGTTTGCTTATGAAAAATATAATTTAGTTGTTAATAAAAGTATTAAATATCATAAATTATAAGTAATATTTAAAATATCTCACCCATTTTTCAAATACAGGATGGTTATAATTAAATTGACTTTATTCAGATCCCTCTAGAACATGTTCTATTAATCACATTTTTTGAAACTTTGTATATATGTTATATGACAATGGGGAAAATATTTTTGCAATAAAAAATAGCTCAAATTTTTACCACCAGGAAAAACTGTGACGTCAAAAAAGAAAGTACAAAGAGTCTGTTAGAATCATTAAAATTTATTACATTATAGAATGCGCTCAACATGTGTTCTATAGACATGAATTAGCTGTAGAAACCACATTATAGCATAACCAATAATAGCGCGAAGAAACTCTCGAGGGATTTAAGCAACATGGCGTGTAATGCTGGCTTTCAATTCCGGTAAAATCCTAATTCTTCTTCCATAGACACGATCTTTTAGGAATCTTCGCAACCAGAAATCACAGGAATTTAAGTCGAGCGAACGAAGAGATTAGGCATCCGGAAAAGCTCTGGATACTACATGATTCTCATCAAAGTTAGCACGAAGCAGTTCTTTGACTTGGTGCCCAATGTGGGGAATTGCTCCATTTTGCATGAAGACAGTGATCTGCAAATATCGCCGTTCCTATAAAGCAGGAATGACCTGCTGTCAAAGAAGTTCACTGTACCATGCACTCGTTACAAAGCGTTTTTTATAACTTTGAGGAGTGAGAATTTCAAAGATAAACGGTCCGAGGATGAAATCAGCAATAAATCCACACCATTCAGTCACTTAATCAGAATGCAGAGGTTGTTGGTGCAGAAGGTTAGGAGGTGAAGCACCCCATATGCGGTAATTTTGATTATTCAGGATTCCATATAAAGAAAAGCGCGCCTCATCTGTTCATAGAATTAGCCAAGGCCAAGCACCATCAACATCTATTCTCGCCTTGTCTTGTCTTGTCAAAATTGTCAAAATTATTCTGGTGTGGAAGGTGGTGTCTGGTGTCGGCAGAAACAAAGTCTTTTCTTATTGCTAAAACATTGCTTAACAT
>JAPMOR010072220.1:0-48415 GCA_026543865.1 Argiope aurantia
GAGGTATTTAAGGCTTGTATCAGAATAGTATGAGAAAAAGGAAAATTTTTGAAATTTTTAAATGATGTAAAAATAATTTTAGTGCTGAAATATTTTTTGAAGTTACCATGAGAAGAATGCCAAATTTTTGCCAATTTTTTATTAATTGAAATTATATATAAAAAATTTAATTGTTCTGAGACACATATTACCCCACTAGAAAGTATAAATATGCCAAATTTGACATTTCTAAATTAAATGGCCATGCTAATAAAGCACCATCTTTATTATTAGTAGAGATAAAATTTTCTTATAAAAATCATGGACAATCATATTGATTAAGAGAAAATATTACTGCATTCTCCAAGTCTTCAGAAAATAATTGAATAAATATAAAAGATTCTAAAGCCAAGAAAGGTTTAGAGCAACGTTCTTAAAGATGTAATAATAAAGGCAAAATGTATGAAGAAAAACTGACTAGAGAAAATTCCAATCCTATGCATAATTCAGAAAAATAGTTTTTAACAAAGACTCACCAAGCGACCCAAAACTCCGTTAAGTTTCCCCTTTTTTTTCTGTTCCATTAATGCCTTAACAATAGTGTTACGAGTCTTAGAAGCATTTGTAGAACTTTTGGCTTCATCAAGTTGAATCCGCTTATTTTTCAGCTGAAAGAATCAGAAAGAAAACAGTTATATAAATCTAAAAAACTGGTTGCAAATATGTAAAAAATTTAATCCAGAATCCATTGAATGGAAAGCTTCACCTTTATTTTCCTTAAATTACATTAAATAAAGGCATTTATTATATATCATTTTATATGAAGTCAATATAAATTAAATTTCTTTATTACTGCCTTAAAAACAAAATATTCAAAATTTAATGCTTGTTATGTGCATTTTAAAAAAGTTAAGTAAAATATAATACAATATTAAGTACATTAAAGAATAAGGAATATTTCATATGGCAGTCAGTATAAAAGGTGAAATAATTATGTATTACAATAATTTGAAATCAAAAAAAAAAAAAAAAAAAAGGAAATTGAAAAGGGAGGAAAAGTACATTACCATATATCAGTACATTTTTTGAGCCACACAATCAAGTAATTTATAATAAAGTTGTATATTCAATATTCAATAAACTTATCTAAGCATTTTTGAAATTCTTGATATATATGCTTAAGAAATGTGAAATCAGTATCATTACTTTCTTATGTATTATTTCTACTGTCAACATAACTCCTTTTCAGTTAGTGCAATATCATCAGTAATGAATAAGATAAATGAATAGTTTCTTTTCTTATTTTTTTTACAAATTCTGATGCAGCATGTTCAAGTTAAATTAAAATGCACCCAATATATTTCCATACATTTCTGAACAAGAGGGATAGTTTAAATTCCGTAATAAATTCAGTTTTATTTAATAATAATTAAGAAAATATTGCATTACCTCTTCAATAAGAAAAACTTCTTTTTTTTCTTTTTTATTTAATTCCTTTTCTGCAGACGATATTTCAGCTATAAGTTCAGGAATACGATCATTTGCCTTGCAGAGTTTCCTGTTGAATAAATTTTCTGTTTATCTTTTATAAATAATTAGATATCAAGAATAAAAAGAAAAGAACAATTGATTTGTCATACAATAAAAATTGTTTTTCATAAAAATAAATGTTTACACAAAAATTCAATTCTTGAACAGGGTGACCAGCATTTTAGCTGTTTGAATTTCCCAGATATTTCCAGGTTTTTACAGAAATTTCCTTGACATTTTTTGTACTAATATCTTCAAAACAATGTTGTTTTATATTATTCTCTTTAATTATTGCACAATATGTTCCTAATTTTATTTGAAAAATTGTTCTACTATTTTAATTACAATCAATGTAAAAATAAAATTTAATTCTCAGAAGAAAAAAACCCGCATCATTTTCACGTATTGAATTTTAGATAAACTTTAATTATATAAAATCACCCCATTTTTTTTTTTTTTTTGCAAATATATTAACAAACACTAGAAGATACATGCCTATCTACACTGACTTTTAGCTAACTAGTCATATCTCGAACTGTTTGTCAAATTTACTCAAAAAAAAATGTAGTACAAAAATATATGCACAATGGCAGACTGCATAAAAATGAAATGGTTTGTTTCCTTTCAGTAGGATCTCCACTATCCATATTGTATATCAACACACCAACTAGAATTGAACAATAATTTTACTAACAGAAGAAAAATCATTTACAAATACAAAATGAAATCTCTGCATCAAAATAAGAAAAATTCTACAATGAAATCAAAATCGCTTTGACTTTTAGGCCACAAAAAATAGTAAAAAAATCCCTTGCATGCTGGCTCAATGCTGAACTCATATAATATAGAAAAATTGGACCTTACAAATTTTTCTTTTATTTAGTGGTATAAATTTCAAAAAAGACAATATGAATGAATTTTGTAAATTTTTGTGGCAAACAGTTTCATATACATGAAACCATATTGTCATGTAGGTTCTTTAGTGTGGAACTCAATGACACACACAAGAAGATAATAAAGTCCAAATTCTGGTTCAAGGCCTTTAAGGCGATCGCTTAATCGTAAATCCGTTTCTACGCTCACTGGAATCGTACCCGGCACCTCCACCAAAGAATGCCACGTAGATATTTTAGTGTGGAATGCAATGACATACACAAGTAGAGCTAAACCAATTTATTAACTCTACTCTGAACTGAGAACACAGTGACTGACAGATCTTCTGCTTTTATACTAGCAGGGAAAGTTCCAGAATACTTTTCTGGAGACAGTAAGAAAAGTCCAGAACACTTGTCTGGTAAACTAAAGAAATGTCCAGAATCTTCTGGAACATGAAATAAAGAAAATATAAAATCAAGGAATTAAATATTTACACAGACTGTGAATCGCATTGTCTCTAGCAGGATTCTAACTTACGATCTCTTGATTAAGAGACCAATGCTATGACCATTCGGCCAAGGAGAGTCGACTGCCTCTTTTCAATGCGGCAATATAATAAAAATGCTGCCCTTTAAAAAAAAATTTTTTTTGAAAAAATTACAAAAGGCATGTGTACTTATATTGTATCAAACAAATTAATTTCTTGTGATTAACATTATTTAAAAAATTTAGAGGATTTTTTTAATGTAAAGAGTGTTTTAAACAAACATGCACACACACAAAAAAAAAGAGTGAAAAGAAAATATTATCAATAACGTCCATTTCATGTCATTCATAGCATCCATTCACATGAAGAATTTAGTAATCTGTGTTCATATTGCTTATAAAAAATATATAAAGTGATACAGAAATTTATAGCAATAACATCCGATAATTCATAATTTAACAAAAAGGCCTCTGAGAAGGAGGAAAAAAATTATTATTGTAAAATAAATTAATTTGGAATTATAATAATGGGTAAGTATTTTGCAACCATTTTGAATATTCATACTTCCACACTGATAACACATGATATGAATGATTTGACCTTCGAAAGAAAACGAAGGGGGTGGGAAGAATAGTCCATATATATCTTTTTAAATAAAAGAAACCCATTTAAGGTAAAAATCATA
Organism: Argiope aurantia; assembly: GCA_026543865.1. Taxonomy (NCBI): domain Eukaryota; kingdom Metazoa; phylum Arthropoda; class Arachnida; order Araneae; family Araneidae; genus Argiope; species Argiope aurantia. Next base: position 3,558 of record JAPMOR010072220.1, read on the forward strand.
ACAGTAACTTTAGTAAACTAAAAATAATGCAGAGACAAAGAAAAAGGATTTTACTTCAAAATCAGAGTGCAAAAGAAGGAAAAAATATTGCATACATTTCTTCTTCCTTGATTAAGGAAACTGTTTTCTCATATTCCATTTCAAGAGATTTTAAATTTTCCTGTTCTTTCTTCTCATTACTCAAAAGTAGATCCAATTCTGATTGGGCTAAATTTAACTGAAAAAATAACAAAAGGTTATAAGCATTGACTTTCAAAATATTCAACAGAAATATTACAAGAATTAACATAAATGATGGATACCACAAAAAAAAACATTGTGCATTGTTTTTGCAAAAGACAGTATTTGAAAATGTTTTGGAGCTATATAAAAAGCATCAAGTTCTTATATTGCCATATTTATAAAACTATAACAATTAGAAATAATGAAATATAATCAAGCAACTTTCCAACATCTAGCCAGAATTTAATGTGGAATTTACATTTTAATTATAGATTTCAAGATAAAATCACATCAACCGTCTTTTACAAGATACCCTCAATATGCTCAAATTTTACGGTACAAACCAAACATCTCTTAAGGAGTGGCAGAAAGAGATAAGTCCTTTATTTTATATTTTGTTCAATCCACTTTAATAGATGCAACAATTAATAAATCAAAATTCTTTTTGGAAACAAAAATAAAATTTTGTAATTACACGGCAGGGTTGCCACTCAAATCTGAGGGGAAAAAAAAAACCCTCCATTTTTATTGTATATATTCAAGACACAAGGAAATGTGCGAATAGTACTCTTGTACTAGTTATAATGGAATATGGTTTTAAGATGTGAAAAAAGAAAGAAAATGAAGCAACAGTCAATTATTTGAAATAATAGCATATTAAAAGAAGTTTTATATTTACATGCAGAAAAAAAATTATTTACTATCTAGAATTTAGGAAAGAATTTATATATTAAGGGGGGAGGGGATGTATTACTTCTCATGCTCTTTAACTGTAAGTCACACAAAATTAAGGACTCGGGTAAAATAAAACACAATTTCTGTTGTCATGTCACAAATCATTTAAAGATTGCTTAACAAAAAGCATTGTAAAGCAAGATTTTTTAATTCATTAATTTATTTTTGTCAGTTCAAGTATTTCAGCATTCAATATTTGCAGATTTTTCAGATATCAGTTTTACGGAGATATTAGACCTAACCCATAACAAATAAGGTACACCATTCCTATATAATTTAATGTACATTTTTTAGCCATTTCACTTTCTGTGAACATATTTGAAAAAATTTCTGATATATCATTGACTGAATTAAAGGATGAATTTGATGCAACAAGTTTTAATGCCCATAAAAATTCATCTGTAAAGATCATTCTTAAACTAAAAAGTTCGAAATCGGGTTTTCTTCAGACATTAAATCTGATATTAATGGATTTGCCATGTAATTCCATCAATGATGACTCTTTTGAATTGGCATGCAGTCTTGACTAGTGAGTGCCTGCTTTCCTATATTACTTAAGCTTTTTATCTTCTTTCAAAGTAACAAATTGATTTTGAGGAACCTCTCAAATTCTTTCAGCCAAATTATAAATATTTTTTTTTTCTGTCCAATTCGCATCACGTACAGATTTTGAGCAGCTCATTTTTTAAAAAAATATTCTCTGATCTATTTAAATAAGCTCTCAATCTATTCAATAAACTCAACACCATCTATGCTTCTGCAGATTGAATGTTGCAAATCAGAGAAATGCATTCTATTCTTTCGTGCAGTTGCAGAAATTAGCTTCAGTTCATGGAAAAAGAATAACTGTGTGGGAAATTGAAACTGGAATTGGACGAGTCACTGCGTTATACAATCGGGAATGCTATTGTTTTTTTTTTTGGAAGCTATATCTACGATCTTTTATCTTGCAATGTTTAAAGATAGTCATTATTTGGATGGGAAAAAATAACTTAAAAACATAAAATTCCCTGTTTTTTATGAAAACTTTCAAATTTCCGTGCATTTTCCTGGTTTTTAAAAACAATTTTTAAATTCCCTGTGTATTTTTGATGTTCACTGTTCACATGGTGGCACAGAACAAAATATAATAAATACTAAGTGTTTAATTGCAATTTTATTCTGAAACCAAAAAAAAAATATTAAATTAAAAATAAAACAAAAATATAGACATATTACTAATATAAGTAAAATAGCAATCTTACTTCAGATTTTTTATCATTCAAAACAGTCTTCAAATTGACTAATTCTTCTTCATACTTATCTTTCTCTTCTTGAAATTCCTGGATTTCATCTTTAACAGAATCCATTAACTGCATTAAAAATATGATAGAAAATCAAAAGAATGGAATAACAAAATTCAATTTGAAAGTAACTTATAAGAAAATGAAACAGATGTAATTTTACTATGCATATTCTTCTTTACCTGATTCAATTTTTCTTCTTCTATAGCTTTTGTAGCTTCTAATTTCATTTTTTTCTCTTCTAGTTCACGGATTTCTCCCTGTAAAACTTCAGGCTGTTTTCGAATATTTGTCATCTGAAAGAAGAATTTCCTTTATTTATTTTCTAAAATGAAGCAAAGAATATGCCCTTCAGATTTTACTTCTGAATACCTTTCAAAAAATTTTTATGTACAAAATACAGCTATTTCAGTGACCATTTGTAAGTTTTTTTTTTAAAAAAGTAAATTACTGATTTTATAATATTACAATGAACTTTTGTTTTAAGCAGGAAATAATAAAATATCCACTCCCTACGCCTTAGGAATACTTTTTATATTATCCATACAGATAATTCACAGAAGAGAATTAAAATAATCTATATGTTAAAATGTAATTTCAATAAGTAGGGAATTGCCGCAGAAAAAACTGTAACCATAAAGAATATGCAGACATAACACAAGTTTGGAACAAAGGAGGTGGGGGGGAGGGAATAATGAATTGCGTCCAACATAAACACTGAGAAGTAAAATATGATTTATTAAACAAAATTAATAAAAAGTGCTCAAGATATTAAAAATATAGAAAGATTATTACTAAGTAAAAATTATTCATCTTAAGAATAATAAAATTTGAATATGAAAATACTAAAACTGCTTTTCAGTATAAATGAGTTATGTTTCACCATGCCACCTTCTGATTAAAAACAATCTAAACTTAGAGGGAAACTATAGCTCGTGTAACAGTAAGATTCCTCTTTTTATCATTTCAAAAGGAAAATTGTAACTAGTGGTTAACTTCACATAATTTAATTTATGGTTTGAGAATACTTTCTCAATGCTGCTTCAATATTTGTATCCAAAATTCGGCATATGGTACCAATTCTCAGTCTACTAATAGCTTAAGCTCAATACAATGCTTGCGCTTTGCTGGACTAATTCAACTAATTTGTCGTTCATTCATTAAACGACTTTCTCCGGCTTGAACTGCTGTTCTTTTACAGTTTCCAGAGCAGAGTAGAGAAGGTTCTCTAATAATCAAGCACAACTCGACTCTTATTGCCAAAATTCTTGAATATTCTAGTATCATCCATTTTGACTAAATTCATCACCAAGCCCAAGCTGATCGTAAAACAGCCTTTCCTTTGATAGAACTAACTGTTTTAGAAAGCAACATTACAGATTTGCAACAATATATATATATCAAATTCATATACATGATAGATCTTTCATAAAATAAAGCTTCAAATTATAACTTTTCAGTTCAGAAGCTAAGATTCCCCCACAAGATTTAAACATTTAAAATTCAGTCTCAAAATCAACCATTTTCTGACTCTATAACACTGGATTGCTTACTTTTAAATCTACAATTCCAAAAGAAACCTTAAGGAATAACTCTGCTTTAACAAACAGATGCACACTACAATTCCCTACAAAAGAGTACATTAAGCAATTTATTTATTGATGTCAGATCAGCTTTTGTGGAATTTATACAACAAATTTTGTTGGTATTAGAATTAAAATTATTTCACAAGTAACAGAAATAGTTATAATTATCGCATAGTTTTGATTGTCACACTTTGTTTCAGCAATAAATGTAAATTCCTACTTTTTTAAAATTCAACCCTCTTTATCTATTTTACTTAATTAATAGGGATTCAAATTAGATTCATATAATTGAAAAAATATTTTAGAGGAGGAATGTTATATAAATGCCTTACTTTTAATTCTTCAGTTTCTAAGGTTTTTGTAAGCTTCTTGCACTTTTCCTTATTATTTTTAATATTTTCCCTGCATGCAGCATCTTGTTTTTCTAAAGTAGTAAACTGATGCTTGAACTCTTCCACAGATTTTGCACATGCTTCACATTCACTGAAAATAAACAGAAAATAGATCCATCTAAATAATAATACACATAAAAAGAAATAAAATAAAATAATAATGAAAATTTAAAAAAAAAGGAACACTAATATATTAATTCCTCACTTTCTTTTATTTATAAAAGTAATGACAATGATGTTGGTAATAGTTGATGTCAGGATAAAAATAATTTTTCATGGTTATTTTACATTTACTATTATCAACCTAGAGGTATACCACAAGTATTTAGATGAGAATGGCTGAATAATTTCAAATGGCGGCTTCTATAAGTGTCATTAGGCGACAATATTCATATTACTGTTATGGTGATTCAGTTAGGCAATACAAGGAATGGAAATAGATATATTATACAGTAGTAGAATGTCAATTTAAAATCCAGAAGTGTTGAAAAAAGATAATTCCTGAAGGTTTATTTTCTCAGTAATTCTGCTTTACCAGCGGAAGATTACATTCGTAATATTTTTGTATGCTTCTTACATAATGTGACATATTTTTTTTTTAACTTCATATATAGTAAAGACAATTAAATATGCAATTTGAACACCTGTTTTCAGAATTTACGGTTTTGACATAAAGATCACATATACACGGATAATCTACAATATTCCAATGATTCTACAATGATGGATACAATATTTGATATCTGGTCCAATATCTAATATTCTTGTAAAAAATAAAGTCATATGCTGAATTTCATCTATAAAGCTTGCTGTGTTTTTGAATTACTAAACTCAATTGCATTCTGGTAGACTTCTTCTTGATACATTTTGATTCAGAATTTTCTGAATATCTAAAAGATTGTGCATAAAAACTGCAGACAAAATTTAATCTCCCTACCATGCTGTATTTCTGTAAACAATGTTCAGAGAACAGACAGACATATATAATTCCAGGAATTATTCTTCAAATCTCAATCATCAATAAAATGTAATCATTCATCAAAATCTAAAAATCATTTTTTTTTCTTTTACTTTTTTGCAATCACACACAATGCCTTTTCTTAGTAAACAAGAAAATAGAAATTGCTATTAACTTTTATCAAACAAAAGCTTTTCAAAATCAGTTTAAAATGTTGGAATCTGCATTTCATCAGAATCATTTATTGTCCTTTCAATCAACTGAATTACAAGAGGGGAAAAAAAGTATTTTAGTAAGCTAACAACAAAATACTTTCACAAGCATATGTAAATCCTTATCCACATTTTCAATTTAAAAAAATAATTTCATAATTAGTTTACTTTTGCCATGTATGTAAAACAATTTTAATAGAACAGTTACTTATTAAAAACAAACAATTTAGAGCAACATATGCTGAATAGGAAGCATTATGTGTTTCCTTCGACCAAATATTGAAACAAAAAAGTAAGAATAATAAGATAGGCATGGGGAAAAGAGAAAATAAGTGTGTCAAATTGCAATTTTCTGACAGGAGTGGGCACATACCAAAGCAGCTCTGAGAATATCATTTTTTCCTTAATTTTGTAGCTCTTTACAATATGCATTAAGTACATTTGGATAAGAATTCTTCCATGGTTCATGGAAGAATATAGAACAGCATATTAAACTATCAAATAGTTCAGGATGCATCTATCATGAATTATCAATGTGATCAGGAATTATCAATGAAAATAGATATTTTTTTAGGAAATAAGGTTTTGAAATAATGCAGTGATTGCTCTATTATTTTAGAACCTTTATTTATTTATTATGCCTTTTTGATTTTTCTTACAACTTATATATATTGTATTGAGATTTCTTTGCATGCATGCAAATGATGTTATACAATCTAATTTAAATCATCATATTCATTATTTTAGAAACTTAACAGAAATCACTTTTAGAAAGTAGAAATCAAATTTAGTTTGGATTTTTATGGCCAAAAAGCAACAAAATTTGGAAAAAAAAAACTAAATAAAATATATGAATATGTCAAACATTAATCTATAGTAATAAATGCATGAAAGTATTCCCTCAAACCATAACACACGCACACGCACACACACACACACAAAAAAAAAAAACATTATTATACTTTGAAATGGTTTTCAGTTCTTCTTCCTTGATCTGCTTATTTGACTGAAGCTCATTCAAAGAAGCTGAGAGAGAATCTATTTTTTCAGATAAAACACCTTTATCTTCATTCAGTTGCTTCTCATCCCTCATTGTGACTGCTCTAAAAATAAATAGTTAATAAGGATTAGAAACAATTATAGTTTTTAAAAAGCATGCTTCAGAGCATGTATTTTGTATTATTATCAGATTCAACACTTTTTGCCAATAGTTTTCTTTTCTCTCCCATCTTACAGATTGTGCTACACTTAAGTCTCATAATTTATAATTGCTTTCTATAATGGGAGTCAGTAGAGTTTAGATTAACTTAAAAATTCTCAGGAAAAAATCATGTTAATAAGTCAGCTATTGTCATTCTTTATCAGAAACTTTTTTTATTTTTGTAAAAATAACACTCACGATTTTTTAATTTTTACATATGCTTTAGTTTTGGATCTGCTTGAAACTGCAAAACTTATTTTATTAAAATTTTTTAGCATATACATTCTAATGAAAAGACCAATAAAATATTTGGGATTCAATATAAAAAAAAAACTTAATTGTATTGCATAAAGATTATAAAGAAAAATGTATGAGAATGCTACCATATGATACAAGCAATAAAAAAATTTCTAAGTTTAAAATGGAAAATAAAATTGTTTTAAATAAATTCTTCAAAAAAAATTATTTGACATTTTACATTTCAGAAATTAAAAAAATATATATAATACACTGTATTTTAGATTATTCACTTTTTTTGTAAAACCCTGTGTAACAATCCATGACATCTATATTAAACTTAAAAAATTTTATTAATAGGTTCAATTGCAAAAAAATTAATAGGTTCAATTGCAAAAAAAATGAACTTACATCTGAGCTTGCAAAGCAGAATTCTCTAACAAAGCCAATTTGTTAGATAATCTTAAATATTCCATAGCTTTGGCTCGTGGTTTCTCAGCATCAGCTCTCTCTTTCTCAACAATTTTTAATTGATTTCGCTGTAAATAACCAAAAATTAATCCAATTAAATTTTTTTTATTATCTATAACCCTATTTTAGTTGTAAAAATATTTTAGCTAATAAATATTTCACTACTGGAGATATACTTTGCTACAAAAATGTTTTCATCTCAACAAATAAAAATTTATTTTAAAACTTAATAATAATTGTTTATAAACAAGATAAATTTAATTAGATAGAAAATTTTAATGATATTTTAAAAATAAAAATGGCTTTCTGGATAATCTTATTTATAACATGGACAGACAGATAAGCCTCACATTCTTCATAACTCTTAAGTAAACACAAATAACTCTACTGGCAGAGGAACTCATAATTTAAGTAATTATATTTTAACACTTTAAAAAGCATTTTTTTTTTCAAGCAGTAGTACATTAAAATATGTTTAGGATTGAGATAGATTTATGAAATGTGAATCATTTAGCTTATTAAATAAATCAATTTAATTTGATGTATTAAATAATAAGATTAATGAATAACTAAGTAATAAATTGAGATAAAATTTGAGTGAAATAAGAAATTGAATTATCTAGGTTTGTATTATACTGAAAAATTTGTGAGAAAATTCAACTGATACAACAGTGCGCAAAGATTTTTCTTTTTTTTTTTCTTTTTTTTTAATTTAGTGGTAAGTATACTTAGAAAGGGCCAATAATTTTGAATATATTTTTTAATAGACTTGCAACTCTTTTCCTGCATAGAAATTTTAGGAATTTTTTAAGTGTTTTTAAGGTAATTTGGAATAAAATGATTTGATGTACTATTAACCATTAATTTAATAAATTTGTTTCAAAAATAGTGAACAAATAATTTTAATCTAGAATACAATAAATAATTTTAAATTTGCCTTTATAAATAATTAAATAAAACAAAAAAAGTTCAAGAAAAATATAACATTCTAAAAATTTATTCATTTTGAATAATGTTTAAAACAATGAATATTCTTCATGTTTTACCACCACTGTACTCTTCATACAATATGAAGAAAATTAGATGTATATTAAATTAGACAAAAATTAGATGGTTTTTTTTTTTTTTTCAGGAGTCAGAAATTTCTAGTTTTAGAAGCAAGGTAACTTCCCAAATTTCATTCATCTAAGCAGCTGCACTCCTTCATTATAGTTTTTACATACATGTGTGTATACAGACAGACAGATGGCCAACTCGTTGACAGATATGGTTTAAAATTTTGATCTGGTTCCACATTTTAGAAACTGTGTTACCAATGCAGTACTTCATGTTTTGAAGTACTGACCATATTCACTTGCAATTAGACAAAAAGAAAAAAAAAAAAAAAAAAAAAAAAAAAAAACCCTTCATGGGATTGGATTTCATGCAAAATTTCATAGAAATTTGCAAATTTGAAGTTGAAATTCTAGATCAAAGCATTTTTGAGGTAATGTTCAGTGAGAATTAAATCGTGGAGATTGAAAAAAAGTTTGAACTTGAATTTTTTGATGATTACAGTTTTTTCTCTTTAATTACTTTGGATATAAAAAAGTAAAAAAAAAAGTATTGACATTAATTTAATTTTGGTAAGAATAACAAATGATCTACAAGTAACTTTATACCATGATTAGCATTTTGGTTTATTTGTATGTTTGGAAGCTTTGAATCATTTAGTGTATTTAATTTTGAAAGTTCACAGTGAATGAAATACATATTTTCCAGCATATTTTTAGAAGTTCTAAACGTTTGCACAAAAATTAATTGAAGTAAAATTACTCTATAAACAAGTAAATGCATGTAGAAAAGAAAAAATGAGATAAAATTGTCAAAAACTAAAACATATGGTTTTCCCTGAATACAAAATTTATCATTAAAAAAATCAAGTAAATGAAAGCAATATATTTTTTGCTATCTGAAAGAGGCGAAAGAAGAGTCAAATAAATGAAAAGAACATATTTTCACTATACTATCAGTTTTTCTCTAAACTGAGATAAAACCTTTACCACTGATCTCTGAATTCATTGAGATCCATTAAGCATAGTAAGATTTGATTTTGCAAAGAAAATACAGTCATAAAAATTGGGCAGATCTAGTGTGGTGAAATGTCCTCCCCCTCCCCAACAAAAAGAAAAACAATATGCGTGAGAATAAATAAAATAAAATAAAAACTTTTTTTTAGTAAGCACTTTGTTTTTTATGATGCCTGTGTAACGGACCATAAAAAAAAGCAATTTTTAAGGATTTTTAATGATGTTATGCATCTTGTTTTTGTCTTCTGTAAAATAAAAACTGGAATTAAATACCTTGTTTGAAATTTTTGAGCATTTGAGTTCCAAAATCTCACTATCTATCTATTTACATTGCATTTCTGTTGCAGATTTATTGTTTAATAATGTTAATTTATATTGTTTAATAATGTTAATTTATATTGTTTAATAATGTTAATATACATTGTTTAATAATTCTTCAATTAACAAAGTATAATTTTCAACACAACATAATGAATTATACAGCAATAAAGTAAAATATGGAGCAATTTCAAAGTGAATGAAATGTGTTTATTTTGTTGGTTTGCAAATAAAGTGTTTTATAATTTTATTATCAGGAAATTAAAAAAAAAAAAAAACAAATTACAGAAGTCTATGCAAGAATTATATGAATAATGTAAAGAAATGCCTTTCAGTGCACTTTTTATTTCAGTAAGCAAGGTAATGTGGATAAAGCTTGAGGATGATGGCATTGTCGTCAGAAAGTTGTTTTAAAACATTATCCTCAGTTTCTGATACTGATGCTGAATATGTACTTGATTTAGGAATTTTCGATTTTACCCCATAGGTAAATGAATTTCATTTTCATAAATTTTTATACTGGAATCTCATGAGAGAGAAATATTAAGTCCTCAGGAATTTAAAAAAGTTCTGCTATTTAGTGCTTTAGAAAGGCACATGAGAACTTTATATATACATCTGAAAAACTTATTTAAATGCCCTTAAGAATGTTGTTTTAAATTAAGGAGCTTAAAAAATGTTATTGCAAATTTGTGACTAAAATCTACAAAATGAGATTTAAATGCCTATTCATAAAATGGTCAGGTAAGACCAAAATAATCCTTAAATGACATTTAATCTTTCTAAATATTATAATAAGAAATTAATAAAATTCAAATAAAAATAAACTAATCTATAAATATAGCTTAATTTCTATTCTAAGCCACCTAAAGTATGATTAAAGGCAGCTGAACTTAACAGCATGAAAAAGGATATGAAGCATATTCTTATCTCCAATTAAATAATTCTGAATATGATTTTAATGTATTTTGAAAAAATCAGAGATTTTGGTAAAATTTATTTTCAAACATCAATGATTTACAAGTTGTATAATAAAATGAACTCTGTATAAAAAATAAAAGAAGTATTAGATTGCCATATATATAAACACACATAATATATTATCTACCAATGATGCAGCAACTAAAAATTTTTATGTATTGTCATCTTGAGACATCTTTAACTGAAGTAAAATAATTAACTGAAGTACTGTAAGTCAAAAATAATTAATGATTAAATGGCAAGTTATAAATAAACATTATTAACATAGGGAAAAGGTTGTAGATGTCATAAAATTTGCTTACTGAAAATGTGTATTAATTTTTGATAATGATAGAACCGACTAGAAATTCATTCATAGCAGATATTATTCTGCTAACATAGAAAACTTTATGCTTCTTCTGGGTCATCTTAATTTCAATAAAAATTCAGAGTTACTTTATTCAAATCCTATGAATATATAAAATTGACGAACATAAATTACATTTATTTAAAACTTTACATTTTTAAAAATATAATTGATTTCTTTATATTTAATTGTTTTAATCAGTTAATTACTTTCTGTAAATTAAATTACCAAGGGAAAATATAGATGAAAAAAGTATTAAAGCATGAAATAGTCATTTAACAAATTGACCTAAAGTTTTGCACTCATAAATGAAGCAATTCAACCGACTGGCTTATCATCCTTGTTTCAGAATTGATACTTATATGCTAAATTCTATAAAAAATCAGAAATTATAAAAATTTAATTAGCTAACTTGCAGGGAAAAAAAGTTCATAGCTTATTACAAAAGTTATCATTTATTTTTTTCTTAATTGTGATGATAAAGCATCACAATATGAACCATTGTTAGATTCAAGATATTTTGTTACAAATGGATACTTTCTTTTAATATAATATCCTAGATGTTATATTGTTCTCTTAAAAATCTATTATTTAAATTCCCCTTTATTTAAATTTTTTAAAGAAAATTATAGGAAAGGAACAAAGCTAACAGAAATATAGTGAAACTAATAACAATATTGAATATTAATAAAGATTTTTTTTAGTTTATTTAAAAACCAATTCACATAAATAACAGCTATATATAACTGAAATTATTTCTGTTAAAGATACTTGAATAGTAAAACATTAATAAAATTTACCTTTTCAATTCTTTTTTCATTTGCTTCTTCTAATTTTGTATGGAAATGCTGAATAGCATTTATAAAGCGACTGGTTCCGATAATATCTTCAATGTATTCCAGCATACCTGTCTCTTGATCAGTGAGACCTTTGGGTTTCATCATTGAAATTAACTCAATTTCTCCCTGAAAAAGATATCAAATATTTGATTGACCAGCTATTGTAAATTATTTATTTAAAAAGCTCTTTAAATTTTATGTATCAAACAATGTTTGACAGGGATGTAAAAAAACACAATTTAATTTGAAAAGAATCAGATATTTCTAATTAAAAAAGTGTAAATTTATTTGCTAAACAAATTATATGAAATAAGACTTTGATAAAATGAGCTTTGAATATTTTTTTTATGCATTAGGAGGAAGAAGGCTTTTTATTTTAATGAATTTAAAATAAAAATATTTATTTATATTAAGAAAAGAAGAGAACACATTAGTTATAAAAATACTTACCTGCAAAACCATGAAACGGTTGAAATCTAAATCTACTCCATAGTTTCTTAATAAATTAGCTACTTCTTTATACTGTGCTCTTCTACCATTGATTTCGTAAGTAGAGGTGTTATCTTTATACCCAGTCCTTGTCACATTAAATTGTGAACCTGGCAGAATAGTAAAACTTTCTCCCTAGAAATATGTATGCAAGAAATTTATTAATCTTTTAAAAGTAATTTCAACTTTGATGTATAATGATTCTTTTAAGAAATACATACTTTTCAAAACTGCAAATAAATTACAGAAATTTTTATTAAACCTTTGTTCCAAAGTTTTGCTATGACAAAATAAGGTATTAACTTACTACTATTATAAGATATTAATACTTACTATTGGCACTACAAAAAAAAAAAAGATAATTGTTACATAAAATTATTTTCCAGAAGTGAAATATTTAATTAAGTGAAAATATTTGATTTGCATCAAACAGTGTTAATTATACATTTCTATGTAAAAAGAAATGTAATTCAGAGCAGCTACTAATTTTTAAAATGAACTGATTGTTGTTGTTGTAAGAAATATCTTACTGTGACCCTTTTCCTCCTTTCTCATTCATTCCTATTAATAATTGTACACAAATATGTAATTAGAATAAACTGCCATTTTGTAGATTTCAGATTCATTATTCAAAACTACTCCTAACTGTGTATAGTCTTTCATTTAATATCAAAGTAAGTGCAGTATTGTATAACAGACTATCAATAATACAATATTACTTTTTGAGGTAGCATTTTACAAAAAGAACTGTAATCTATAGCGTTTCTCTTTGAGTTTATTTTTTATTACATGTTTATATTCAACTGCATTTTGGAAAATCAGGAGTGAGAAGATTTTAAGTAAAAATAAATAAAAGCTAATTAAAATTTTAAAAAAAAAGAATTTAGAAAGTAAAATTAAAAAAATCTATGCATTTTGCATGGGGAAAATTGCCACAAAATTATACAATTCTTTTTAATATTATAATATTTTTTTTTAACTTACTCCTCAGAAATGTGCAAATAAACTTTTTCTACAATAAATAAATAAATAAGTTAAGCTATGGAATCATTGTATAAAATTTCAACAAATTTACAGAAAATATTTAAACATAAAAAATAAAATTAAAAAGAAAGATAATTTACTTGAAAGAATCAAGTACTTTATTACCACAAGTGGCAATATATTGTACTGAAAATTAGATAAAATTTAGTATCATTTTTTTTCAAAATAAAATGGCTACTTAATTCACTGATTTCTATGTAAATAAAAAGTAACACAACAATATATTGAATAATTTTCATTGACAAGAATCAATCGACTATAACTTTTACTTCCTTTTATAAACTAAACCAAATATATAAAATCTGACAAGACAAATGAAAATATATTAATGTTTCAGCAGATAATTTTGAATATTTGTACATCATTCATGCAAATATTCTTAATATCACTAATGTGAAGAAAATGTATTCTTTTATCATGCTGTAAATTTTTGAAGTTCTCTTTGTAAAAATAGAAGAGTACACTGAAACCATATATCGAAAAATCTTATTCATATGCAGTAGTTCTAAATGAACTACTGAATATAAAATAGTTTACCTAATTTATATTTTTAAAAACGTACAAAACATGGAATTTTAATGGAATAAAAATTATTTCAAAGAAGATTAAAAGTTCTTACCTCATCTTTTATTGTAGCAAAATTCACAGTCACCGAACAACTGTCAAGATCAGGATATTTTTCGCTTTTATGAATAAGAACACTCACTTTCTTGGATCGAATTTTTTGTGCTCTATATCCAAAAACAAAGAGCAAAGCATCAATGACATTGGATTTTCCACTTCCATTAGGGCCAACAATGCATGAAAAATTCTATCCAAGAAGAGAAGAAAAAGACAACTGTTATTACCAAAAATAAAAGCTATAATAATCATCAAGACCCCAAATATTATTAATATCAGTGCTTCGCCAGCTTGGAGACTATTTGTATATATACAAGTATGACTATTCAAAAACAAGAATTGCATTAAAGAAAATAAAGCTTGATTTGTGATCTTTTCATCAGAATTATGTATCTAGGTCAAATCTTGCATCAGACATATCTATTCATATATATATGAACTTAAGCTTTGTCAACTCTACAAAATCTTAGATAAACAGGATTTCATATATGCATTTCATACAAAAACTAGATCTATATTAATTTTTAAGCATATCCATTAAAAAAAACAATCTCCTACAATACATACACATGACACATATTTCTTCACTATATGTATTGAAGTTGGCTGTTTTTTCAAAAAACAATAGACTTTTTATACTAATATGTACAGAAAATATTATATTGTGCAATTTTAAATGTAATGTACAATTTTAAACATTATATATACCATAATTCATGATTTAAAAGATATAATTTTCCACAATTAATTAACTAATAATACACAAAAAATTAATATTCCTTTCCCACTTATATGTGAAAAATAGAATACCTTATATCACATTATATCTTATATCAATAATTTGTACATTATAGAAGTGCAAACTCCTCAATAGAATTTCAACACTCAGGAGATATCAATATGTTGCTCTATATCCCATTCTTCAATAGATTTTCCTCACATTTTGGTCATAAATAATATAAAGCACAAGGAAAGTTTTTGAAAACACTATGTGGCAATTGATTAAAAAGTTAATTAAAGTCATTATAAGCTATGTTTCCATAAACATAAGATTAATTTACCTTTAATGCTTTACCTTAGTATGTATATCAACTAGGATAAGATAGATTCAGCTGATTTTTTAAAAACATATCTATTTACAAAAAATTAATAAAAGTAAAAATAATACAGAATTTTTGACAAGTTATCTTATAAGCATTAGATACAGCTAACAAACAAAAAATATGAAGGGGGAAAATCAATTTAGTATATGGTAGTTGGTTTTCATTGACACATGCAAAGATTTCATAGATTTAATCAAATAAATTACAAAAACTTAGAGAATAATTTTGAAAACAAAGATTTTCACATTTCAAATTTATATATATCACACCTACATATTTAAAAAAGTGTAGATTATATGTAAAAACTCTCTTCCTTCCCCCCTTTATATTCAAATTGAGAATTTTTCAAAAAATTCAAACTGATTTCTTATCAACATTATCACAAATATATATACTCATTTTAAAATTAAATAAATCAGTAAAATTAATTTTAATGGTTTTTCTTAATTTGCTAAAGTTTCCAAAGTAAACTTGATAACAAGACCAATAGAGTCCTTCTTATTATATATATATATATATTTTACCTTATCAAATGGACCAATCGTTCGACTTCCAGCATATGACTTGAAATTTCTCACATTCAGCTCTCTAATTACCAATCTTTCCTTTGTGGCTTCAACAGACAAAGCAGGAGCAGGAGCAGCTGGTACAGTGATTTCATCAGCAGCTAGAAAAAAAAAGTGATATTAATTTTTAATAATTAGCAGCAGTGGTGTCAAATGTGGTTTATTCAATACAAGTTGATAACAAAGTGCCTGAAATTCCATCCAATCTTATGCAGAAGAAAATTTATTATCAATTCTTCAATAAATGAAATTTATAACAAAATCTCTTAAATATTATTTTAAAACACTAAACTAAAAACATACTATTTGAATAAAGAAATCCCAATCAATCTCAAACATGAATGTTAATGCAGTCCTTTTATTACTAACATTCAGATTTTGATTTGGCAGTGACAGATACTGATCAGATTTGTTTTTATTTGGGGTCCTGTTAATAGAGTAGTTAGTTATCCTTGTTATTTCCTGAATGCATAAATAAATCTCTCATATAGCTTTAAAGAATATGTTTAACGAAACAATTTTTGCTAAGTATCTCTTTCTCGCACGCATGCACTTTGTATGTATTCCTAGGATGTTTGTTAAGAAAGCAATTTTCCCACACTATGATATCAGTTTATATTAAATTAACCAATTTTTAAAGGAAAAAAAATTTACAGTGTTTTCTTTAAAAATCCCAGTTTGTCAAAAAAAAAAATCTTTTTTAAAGTTTTCTTCTTTTTTATCCCTTCTCAAATTTATGTTCAGTGGATTGCATTGATTTAAAATTATGAATATTAGTAAGTAAACTGGTAATTTTTGTACAAAATTTCAATAATTGATAAATTAAATTTCCAAAATAATTTAGAAAATTTATTGGTACTTGTGTTTTAATCATATGCTATTACTGAGCTTTTGGCTTAACTGTATGCCAATGGCAAATTTTTAGTATAATTACATGTCACTACCAAGCATAGACAAATTTTAATTATAATTAACATAGCATTTTTGATGATTAATCATTTCCATGTGTATAATATACAACTACCAATTTACTTTATTATTATCTTGAGCATAATTAAGGTAAATATATTATATACAGTATTCCAATACATTGAAATTTGGAAAATAATAAATTTTTCATAACAAAAGGACATGGCATTTAATGCAAATTTTCAATGAAGCATTTATAGAAAAATATCTTGTTAGGAAATAAAATATTTTTAAATAAGTCATCATAAAATAGCTTAAGTACACTTGTTATAAAATGTCTATATCACTATGTAGAATCAATTAGTTTTAGACATAAATAACCACAGATAAATTGGAACCATTTTTTCATAATGTCGAACCAGTGACTACAGCTATTATGTAAATTCATCAGTTTGGGCCAAATATAATTTGCTCTTTTATAATTAGATCAGACTGCATAGCAGTGCAAATCTCATAATAGAAAAGTAGACTTTAATTTGTCAGGTCAAGCCCCCCATCTGCAGGTGATAGTTGCACGGATTTGTAAACAGATAATGCAATCTATTTTTATTTTATTAATTGCTAATGGAATGTTGGAACAAATACATAAAATTTGGCTCAATAAACATTTTGCAACTGGACAAATTTTTCATAACAATTTCATTATTCCTTTTGATTATTGAAGTTTTTAATAAACAGTGTATTTTAAATTGTTTGTAATATATATAATAATTTTTTAATAATTTTCAATTAATTATTCAAAGATTTGCTGCATTCATTTTCTGCTAACTTTAAAACTAACTATTAAAAACGTCTTAAGCTACCTTTTATGGAAGAAACAAAAACTGTTACTACAGGTAGAAAAGTACAATAATATTTATATTTAGTAACTAAATTTATAAATAAGTATCAATGACTAACAACTATGTGATAATCATAAAACAAACAATAAATAAAAAGTGTAAATACAATAACCCGCTTTATGCTGAAAAATAAGTTTTCCTTACTAATACTGCCATCAGAGTGGACAATAAAGTCTGTTTTCACTTTTCCAGATGAATCGCAGGCTTCTTCCATCATTTGATATAAAGACTAGGAAAAGAATTTTTATTGGAATTTTAAAAAATCATAAAAATAACAGAATTTTAATAAAAATAAAACTGCAAAAATCTCTAAAATTCCTTTATAGATCAACAGCAACCAAAAAGGAAATTAGACAAAAATATAAAATTTATGAAATAAAGCATGCAATTTTTCTCTTACTGTAATGCTTTTTGTACTTTATGCATTATGATGGTATTTATATCAACAGAAAAATAATATTGATGCTTGTTAATAACTACTAATGAGGATATATAAAATTTATTTCCCTCACTTAAATATTAAAAAAGGCTAATTTATATTAGTTCTTTGAGAACAATGTCTATATAATATAATGTAACAAAAAAAAATCTTGTTGCAAATCCTCAAAATGTATCAATAATAAATATCTAAAGGAGTATTACAATTTATTTAGCAAGGTCATTTCCCAATGTTAGAAAAATAAATTGAATATAATTTTTACCTTTATCACTATTTTATCTAATTTATTAATAGATTATATGAATGAAAGCCAATTTTCATTAAGTTATAGGAACAAATAAGCTATTTCCCACTCTAGTTCCCAAGCATTCATTTTTGAAACACTCACAAATAAATAATTTCGTTTTTTAAAGTTCAGATTTAAATTTCTAACCAAAATATTATATGAAACACAATAAGGAATTAAAGCATTCCAAAATTTGCATTCCTTAGAATTGAGACACATTTTCTCAAAGATATTATTACAAAATATTGGAAGCAGCAGAACAGTTTTTTTTAATGTAAATATAATTTATGTCAAAATTTAAATATTACTAAATAGAGCTAAGCTATATAATATCAATAAGCTCCAAATATAATATCAATATAATTTAATGATATTAGAATAAACCAAAATTTTTAAAACTTATAATCAAGATAATTCATGTTAATATTACAAACTACGAGGATCAATTCATATTTGACTATAACACAAAGTTCATGGAAAAAAATTTCCCCTTAAACGAATAATTACATTACCAGATAATCTATAACTGGTGCTTAAAACTAAATGTCATTACCAGAACTACTATAAAATATAATCTTAGGTCAGTAATTTGTTTTTTTTATACATGTATGAATTCAAAAGTTGATTCATGCACTCGTACTGATTCATTCTCTATTCACGTCTCAATTTCTCAATCACTAGCTACATATTATGACAGTTCAAAAGTGTATGAATAAGCTGTATATTATGATTATAAAAAAAAAACTCAATTTGAAAATAAATTAATTTATAAATCCAACTAAACAACTGTAAATCAGTAGTTTTAATTAAATTCACAGTTACTGTGTCTGAAATTTGACATAATAATCAAATATTTTATTTTTAAAATCTTTCGATTCAAGAACTCAATTAAGAATTGTAAAGCAGCATTTTTTATTAATAAAAGAAAGTATTTAATAAATATACTTATTAATATTTAAAACATTTTTTAATTAAGAAATAGAAATTTCCTCATTAAAATCTTTGTTTTAATTAATAAACAAATTGAAAATAAATCTACTTTCTACCAAAACAAATTTCAGTTAGAAGATATTAATTAATTGCAGTTTGTAAATCGCTGATAAGTCCAAAACTTATTAAGCATTTTTAATAAATAAAAATAGCTAACCTATATTTTCACAAAAGTTGAGCCACGCAATTTTTTTTAGAAAAATTTTAAATAAGAATTTGTATCAATTATTTTATGACATCTGTTGTTTTTTGTAGTAATAGAAATTGGCGGGAACGATCAACGAGCATGCGTATCAGTGTTGTGCATCAAGATGGGAACCCCCCCCATTAATTAAAGTTATTTGAAAATAATATGTATTAGTGAAAACGTATGGAAAATTAATTTCCTTCTGTTATTACTTTCTCTTCAGCGAAAATTATCTTTAAGAAATTTTTAATCTTTAAAAAGTTTACTTGGAAAAATTTCGTTATTAATCACAATCTGTAAGTCAGGATCAAAGAAAAAGTTTTAGATTAAAAATAAAAAATTGAAAGGATTTATAAATAAGGCATAAAGTTATGGAGAAATTCATTTTAATTATACAACTAATTTTTTTTTCACAGCCATGATTTGAGAATTGCCTTCAGCAATAATACAACTCAATATTACACTAGCGCATGTTCTTGTTTCGATCGATTGGTTGAGCTGCTTTCTGCTATTTTTCGCGTACACCTTAAACATCGATCATCAACATTACGATTTTAATAACGTAAAATTGTATTAAATACTTTCATTTGGATAACAGAAAGTAGTCATTCATATAGAATTATTAAAATTTTCTTTTTTTTCTGAAATTATGCCTCCGTCTAGTGGTTCAGAAGAAAATCCTAGCCCACGAAAATTGAGCCCTTTCGTATTTTGGGCACAAACAGAAAATAATATTTCTCTTCGTGTCAGCTTACAAGATGTTTCGGTAATTATTTAAATAAATTTTAAAATATAATGGCGTAAAATTTGTTGAAATTTCCATTATTTTTCTCATTTATTGTGTATCTATCTACTCTTATCAGTAGAATGCATTTTGATATGCCATATCATGATGACTTTCCTTATTAACGAGGAAGAATCTTTCAGTTTTATTAATTCTGTCTTTAATTTTCATGTTTACATCATTTATTAGTGCTCCCTTTATATATAATCTCTATATATTTTCTATATTTGAATTATATAATGGATTTTAAATCTTTTTTTAATTTTTATTTGTTTAAAAGGGAGCAAATGGTTTTATATAAAACTTTTTTTTGAAAAAAAAATGGAATTTAATCTCTTAATTATTTGATTTATTAATTTTCCTAAGATTTAATTTTCAACCTTCAAGACATTTCAAATTCATATAATTAATTTCAATCCATGTGATTAATTCAATCCATCATAATAATTAGATATATTTTTATAAATGTTTTATAGATTATAGTTTTTTATAAATATCTATCTCACCAAATTGTGTTTGTGATATTTGTTTAAACAAACTGTTTTAATTCAGAATAAGGATTTTTATTATGTGTAAATACTCATACTAAATTTACCTCAATAATAGCTTGAACATTTTTTTAAATCCCAGGTCAAATCATAAATTAAATTAATTGTAATACAAAAAGTAGAATTTAATTATTTCAACTGCAGTTCTAAAATTCTAATATATTTGCATTCATAATGTTTGTATTATGTATTTTAAAATTAACTTTTTTCTGTCTCTTTTTTTTAAAATTCTATCACATTTTAATATGTTCCTTTGGCTTACTTTTGGCATCTCACTTCATTTTATTTTGTTTGTTATTATCAATTCTGATGTGTAAGCTCCTTCTGTTCGTATATATGTGTGTGTCTTTGTGGTAATCTCATTTTATCTGGATTTTTCAGACCAATTGTATTCTAATCTCTTGCATTCAAGACTTCCCTTTAAAGGTTTGAAGGTTTTTATTTCATATGTTGTAGCATCTACATGTGCCTAAAATAAAATGTCAGTTAATTAGGGAAAATTCTCTTCTGAAGCTATATAATCTTTAAATGCATCTCCACCCTTTTTTTCCTGTTTCCTTATTTGATGTGTGTCATCTCCTGATTTTAATTTTAGCAAATCTGAAAAATTGATGAAAATAAAATCATTGGAAGAACTTTGCCTGTTTCATATATACATATAATATAGGAAAATGGACTATAGATTAAAGAGAAATAAAAATTATAATTTGTGTTATTTCTTTTGATGAATCTTGATTAAACTTTCAGAATTGAATGTCATTTTGATATTTGCTTATATATAATATAGGTGCTATATCAAAAGAGACTATTTTTTAATACCTTTACTTACAAACTGGTTCATATACTGTTCGGCATGTTATTAGAATTAATTTTCCTTATGATACTTATCTTTTGTATATTTATTCAACTTATAGGTTATATTAATCCTATATACTGTTATTTTGTGATTTGCTATGGATAGGTTGATTTATTCCTGAGAAGAGTGTTTGCTGTATAGGTTGTCTTATTTTTCAATGACCTAAAAAGATGAAGGGACAGAATTTATTTTTTAAAATTCCTTGTTTTACTGGATTTCTTTTAGCTATAGTTGAAGATTATTTTGAACATTATTGAAAATAATGCTGATTCTAATTAATATTCTGTACTTGCAAATCTTTTGAGTTGTCAGAATTCTGTTAAATCCAGTCTAGTTCCACAATTATCATGATAATCTGATTGTATATTTTCTAACAACTTTTTTTTAAGCATCATCTTTTTTTAATTTTAGAAAATTTATATCAACAAAATGATTTTACTATAATTTTTTTATAAACTTTTTTTTTCTAATGTATTCTGAAAACAAATTTTCATAATTCTTGAATGTTCTAAAAATAGTCTTTACATATAATAAAATTAGTTAAGTGAATGGTTCTTAGTTTTGAAATATATTTTAAGGCTTTTTATTAATATATTGAGAAATTTGGGTTATCTTTAAAATTTTTAAAAATTACAATATAAAATCTTTTATGGGGTATCTAGCAATAGGTGGATTATTATATAATTTTAATTAAATTTTGTAAAGGGAAGTTTTAAGAATAAGGTGCAGATAGGCATACTATCCATGTATTTTTATTAAAAACTCTTCTTATGAGAGTTTGTTTTCTCCTATGTACCTGACTGCTAAAATTCTTTCATTATTAAAGAATTTTCTTTATTTAAAAGTTTTCATTAAAACTTTCTGATGTTACAATAGATAGTATAAAATTAAATGAGAGTTTTATGTAATCTCTTTCTAGGAACCAGAGATTAATACTGATGCCAATTCTATTGAATTTTCTGCTCATGGCATTGGAGCAAATGCTGGACGAAATGAATATTATTTCAAGTTTGTTTTCTTTAAAGAAATAGATCCTGTAAGTTATATTATTTAACATTCCATAGTTTTAGATAGATTTGCAAATTTTGCGGAATCGTTTTCTATTTGTTAATGTTATGAATGACTCATTACAAATTTTATTTATAGAAAAATATTTGTGAATTTTATAATATAAATGAAACAATCATTTCTGGTTGATGGATATAAAATGCTATAGTTGCTTATAGATTAAAATTGATATTTGATATGTTAAAATTATCTATATCTAGACAAGATTACTGGGCCTTAAAAAGAGCATTGATCTTCCCACCTTGTTGTTGGCAAAACTGTAGATTGCATGTTAGAAAATCTGGAATCTTTTTGTTTGGAATAATGGGTACAATTTCTCATTTTTTTCCTGCCAGCTTCTTTCTTATATACTCCTTGTTATTTTCTCATATGTAGGTAAAAGTGCTGAAAATCGCCTAGAAATTTTATACTAAAGATTATTAAAACTGATATTTTCACCTTTAACTACAGTCTTTAAAAAGTCTTTTTTGGCATTATGTCTAAATGACAAAATAATAAAAAGACAAATGAACTAGACGAATGAAAATTAAATTAATCTATTTTATTTTTACTTTACTATTTTTATTTTTACTAATTTTCAACTTTATCAAATTTTTGACTACATCATCACCATGCAACTGTATAACACTACTGTACTCTCCTTTCAACATGCTGCCATGAAGGTGAAAATATTCCTAAACTGGTGAAATGGATGAAATGTTTTTATATCAACATTATAAAGTAAAATGCCAGACATCAATGACAATAGTTTTTTTTTTAAGACTCTGGTAATTTTATTTGAAATTAAGACATTTTTTTTATTTATTTGTTTTGTGTACAATTTGTTATATCTGCACTAGTCTTATGTTATACAACATTTTATTATTTATTTGAAAGATGAGCTTGAAAATATAGTAAATTTCAAATTAAAAAGCAATTGTATTTATGAAAAATTTTAACAGCAGTTTGGTTCTTCTTCATGAATTTTACAAAACATGCAACAAATCAGTAAAAATAAAATGACTAATTTTCACAAAAAGGATAACTAATTTCTTTAAAATTGATTTTTTTTAATTTACAAAAATTGAACTATAAAAATCAAAAATGCTATATTTGGTGATATTGAGAGATTTAACATTTGTACTTGACTAATGAAAATGTCCTAAATTTTTTAATAAAATTAAAAGACCTGTATATAAGACAAAATTTTATACTTTAGGATTTAAAAAAATTACAAATTATCTTGGCTTATACTGAAAAACATGCAGTATGTTTTCTTCTTGATTTTTTTTACTGGGCTTTAAATTAAAATAGCAGATATATATCAAATTTTACATAAAATCTGAAAAATTACATTTTTAATATTCATATTACATTAATTTGAAAATAAATGAAATAACACCATATTGGGAAATATTAATTCAGCATGCAAACTGCCATTTATGTTGCATTACATACAATCAAATTATATGCATTTTAAATGATTTAATTTATTTATATATTGTGATTTCATTCATTAAAAATATTTTATACATATATTTATGCCTACATCATTATGGCTGATTTAAATTATCTCAGCTATAAAATTTACATGATTGAACATTTTAATTTCTGTATTAATTTTTTTTTCAGAAAGTTCAAATTTCTATGAAGCAGATGGCAATTGAAATTCTGATTGAAAAGAAAGATCTTGAATGGTGGCCACGTCTTACAAAAAATCCTGAGAAGCTAGCATGGTTGAAATTAGATTTTGACAAATTAAAAACATTTGATGATGAAGATGAAGAAGAAGCACATGATCCAGTATGTTTTGTATATTCAAATTTAAACATGTTGTAATTTAATGCTCTATTTTCACATAATATATTGTTTTCCCCTTTTTTTTAGAGACTTTATGATCCTACTGATACACTATCAAAATTTAAAAGTCGTAAAAGGAAGTATCAGCAAAGAGGTCAGTAAAAAGAAATTATTTATGAATTATCTTTTATTACAGTAGCAGTGTTTGTGTTATAAGAAGTGAATATAATTAAATGTTCTTTTTAATTATTATTTGCAGTGATTTTGTTTTAAGCTGATAATTGTTAAAGAAGTTTTTCCTTTATAGAAATGTATACTAGGGGGAAAAAATTGTTGTTAAATGCTATAAATCTGCATGATAAAGATTTATAAATAGGAATTACTTTAAAGCATGTATAAATGCTATAAATCATGTTATAGGTTATGTTAATAGTTATCAAAATTAACTTTCTAACCTGGCCATATATTATTTTGATCAAAGATTGTCAATCTTATCTAAACCTATATTTAACTTAAAATATTGCAGAATATTGTACTATACTTAAAATATTGCAGAATATAATATTATATATAATTCTTGAAACATATATTTTATAATCATGTTGTTGCATATTTGTATTCTTTTCAATGTATATTAGTAAATGAAATTTAAAATTTATTTTTCTTGTATTTTTGCAGTTGAAGATTTTCGAAAAATCTACTTATTTTTGTACAACTTATCACAATTCATTGGTTTCCTGTATGTCTTGATTGTATTAACTATTGAATATGCTAAAGAAGGTCCACGTACGTAATACATACATATTTATTTGCTTTAATACATTGTTAAAAAATAATTTTGTAGATTAGGGAGTGAGTATCTGCATATTCACCTTATAATATTTTTCTTTGAGTAATCAACCCACTTTTTATTATTATTTACTTCTCTACATTAATTAGTTTGTACTTTTTTCATCCTCTGGTTCATCAAAGTTTATAATGCTAGTTTTCTTAGTATGAATCCTTATCTTTGTATTTTTAAGAGAAAAAATATCAATAATTTTTATCAACCTGCAAATATATCAACAAAAAAAAAAAACAATGAAAGCATTAAAATGCATAATATAAAATTACTATACTTGACTTAATGGTATTTTATCTATAATAATTTAGTTAAATGAAAAGTTAATGTCTTATTATGCTAATTGAAAGGTAATTAACTCCATTAGATTTAAGTGGAATCAGTTCTCATATCTACAATTCTGAAACCATAGCACTGTTATCACAGTCCCATATTACTTTTAATAAATTTATTAACCACACATTTCCACAAAGGTTTTTGATAAAAGAAAGTTATATAATAGTCATATTCTGGCAAGGAAAATTATATGTATAGTCATATCAATAAAATTTTATCAGTTTTTTTATTGAAAATGAATAATATTCGATTATATTTGAAATGTTGTCAAATTCGCAAAGTTTACATTTTGTTATTTTATATTTGTTTCAATGTGTAAGTTGTATATCTTATTAAATCAGTATTGAATGCATTAAGGTAATATTTTTTGAGTCCATCATTTACATAATATGAATTTTATCAAATGTTAAAATGTGGAGTAAAATAAAATGAACATATTTGCATATTAAAAGTAATATATATGTGTAATATTAGTCAATATAGAGAAATTTAAAACATATTAATTATTGGTCTGAAGATATAAAAAGTTTTCTTTTTTTTTAATTATAATCTGGAAATAGTTTTTTTTTAATTGATGAAATATTAGTTTAATATTGTTAGAAGCTAATTTAGGTGGTTCTAGTCTATGACCATACTAAGAACTTTATGCATAAAATGCTGCAGATTCAGCAAAAATCAAATTATTAAAAGAGCATACCAAATTATTAGCTGAACTTTTTACAGCTTCAAAATAAGAATATCTGTTAATTTGGAATGCAGTTGATCAGAAATTGCTGTTTCAGTAATTTCTAAGCTTGTAAAGCTGATTAGTAGAGATGATGAAACAAAGAAATTGAAAGTTTTAGTAATTATTATTTGAAAGGTCTTAATAAAAAAGGATTTATTGTATTATACATTATTTATTATAAAAATATATAGCCTTTATTTAAAATAATTAAATTGTGATTCTAAAACTTTTTTTTTTACTTATCCATAAATATAATAATTTTTAACAATTGAAATGTAGAATTGAGAAAAAAATGAAGGAATTGAAAGAAGCAATTGAGTAGAATGATTTTATTCATGTATGACATTATCTGCACTTTAAAATATTGTTGCTGAAAAGAAAAATATTGCAAAAGCAATTATTAATAAGTAAGTAAAAAGTTTCATTTTTTAGCATACTGTTTCATTGCCACATACACAAAATCTTTAAGATATATTTAATGTTTGTTTCCGATTATAATCACTGTGCTTGCAGAAATGTTTCGTTGTCATTTAGAATAAGAATAGCTAATTTACATTTTTTTCATAAACAATTTGTTTTACTTATAATAATATATTGAAAGATGTACCTATTTCATTAAAATAAGAAGTTTATAGAATATTATTTCACTAAAATGGTATGTTCAGTGACAACTTATCAATTCAGTAGTGGTATTTCAACAGGTGTATTTCAAAAGCTTACATCATATAGACATCCTTTAAACTTGTTTAACTGTAAAATCAAAGTTCTTTCATTTAACATCAGATATGAAATTTCCTGCACTTAAGTACTATAAAATGAACAAAATGCATGGTTTATTTGATCCTTCTAGATTTAATATGTATATATAATGAATCTTTATATAAAATGGAGCTTTGTATAACATAGTTAAACTCAGACATGTGTTTATGTTACAATGAAAATTTTTTCGTCCATTAATAAAGCTTCTGTTTATATAGTTATTAATAAATTTAATATTATAAAAAATTAAAATTTGGGATTAAAAAGTGCTATGTAGAACCAAACTTTAACTGTGTTTGCACTAAAGTTTAGATAGATTTTTTGCATTTTAATGCCAGTTTTATTATATGAGTTATTAAAAAATGTTGGTAATTTTTATTTCATTAATTCAGTTATTTCAGTTTTTATTCCATTCCTCTTGATTTCTTCACTGAAAGGAAAAAGAATTTATATCACTTTTTGCAAAGATTTATCATTTATTACACCAATATAAAATTAATTGTAGTTTAAAAATGAAGCCTATATTTTTTCTAATACAAAAAGTGATATACAAGAACTAATAAACAATTTCACCATGCCTCATATTGATAAATCTTCTAATAACTGTGTCTTTTTTTGGCCAGTAATATTATTGTAATCTTCAGGAAAATGACACAATTCCAGATTCTTTAGATGACTATCAATCCCTATTTCCTACCATTATATTACTTATAAAACATTTCTTCCTCTAAGAAACAACCTGGATGCATATCTATTAATCTGCTAAAAAATTACTTATTAGAAGGGCATAGTTAAATTATAAACAATCATAAATCTGTAATGCATTTTATTCATAGTAAAAATCTTATTAGCATTTCTTTGGATCGCAAACTGTTAAATTCATACTACTGTATTGATATTTTCCCTGTTTCTTTAGAGTTTGGAAATAAGATGAACAGTTTTTTTGTGTTTATTAATTAGATATATAAGAGATGGAAAGTCTTTCTCCAAATGCAAGGTTTTCTGTATGATTTCTCTTTTTATTCTGCTACTGTTTTTTTCATTATTTGGGGAGGGAATATAAATTTGTACCTTTACAAGTTTCCAGGTATATAATAATATTATGTATCTGGGTATCACAGATTGTGTTATTATAGTTGATAGTATTTTTTATCCTATTGCTTTACTTCTTTTAAAAAATAACAATAACATTCTACAGAATTTGTAGGGCTTTAGAAATCCAATTACCTTTTTTTAGATAAGTATAGTTGTTCCAATCCCTTTGCAATAAGTATTTTCCTAGATTGTATATTAAAAGAAAATGATTATAAAAACAAATTAAATTTATTTCAAGACTGTAAAAGAAAAAGAATGATATTTTATTAATATTTTTCTTTAAAAATTTCCCCTTACATGGAGGAATGAGTTACTTGAGATAGTCTTACTAAGGAAATAAAAATATCAGTTTGCATGCAAGTCTGAAGTGTAATAAAAAAAAATCAAAATGAGATTTTTAACAATCAAGATTTAAAAAAATAGATATATTCTTTCACATCCAATCAGAGTTGCCACATCACTGAATAAACAGTGAAAACCAGGTAAACACAGAAAATTTAAAAATGTCTAAAAAAAGCATGGTTAAATGTAAGGTAAATCATAAAAATGGAAGTCCTTAGTTATTTTTTTCCCATCTAAAAAATGCTGATCTCTAAAGATTGCAAGAATAAGAGATCATAGTCATAGCTTCTAAAAATGAAACAATATCATTCTCGATTTTGTAATGTAAAAACACACTCCTTTTCTCTCTACCTTATTTTTCTCTATAAATCAATCCAGTTTCGATTTGCCAGACAATTCTTCTTTTTCCATGAAAAAATGATGCATCAAATCTGAAAGCAACAAATTTTATGCCTGAAAATAAATAGATTTCAAATCCTTTAGTTCAAGAACAATAATGTAAAGCTGAACTTTTATAAGAATTAAAACTTATTGCAACACATTTGTGTTTTATTGCATTCAATGATATATCAGAAATATTTTCATATATGTTTACTGAAAGTGAAATAGCTAAAAAATGTAGTTAGTCGGTACAGAAATGTCATACCTTATTTGTTAAGGATAGGCTCCATGAAACTGATGGCTGAAAAATCTGCAGAAATTGATGCCTAAATACATAAACTGACAAAAATGAGTAAATAAAAAAAAATAATCTTGCTTTGCAATGTTTTTTTAAGTAATCATTAAATGATTTGTATCATGATAGCAGAAATATTTTGTATTTTATTTCACCCAAGTCCTTAATTTTATGTGTTAAAGAATATGAGAGTTAATATATTCCCCCTCCCTTATTATATAAATTTTGTCTTGCTTAATTCTAGATAATAAATATAGATTTTTTTTTTTCTGTATGTCAATATAAGCCTTTTAATATGCTATTCCGAATAATGTTGGAATTGTTGCTCCTTTTCTTTCCTTTTCCCATTCTTTAAAACCATATTCCACTATAACTAAAACATAAGTACCATTTATGCATTTCCTCATATCTTAAATATACATTCAAGGAAAACACAGCGATTTCTTTTTCCAGATTTGAGTAGCAACCCGGATCCAAATTAAATTTTTAATCTCATTTGGATGTCAAAGCATATTATTAATAATGTAAATGTGAGAGGATATAATTAACTATATGAATGTGAAAGCATAGTCTGTTAACTACTAGCTTAGAATCTGCAGTTAACAACAACAACAAAAAAAAAATTTCCAATGTTTTTCTTAGACCAGTGAATTCTTAGTAAGGATAAGTGAATAAAATTAATATATAGAAATAAACGGCTTTTCAAAAATTCCAGAAAGTGTTGCACTATGCTGATGATTCACCTTTAATTATGTCATCTGATATCATAATGTCAATTATGTCATCGTTTGATTTTTGTCTTTTTTTTTTTTTTTTTTGTATTAGTATACCATCTGATATCTTTCAAGCATTAATTTGTCTGTTAATTTTCTACAGAATTCTTGGAAAAAGCTTATCCTCTTGTGCAAACAGCATTCACTTTTTGCCAGGTCTTACAAATGTTAGAAGTTATCCATCCAATGCTTGGTTACACAGCTGGAAGTGCATTTGCACCATTTCTACAGGTAAATTTTTTATGTTGCTTAATTTTTTCCATTCCGTAGTTTCTACTATTTTACATGTAAGCTAACATGTTAAATGATCATTTTGTCTGTGCTGTAATATATCATCAAATCCGTTGACTTATAAAAGCCAATATTTGTTTTGATATAATTGATATAGCACTTAATATAATTGACATAACGCTTAATAGCATTGAAATGCTGTCATTTTTTAATGTATAAATTAAGCTTAATATCTTATTTTTCATTTATTAACTATCAAAAATTCACTCTTCTATTTTATTAATTATGAACATTTTCTTTACTCTATAAAGAACTTGCAAATTATTTCCTTTAGACTTTTCAAAATTTAATCAAAAAGTAAAACTGTAAGAAAATGTTCCATCAGTTTTAGTTTCTCTTATACAAAGTATTAAAAAACAAAGAATATAATCTTCAAAAAGTTCTCAGAAATCCTATTTTCTTGTTCTCATATATGAAAAAAAAAATGTTACATCTGTCTGCTAATTCAGCAATTGAAAAGTTAATTAGGAAGTTAGATGCAATTATTGTACCAAAATTATTGATATCTTGCATGCTTTAAATGAAATCTTGAAGTAGAAAGTGGTCATTTGTATGCAGACACAGTATGATATACAAGAAATTTGGCATACTGTTTGAACATCAGCATTGTAGATTTATATATGGATTGGTCCATTTATCAGTGGATCATCTGTATATTTATTTATGTATTTAATTACTCATAAAGGAAGCAAGCTAATTATATAAATTTCTGATAAGCCCTTTAACTCCTTTTTTATTATTATTCGTAGAAGTTGAGTTTTTAGTAAAAGAGACAGTGAATTATGAAAACTTAAATGATCTTGTATCAGATTCTAGGGAAGGAAATAAAAGCAAAGATACATTTGTATTGATTTAAAATGTCTTCCTCAATAGCGAATTCACATCTACGTAAAGACAGCTTACCAATTTAGTTCTCATTAGTGAAGTGTAGTTGCTAAGCAATTTACATTTAAAAAAAAACTATGGAGGAAAGAGCTCTGGAGAAGTGACACTGGAATTTAACAAAATAACAACAATTCAATGTTTTATGCATTCACTTTAAGCCCAGTGTGTAATATATCATGTAAAAGTTTATAATGCCAAAGGAATCGATAATTCAACATCTTTTTTCTATATGAGAGTATGTGTGTGTTAAATTATTCGTATCATTTAACATTTTTAATAATCCAGCAAACTTTAAGTGGCATAACAAAAATGCTTATTCATTAGAAAATAACTTAGAATGTGTTAAAATTAATATAATATTTTTTATACTACTATGTTAATATTTCCCACAATTTTTAAAAGTTCTTAATATCTGATTTACTTAACAAAGTACAATTAAATTATGTAATTTTTATAGTAAAAAAAAAGATTGCCTTGTAAATTTATTTATTCCTTAGTTAATGAGATAACCTTCCATTATGAATATAAGTTTCCATACACATAGATGAACAAATTTTTGAATTGCATTTAGTTATATGTAAACAAGCTGAATGCTATAAAAAATTGTTAATCAAAGGTTAAAACATGAGTATAGTAAAATGACAACAATTCAGATTCTTTTATATTTTTCAAAAAAATAAAAGCTCAAATATATCTTACCATATTTCATGAAAACAGATATAAGGATACAGATAAATTTAATATCTGCACGTACGAAGTTGTAGAAGGCATATATAAAATGATTTTCATATCACAAATATGTTTTATTTCATCTAGGTGGCAGTAAAATTCATTGATGGGTCTACTTTCTTTAAATATAAAAAGATTAAAAAAAGTATCATGAATGAAAATTTATTCAACACAATTAAATTGATTTCTTAATCATTTCATTTTCTATTAAAAAAATTCTTTCTTGCCATTCTCCTTATAAATATATAGCCATTGAATAACAAGGAATATTTCGTTCTTTTACAAGAAAATAGCATTCTTAGTTATATCCATATTATTTATTTTTATGGAATGTAAATCATCTATATCAAATTTTCTCCTCAATTGTCACTTCTTGAGCCAATATAATTGTGTATCCCAATATAATTGTTCTGCATGCTGTAAATATGCCAAATGTGCAATGTCTCTAAGATTTAGATCAAATTTACAATGATAAACTATAAGATTTTTTATTACTATGACATTGTTGTAATATCATGGATTATATAACCCTTACTTGATTTAAAAATAAATAGTTTTCTATAGTAGTATGGTGTAAGCTTTTGAAAAGAATTTCTTATGGTTCAAAAGTAAAAGAATCCTTTGGATGGTGAGAATTCTCGGTTGCTTTTTAATTATCAATATGTACAAGCAGAAATCTATATTATCATATGTATAATATAATTCATTTTAAGAGTCATGTTACTAAAATATTTCAATCTTAAGAATTTTTCTATATTTAGTGCATTAAAATAATATAACATAGAATATGCAATATAGAATTTTTTTTAAAAAAGGAATGAATCTGCATTTATTGCTTCCATGTTATTTTTGGTTATTTTTTCTTCATCTTCAGTGAAGCATTAATTCACTTTACAAAGCATATTTTAATCCATTGTTGTAAAGTCCCATATCATCTCTTGAAACGATGACTTAATTATTATTTATTATACCTACACATAACAGTTAAATTATCCACCATTAAAAAGCAATCATATTATATGCAATATCTATATAATAAAATATTTTAGATTTTTTTGAGAAAATTCTCCATTTAGTTTACTGCCTTGAAAGTGAAAATACAGTACAATTAAATACAATTACATTTAAAGAATATCTTTCTATGTTTTGAAGAATTTCAAAAATAATTATTGCTAAAAATATTGTTAAAAGACTGTGCAATTTGTTTATTATTTAAAAAAATCACTGATTAAGCTAAGAATTATTTTAAACTATATCCATACTTAATGTAGCTTAAAAGTTTATGAAACCAACACATTTGTCATACTCATACAGAAAAGTAAAGGCATATATAGTTACTGCAAAAGCTATTATATTATAAAATATTGACTAAATATTTTAGGTATTTGGACGCATGTTCATGCTGGTTGGAATGATCAATGCTGAACCTCGTATACAATCAAAACCTGCTGTTTTTTACTTAATTTATGTTTATTGCATAAGTGAGGTTATTCGGTAAGTTACTTAGCTTTTAATATCATTTCTTGAATTTTTAGATAAAAACTTGTATTTTAATAAAATTCAGTGATCCACTTTACAAATAGTAAATTCAATTCTGGAAAATGCATTTATTTTCCATGAACTTAGTAATAATTAAAATCTTTCATATAATTGAAATTCTTTGTTTTCTTATTGTCATTTCATTGCTGCAAGCAAATATCTATGTTATTTTAAAATGAAGCATATTGAAACTTGAATCTTGCTAATTATATGAGTGATTTCGAACTTTATTTAAGCAATAATTAAAAAAAGGTACTTCCTTTAAAAATATTTTCTAAACTGCATCAACATGGCTGTATTTAAAACCATATTCCCTGTTATCAGCATTCCTTCCTCAGAAGACTTTGTTTCCCTTTGGATTTAGTTTAAAATTTTGCTCTTTAATTAATCTGTTATTTAAATATTTAGAAAAATATATTATAATATGCATTTAATTACTTTATACTGATTGTGTTTTTATTTTCACAGATATCCTTACTATATGCTGCGTGTTTACAATGTTGATATTGGATTTCTTACATGGCTTAGGTACACAGTATGGATTGCACTTTATCCTTTAGGATTTCTTTGTGAAGGTAAAGCATTATATTTTTTAACAGTAAAGTATTGCATTTTAAATTTAAAAAAAAGAAATAAAAAATCACTTCTAAAAACTCATTTTAACTTTTTCAGGAATCATCATTCTGCGAAACATTCCATATTTTGAAGAGACACAAAAATACAGTTTGTTTCTCCCAAATAAGTGGAATATCTCCTTTTATTTCCCATCTATTTTGAGGCTCTATCTTTTACTTGGTTTATTTCCACGTAAGTATATAGTAAAATTAGTATTTTAAGCAATGTATATATAAACTTTATGTATTAAGAAAAAATTAAGTATGCTATTGGTTTTTTATACAAAAGAATTCTGCAGAATTATATGAAAAAGAATGAATATATCATTATTCATGGAATTTACAATGGTGGGGGGGGGGACTATCAATATAGATCAACCACAGTTTTGTCTTATCAACTTTACACCAAGTGTAAGAATTCATTCTTCAAGAATCGGATTGATTGAATATCAATTTTTTGCAAACTAAGAAAAATAGTTTTACATTTCAGTTAATTATAAATTGCTTAATAAGTCCATTAAAAGATGCATTTTAACAGCATATAAATTTGGTTCTTTAAATGAAATTTTATCATGTTTTCTGTACATACAATATTGATTCAAAATTCCCATATAAACAAATGTTATATTATATATATTACTACAATCAAAGCAGTCTGTTATGTATGTCAGTCTAAAACTGATATATATTTTGACATATGTTCATAATATCTTGTTACTTCTGCATAGTTTGGAGACAAAGAAACATAATTGAAATTTCTACACCTTAATATAACAACCAAGAATATTATTAATGAGTGTTTATAATAGTACAGAAAAAGTCAATCCTGACTCTGCCACTTAATAAGATCAGTGGTGTATAATAAAAACAAATAGCATTTAAACAAATTCAAAATAAGAGGGAATAATAATGTGTTTACAAGTTTTTCACTTTTCTTATTAAATATTTACTGATTCCTTAACTAAAATGAGTTTGAAATGATTTTAAAATCTTTTCTACCTTTTATTACAGTTTTATATTTTGCTATGACCCATATGTACCGTCAACGAGTGAAAATTTTGGGAAGAAGTCAGCATCGCAAAGAAGACTAGTCAGTCTCGTTACATTTTCAATTATGTAAAGGCATGTACAAATTTTATTCTGTGATTATAATAATCAAATCTTTTTGTACAATTTATGAGATTAGGAAAATTTTAAATCATTGATACTTATTAGCATTAATGAAATGCTTGCAATTGAAATAAATTTTTTTTTTCTGCATAAATTGCTGTTTTATTGTCAAATTATATTTTGATCTTACCTATGCAAGATATACCATATGCAGAATGTGCACTGTTATCATAACCCAATAATGAATTTCTAAAGACAAACATGTAGTTTGTAACATAGTAATTCAGAATATACTTTAAATTATATTTTATGCCGGTTAAGTCTATATTATAACTGATTATATAATTAAAAGTTAAAATTCTAACTTTTTATATTGTCCTCCAAATTTATCAATCATAATAAATTATTCTTGATACTGTTAACATTTGAAACAAAAACAAAAAAAAGAAATCCATTGTTCTGTGATCAATTTAGGAAATATTGAAAATTTCTATTTTAGATAATTTCGAGGATCACTGGCAAACTAAAATCATGTATTGTTCTTTAAAATAAAATTTTTAAAAGACCTTATTTTAGCTTATAATTTAGTCAATTTTAATAATAAAATGATATGATTTTATTGTATATTGATAATTTTTTACTAAATATAACTGATAGGCCTAGGGGACCATAAGTAAGAACATAAAGTACAATTATTAGCAATTAAAGCATTGAGCTCTCTGAGACTATATTGTATATCTAATGATTTCGAAATTAACTATTAGGCCCAAATAAGAGTGGAACCTTGTGAATAACTTACACAGCAAATTAAATATTTCTTTAAAAAATTAATGGAATTTCCAAGGTATCCTCCCTAAAAATAAACTGTTACAAGTTTAAAGGAATAAAGCCATAGAAATTTAATATGTTTTAAAATTCATCATGGTTTGATTTTTTATATTGTTCTAATCACTGATTAATGTTCTGCATTATAATAGACAAAAATTCATTTTCAAATTATCAGATGGTATTTCTGATATTAATTGATAATTGACTTCTGAAAATATTATTATGAACACATGACTGTACAAAATTTTAATATAGCAGAAAATTTCATTGTGGTAAGCATGCCAGGTTAGTTATGATTATTTTGCACTTTTAATGAGTAAATACATTAAAGCATAAAATGCAGGATCAAATCAGTTAAAATGTAAAGTTTACTAATGTTTTCCAGTTGTACTATTTCTCAAAATACTGACTTGCATCGTGTTAAAGTGAAAGTAGGAAAGGAAGTTAAATTTTTCATTAAAATACAAAACATCTTCCTTGTCTAAGGATAGAAAAAATGTAATATTTTACAATATATCTATCATCAAATTATTACACACTTTAATCAATTTCACCATGAAGGGAATAAATTAATATATTCTACTAGGAAGACATAAGAAAGTAAAACATTGTTTGAAATTAATGTTTTATTTTCCATGTATTAGAAACATGTACAATGAAATTGGTAGTATGTCAGTTATAAAATGCAATATATACAAAATAAAATTTGATTTTCATAAATAACATCAACATGGTGTGAGGCATGCCATCAGATGTTCTAGCTTATTTAAAAAGTTCCTTCCTTCCATTTTTTCCAATGTCACTTCCCTGAAACTTCCTGCCAAGTTTTGCCACTTTCTATCACGCACCAACGTACTAGGATAAAAGTCTGTAGTTTGTGGAGAAAAGGACACACTCACATGGATTCCATTCTTTGGACTACAGCGAAGAGCTATCACCCTGAAATTATAAGTAGGTAGTAAAGAACAATTAACGTAATTTTTAATTTTTATCTGTTATCAAAATTTATTGCCAATGGGCTTAAAAGTGACTCATTATATATTAGATTAATATGTACTTTCTGTCCTAAGCCCTCTAATTACAATTAATGCATAATCAAATTATGTCCTCTACATTACAAAAAGGGTATAGACAAAAAAATTTTCTTAAATCTATAAGAATGAATGTTTCTAAATGTACCAACACTAAGAAATTTTGCAATTTATTTGTTAAAAAGCTATCACAAACTAGAAAATCAAATTATTGTAGACAATATCAACACTAAATAACAATAATACATAAATATTACCTGTCACCAGCAGGAGATGTCATCAAAACTGAAGATGCATTTCCAGTAGGTTCTACATTTCCTACCCCTAGATTAATGCCAGAGGACAGCACTTTCCATCCCATTAGTTTTGCTAGAGCTTGGGCTGCATTCACTTGATGCTGAGAGGCCTATTTCCAGAAACAAAAAAAGTTTTTAAATACAAATAACTGCAGTTAATTTATATTTTAAATAGATTAAATTGACTTTTTTGTCACAACCAATATATTTCTATTGCCTCTTCGTGAAGGGATCCCTTATAAGGAAATTCCAAAGCAAGCAATGAAGAAAGTAATTATAAATTTCATCTCCTAAACAGAAATAGATTCGTAGAACTGAATTTTAATCACAGAAGTAAATCAGATCTGCATTATAAGAACATACACCTGGCACATGCAAACAGAAAGGGATTTATTGTCATAGAGAAATACTGAACATAAAAAATAAATAAACGTGAATCATTTATTTGGGCTGCAAACAAAACTAGAGGCAAAAGAAGCCTAGTGTTTGAGTGAGAATGCAGCCATTGGTAGCATCAGAAGAAATACAGTACATAAATAAAGGTAGCCAAAATACTATACTTTCCCAGAGGAATCAACATTTGAGATGCTTTATTGTTTATTGTTAATTTCGTTCCAAGTATGAAAAGACTGATATTGCTTGATTAGATTTATGTATTTTTACACAATGTGTTGAGAATAGTAATGTATGAATTCAATTAACCTTTAACTTTTGGGATGTCTATAAATAATGGCAACTCAAAAACATTACTCATCAACATTGGACTACAAATGACAAAAGCAACATGACTTTGCAAAATGAAATCTGATTACATATGTTCCAGTCTTAGATAATCAAACTACCCAAGATATATATTCAGAAATTTATTACAATTTGATAATTTTTAATACATAACCCTAGATTAAACGAATGATATTCATAAATTAATTTTTTATATAAAGAATGAGAATAAATCCAATATTGTGTCATCTGAAATTAGATTACCTTGTTTTTTATGTTAATATTACAAAATATCCACAGCTATTAAAATGCCAAATGAGCTATCTTGAAAAAAAAAATGTATTTTCTTTCTCTTTTTTAAATGTACAGTTTCAATTGAAAAACAACATTTATGTGATGCTGTTACTTTTTCTTCTGAAAACAATCCTTCCTCAAAAAGAAAATTCAAACTCATTTTTGAATGGTATTTAATACTTTAATCATTTTGACTTTATAAACAAACAAATTAATTAAGCCATACACACTAAAATATTTATAGCTTCAAATTTTTATTTTAAGATTTTCAATGCTTTTGTAATTAAAAGAAACTAATTTCATATACAAGGCATAATAATCTAAAATACAATAATAAGGCCATTGTTTTTGAACAATAAAAAATCTTTCAATCACTTACTTGGCACATGAGAAGATATCGAAGCTCTTCTGGTTCATAAGATAATGACATGGTTCTACCATCCCTACAAATTGCCTTCAAGCTCTTTTCCTCCACATGAATAACCAATGGTGTTCTATTCATCAAAAATTAAATATTGTTTTTAAAAAATTTTATTTTTAATATTTTGTACAAAAAAAATGTGCTTTTTTTAAAACATAATTTTCTATTTTCTTTTTTTAAAGAGATGTAATACATAGCCAAGAGAGGCAATTTTTAAAAAGTTATGAAATTTTAAAAAATGAACATTATGCAGGACACTTTTTTTCCAAGAAACATTTAAATTATATTTAATAAAATATTATAATCAAAACTGCAGATTAAGATATTTATTTTAAAACCTTTATTTCTAAAATTACATTAAAATTTTATTATACAAAGATTAAATTTATAAAAGGAAAAACAAGGATTAAGAAGCGGTATTTATATTGAAAAAGAAGCAACTTGCTTTTATTATTTCCTTAGGTTACTCTTAGATTTTAATTAAATACTATGCTATTTATTTCCAGAATATAAAAAAAGAGGGGAGTGAAAATCAGAACATTCATGAAAATAATTCTAGTAAATCAGAAATTCTTCAACAAATACTGATATACAACTTAAAACTAATTTTATCCATTCAAAAAATGTTTAAAAAATTTATATTATTCTAAAACTATATATAAATTAATTTGAAACAAAAAACAAAGCTAAATGCAAGAAAAAACATTACCTGCACATAGTTTCATAACCAAGAGTCATGATGTTGATTTTTACACTACTTAGTGTGGGGCTACTCAGACATAACCAATGTGCCACAATCAAAGGATCTTTTATTTCACAAGCAAAGGTGTCAATTATCATCATTGTCCTAATTTTTTAAAAAAAATTGAAATGGGAATAAAAAAATTATTTCATAATAAGACATTAATAATTTTTTTTACCTCATTTAATTGGTAAATTATAATGGTGAAATTTGCTGCATGTTTAACACTTTTTTATTTATTGACATTCGATGACATGTATAAAATCTTTTTCATTACGTATTCACATTATTATTGAAGTAGTATAAGAGCTTTTACAAAATCTATTCTTCAGGCATTTTCTTGTGGAATGAATACAGAGAATCTTTTAAATAGGATATAAAAATGCATTTCTCAAATAAATAGATTATTTTGACTTTAAATATGAAATTAGATGAATTTTTCTTTTTATAAAATATTTCAAATTTTATTTCCAAAACTAAGAATGATACATGATTGAAAGAAATAGCAAAATTTCAGATCATTATTGGATGAAATTTCAATTCATTATTTTTTTTTAATGGAAGCATGCAGTATAAAGAATGTAATGCTTCATTTGGTAATTTCCTTGCACACTAACAATATTATCATAAAAAGTAATTTCTCACAAATAAAAAATGTATTTAGCAAATTATATAAAAAGAATCCTTTTTAAATATCTGTCAATTAGTTTAAAAAGAAACACTACTGCACTTGAAATCTAAGTTAATATTATATAACTTTATTATTTAGGAAAAATTTACAAATAATGATGAATAATTTTTTATCAGGATATATTACTCTTCTAAATGTACTTTAAATCAAACACACATCAATTTTAAAAAGGCAGAACAAGATACTTCACATATATGCATTTTTAATTTACTTTAGATTAAAATATTTACAAATAACAATGAAGAAAAAAATTGTTAAAAATCTCACCTTAATCGTAGTACAACATGTCGAGTTTGTTTTATAATTTGTTCCAAAAGAGTTTCGCTGCAAAATAAGAGTTTTATTTATATGATTATAAGAATAC
This sequence comes from Argiope aurantia, assembly GCA_026543865.1. Lineage (NCBI taxonomy): Eukaryota > Metazoa > Arthropoda > Arachnida > Araneae > Araneidae > Argiope > Argiope aurantia. The sequence goes on from JAPMOR010072220.1 coordinate 44,083, forward strand.
CTTATTATAAAGAAAAAAATATACAAATACTTGATGGATTATTTGGTATTAATATAAAAAAGTCCTTAATTTCTACATTTTATATATAAAGTTATAATAATTACAGATAAATTTCAAGTATACTTAAATAAAATTCAAGAGTGATGAATAGTTAATTATTCTTTATGTGAGGTGGCAATTGACTGTGTCTCTCGCATTATATGGTGCTGTTTTGTTCACAATTGTTGCCCCATTTTCACTTGAAATCCCCCCCCCCCAATTGGAGTTATGACAATTGGGATATGGGACAAACAGAAATAGAATGAGTTAATAAAATGTAGTTCTTTAAAATTGGGCAAGAATTAATTGAAAGTACATTTTTGCAGATCTCTTATGGCAAGTAGAATTTGATAATTACAGTTTCCCTATAGCTGTTAGAAAATTAGTCACAAATTACCATATTTGAAAGGGATAAATAACTGTGATCCTATAATAAATGAGTAAGTGGATTTTGATATAATTTAACCTGCAAATAAGATTGTTTAAATAAAATTTCTTATTCCAAGCCATGTGAACCTGTTTAAGGAGAATGTCGAAATAAGAAATAATGAATGCAGCAGGAATAGCTTAAGTTGCTTGCTTATAAAATAGAAGAGTTTCTATTCTTCGAATGAATATTTAAGTTAATATTATATAACTTTATTATGTCTGATACAAAACATTTTAGACTTGTTTATAAATTTTAGAAGGCATAAAATACTTTTCCTGCTGATACTAAGAAGAAAGCATATAAACAGCTAAGGCTCATGAAAAATGTCCAAGAGAAAGAATTTGTTGATACAATACATCATTTCGAAAATAAATCACTAAACCCTCATAATAAATTACAGTACTAACCCCTCTACTTAGATAAAAATAAAATATTGATGTAGATGACTGGTTTCAACATGTTAGAATGCATGAAAATACCAAATATCTGTCATCTTAGTTAAGAATTATGTTATGGATGATTTGATAATCTAACATTACCATCACAAATACCTGTATGCAAGAAACCAGCTTATTCATGCTACAATAAGACAATATTACTAGATTGTAAAAATTGCTATTAAGAATAATCTAAAAGTGTGTGCAGTAGCTCATCTTCAAAGTAATTTCTTTCAGCAGATTATAGGTGATTTTTCATTATCAAGTAAAATTTTATAAGGTTTTCTCAAAAATTGGAATGGACTTGCATGATCCTTCCCAACAGTAGTTTTTGAAAGAATAACTCTGAAAAGATATGTGCATGTTTGAATGGTTCAGTGTAAGAATCATGCATCTTGAAATATTAGGAGATTTATTATCTCCGGCATTTAGAACTGCAGTCTCATTTTTTTCCCCTTCATTGTTTTATCACTGCATTGAAGTGAGAAGAGGTAAACCTGATAAATTACTCGATGATTATGGATGTTTAATGGATTCAATGTTCTAATGGTTTAAAGAGTGTGTTCTATAGAAAATGTCGTTAATTACTTATACACAAATAAAATTGGTCTGAATTTCAACCTCTCTTCGACTTCCCATTTTGGTGGGCTGTGGGAGGAATACATAAAAGAGACTACGTGGCGTATATACTATTTGCTTTACACAAGTAGAAATATATTTAAATTTGTGATTGGTCGTTCCAGTTTCATGTTACCATCATTACTGATACAATTTTTCAATTGGTTCAATACCAGATGTGTTGCTTAAATCTAAAACCATAGATATAAGCATTTCTCTTACTGACCAATGGAAATGTATCCAGCAAATGTTTGTATGTTTTTTGGAATACATTACAGAAGTTTTAAAACAAACCAAAATGGCAATTCTTTCTATAACATCTGTGTAAATTACCTTTTTTTTAAATGTCAGATGACAATTTATCACGTCTTAAATGGCTGATGAGTTGTGTGTTGGAAATGTTTTGAGATTCCAACAACCTGGTAAATGAGGCAAAACTAAAAATTCATCAAAGAATTTTGGGCATAAATTCTGTATTTTGCCATTTTAGTTATAAACAGACTGAAATGAGAATTTGAATTAAGTGGTTTTAGTTTACCACTGAAAATAGTGTTTTCTATGAATATAGACAAATCTATAATATTTCCATATTGTTTCCATAATCTATAAATATTTCCATTTGTTTTCTGTGTTTGAAGAATTATTTATACTTTCTGATATTTCTGATGCATACCTATATATCTATTTACTATTTCTATTAATACATATTATGAAGATAATTACTTGATTAAGTTTTAAATTATTATAAAATAGGAATTGAGAAAATGAATGAATAATATTGGGATATGGATAATTTACATTAATAATTTTAATTTATTTATGAGATACTGTATTTCTAATTAAAATGTATGCAGCTTTTAACATTGATAAACAATTATTTACATTAATATACTTATGATAAATAATTAGTAATTTCAATTATGCTCAAAGTGATAGTATTTTTCATGTTTCTTTATGACTATCATGTCAAAAATTATTTCTTTTGACTATCATAACTAGTAGGTATAATATTTAAGTAATTGTATCTCCTACACCAAATAATGCTGTTTTGTTATTATTGTTTTTCCTTTTTCACTTGTATATATATGTAAATACAGAGCTTATCTTCTGCCTTATCAAGGTGCAATAATGATTTCTTTTTCTTCATATAAGGTAGCACAATTTCCTTTAAATCAGGAAGACGGGCCATTAAGAAAATTTTAATCTAAATTTTAATTGCTGTATTTTGTATGTGTTTCATATGTATATATTTCAATCTTATCTGCAAAACAAATTTTTTCACTATAATAAGAATTTGATTAATTATTGGTTTTTGAATTGAACAGCAACACAAACTTCTCTTGATAATCATTTCAAAAATAGTATGTGCTTTTCTTCAAATATCAATTTAAATAGGAGAAAAAAACTTGGAGCAATTTAAAAAAAAAATTATAGAAATAAGTCTAATTACAACTGAAAGCTTCTTACCAGTATTAGTTATACCAAAAAACAAAAATTAACATCTTAATGGAGGATAAAAACCACATTTACTATTCAATGGATCGACGAATTGTTTCCACATCAGATGCTTCTGGTCCTGCTAACCTCCTCCTTTTGCTGATACCCAAGGCTGAAGTAGTTGGATGAGGCATAGGGTGGTGAATTGCTTTGTAATGCAACTCTCTTAACAACTGGTGCAGTGAATGCTCTAGCACAGGCTTATGTTCACGAGTTTGAGTGCTGCTGGTTGTACCCTAAGATAAATAAATAAATATTAACATATGTCAGAATGTATATGTCGAAAATTTTTATCACCTTTTTATATTTTGATAAAACTGCTGAAAGTATATTGAGTGATATGAGAAGGATCATAAATTTTCCTTGAGAGTAAATTTATGATATGCAATTATAAAGTAGACAATTTATATATCCACAAAATTAATCCTTTTGGCATTTCCTCTTTCTCAGTATTGTACAAATCATTGAATCTGTCCCCTTGTATAATAGCAACCATTAATAACACTTATAATCTAGGAGTTCTCATAAACTAAAAATGTTAATTTTCTCTTTTTGCAATTACTAACTTGCCAGGAAAAAGGTGTAATTTCTTTTATTTTATGTTTGCTATTTATTAGTCATAGAGCAACTATGAAGGTGCAATGTTCTATTTAAGCAGAATTTATGCAAGGGCACTAGATGGTTGCAATAGGAATTCATAGAACTCAATTAAGATCACCTTAAAATTCTTGATGGCAAGAATTTATATAAGGAAAGAATGAAACATAAGCAATTCAATCTCCCATCTGTTTTCCCACTGCTCAAACATGTAGTATTTGAAAATATGATTGTAATGAGTTCATGCCTTTCTAATGTAACTGTTCCAAATCAAATGCACTTTTCAGTAAACTTGAGAATATAAGCAATAGATTAATGCAAAAAGATTATAATATTCTAATATAAAACATTTAAATTTTTTGAATAATTATTAAAAATATTTTATAATTATTATTTAATTCTAAAAATATCTATTACCTTAACACGATCTTGGACGGTTGTATGGCATAAACCGATTATCAACTGTACACCAGGAAAGAGCTGTAAGATTCAATGAGATTTTAAAAAATACCAAATTCTCCATGGAAAGTTTTAAAACACAGCAAAGCATTATATTTTGGTAACTAGATTATATAAATTTATCTTACTGAAGTTGTAATTTGATTTCCAACAACAAGGTTAGGAATATTGGATTGTGTTTGAACAGCTTCACTGGCAAGCTGAAATAAAAATTATATATATCAATCAAAAGACATTTTAAATAAATTTAACATGT